>OY829509.1:8996746-9120178 GCA_963691665.1 Clepsis dumicolana | reverse complement strand
GTTATATTAAAAGGAATTGATGATTTGTGGCAAGCAGATTTAATTGACTTACAGAATTTACATACTGTAAATAAGGGATATAAATACATTTTAGTTGTTATTGATACATTTTCAAAGTACACGTGGTGTATTCCTACGAAATCTAAAACTAAAACAGAAGTAAAAAATGCATTTGAACTAATTATCAAGTCGACCAAACGAATACCTAGAAACTTACAGACAGACTTTGGAAAAGAATTTTACAATGATCAATTCGATTGTTATGTGAAATCCTTAAAAATAAATCATTATTCCACGTATTCAGTTAAAAAGGCGTCTATTGTTGAAAGGGTAATAAAAACGCTCAAGAACAAACTTTACAAATATTTCAGTTTCATCGGGAACTACAAATGGCTTGGAAAACCTTTAGATGAGATAGTTCAATCTTATAATCAAACTGTGCATAGCACAACAAAATTTAGCCCAAATGAGGTGAATTTTAATAATGAAGCCGAAGTAAAGAAAAACATAGATAAATCACAATCCAATCGGCGTTTTAAATTAAATATTTTTAATGTAGGAGATCATGTGCGTATAAGCAAGTACAAAAGCGTCTTTCATAAAGGTTATACGCCTAATTGGTCAACTGAGCTATTTACTATTAAAAAGGTGAATCACACTCGTCCTGTTACTTACCATATTGAAGACCAACGAAAAAACTCAATACTCGGTACATTTTATGAACAAGAACTGCAAAAAACTAAGTATCCAGACGTTTACCTCATCGAAAAGGTAATCAAAAAAAGAGGGAAAAAATTGTATGTTAAGTGGTTAGGACTTAACGATAGCGAAAACAGCTGGATCGACAGAAATGCCATTGTATAAATATATTTAAAAACTTTCTCGCGCTAAGTCATTAACTTTTGGGATATGAAAGGAAGAGGACTTCTAAACAGTATTATTAATCACTTACCGTTTGAACTGCACTTACCTGGCTACAATTATTGCGGACCAGGCACAAAATTGCATAAGCGATTGCAAAGAGGTGATAAAGGAGTTAATGAATTGGACAACGCGTGTATGCAACACGATATAGCATACGATAAATATTCTGACCTAACAGACCGACATCGTGCAGATTTTGAACTCTATAAAATGGCTAAACAAAGATTGAAGTCAAAAGGTGTTGGAAAAGGAGAAAAACTTGCGTCTTGGATAGTTAGCAAAGTGATGAAATCTAAAATGAAAGCTGGTGCAGGGATAAAATCATTTAAGCATTTTGTTTCTAAGATACGTACCGAATTGAAAAAAAACAAATCTAAAAAAGAAGGCACTGCAGTCAGTCGAGCTTTTGCTGCAGCGAGTAAAGTATTTCTTAATAACAATACGAGTAAAATGAGAGTTCCTCGATTAATACCGATTCCTAAAACTGGAGGTATATTGCCACTAATACCTATTTTCGCGGGACTTTCTGCGTTAGGGTCATTGGCAGGAGGAGCTGCTGGGATCGCTAAAGCTGTTGGTGACTACAAAGCTGCAAAAAAGAGCTTATCCGAATCAGAACGTCATAATAAAATAATGGAATCTATTGCATTAGGTAAAGGGTTGTACATTAAACAGTATAGAAATGGAAAGGGTTTGTGTTTAAAACGATTAAAAAACTAAATAAAAGGCTACCCAGACGTGCTCTTACAAATGTTGATATTTTAAAACATTCAACAGATATTCCTTATTTTCGTGGTGTTTACATGAGAGACAAATTGCCAAACCGTCCAAAAAGAGTAGAATGTGCAATCGTAAATTTAGATAGTTCTAAAAACCAAGGGACTCACTGGGTAGCCTATGTCAAAGATAATAATCATTGTGAATATTTTAATAGTTATGGTGATCTTCAACCGCCGCTAGAATTAATAAAATATTTGAAAAATTATAATATTTCATACAATTATAATATTTATCAAAAATTCGATACTGTTAATTGCGGACATTTATGTTTAAAATATTTAAAAAAATATTGGAATAACCGTTTAAATATCTCTGAACAATAAATAGCTTCTCATTCTCACGATGTCTTTCACTTTGTCCATAACGGGATCCTCCTCTACCCTGATTACGAATCACTCGCCAGCTCTTCAACTAGATGGTGAATATGAATGCGGGTTGCTATACTTGTCGACATTTAACTCGATACCTAATATTGACAACCGAAATAATAAGTTTTATTATGGTGATAACGAAGTAGTAGAAATTCCTGAAGGGTCATATGAACTTCAAGATCTTGATGATTATCTTAAAAGACATCTCCAAGGTTGCACCTTTACACTGACATGCAATAATAATACGCTAAAAACATCTATATTGTGTTCCAAAAACGTCTATTTTAAAAACCAAATTCGATTGGTAAGTTACTTGGTTTTGGAGAAGAAACAGTTCAGGCGAATATATTAACTGAGTCCCCTTTTCCCGTGTCCATTCTGTCTACAACTATAGTACGAGTTGAATGTGACATCGTGAGCGGGTCATTTATAAACGGAAAACCTAGTCATATAATTCATGAATTTGTGCCAAATGTACCGCCTGGTTACCGGATTATAGAAACACCTAAAAATGTTATATATTTTCCTGTTACTCAAAACAGCTTAAACGCTCTTATAATAAGAATACTGGATATAAACGATAATTTAGTGAATTTACGTGGCGAAGAGATTCAGATATATTTACATCTCAGAAAAAAATGATAGACTTTAATAAATGTACGGTCTCAAACAGCAAAGCCGTTAGTGCTCATTGTGCTATCAAGAAAAGAAGACCTAAAGGACAACTAACGAAGGAAAACAAACAGTTTTTAAAAAACATAGGATTATTAAAATGAGTATACTAAACTTATCAGACTCCTTTAGCTTTGATAGCACGATTGAAAGTTTCGAATATCATTCGTATAAACCGTACGTAACAAGTTTCAATTTAAATGATGAAATCCGTATACCTATCAACCAGCAAGATCTATACGTATTACCATCAGCGAGTACTTTATACATAGAGGGTACTATAGAAGTATTCAACAGAGAAACAAAAGCGAAGGTGTCCAGTGTTCATTTTACAAATAACCCTATACTTCATTTATTTCAAGATATTCGATATGAGCTGAATGGGATTGAAATAGATAAAATTAAAAACGCTGGGGTCACAACAACAATAAAATCTCTTGTGTCGATGAATGAACTTGAATCATCGATGTCAAAGTTATGGGGCTGGGATGTTGATGGCACAAAAATTACGCATGGATCATTTTCTGTGTCAATTCCTTTAAATAAGATTCTTGGCTTCGCAGAGGATTATAACAAAATTATTATTAACTGTAAGCATGAACTTATTCTTTTACGATCCAATACTAATTTAAATAGCGTAAAACTGAACACAAATGAGTATATAGGTAACATAACTATATCTAAAATAGTATGGCGCATGCCGCACATTAAGGTTTCTGATCGTGAAAGATTAAGTTTGCTTAAATATTTGGAAAGAGATCGAGCTATTCAGGTAGCATTTAGGAACTGGGATCTGTACGAATACCCGCTTTTACCTAAAACATCAAAACATTCTTGGGCCGTCAAAACTTCGTCTCAAGTTGAAAAACCTCGATATGTTATAATTGGATTAAAAACAAACAGGAAAAATGTTGCTGATAAAGATATATCGCGTTTTGATCATTGTAATTTGCGTGACGTTAAAGTTTTTTAAATTCAAATTATTTTCCTTATGAAAACTTGAATGTCAGTTTCTCGGCTCAAAAATTTGCTATATTATATGAACAGTACGCTAAATTCCAACAGTCTTATTATAACCGCAGCCAAGCACCGTTGTTGAATCCACAAGACTTTATAAATAAAGCACCTCTGTTTGTTATCGACTGTTCTCGTCAAAATGAAACCTTAAAAACGGGTTCAGTCGATGTGCGGATTGAATTAGAGTGTGACACAGATATCCCTGACAATACCGCGGCTTATTGTCTTATTTTGAATGATAGTATTATAGAATATAAGCCGTTGACCAATATAACAAAGAAGATATCATGAAACTAGACCATCTATTCGTAGATGTTCAGGGGTTTAAATCATCTAAAAATGAATTTATTATTAAAGAATTTGCATACAGTACCTATGAACACACGCAGGCGTATTTAATAAAACCTCCATATTCATTTTCTACGTTATCAGAAAACGAAAAAAGGCATGTGAAATGGATAGAGAGAAACCTTGGCATTATGTGGCGTGAGGGGTATATCGACCACAGAGAATTTAAGAGAATGATTCATAATTTCTTGGAAGGCAAAAAAATATATGTAAAAGGTTTTGAAAAAATTAAGTGGATTAATGATTTATGTGCTGATTGTACTGTAATAGACTTGGGAGAGAAAGGTTGTTCTAATTTTCAATTAATGTATAAAAAGTATTGTATCGACAACAGCTCTTATAATTGTCTACATCATAAAAAAGCTTGTGCCTTAAAAAACGTTATATGTCTTAAAAAATATTATTTCGATATTATGCATATTTAACATTGTAATAAATTATACCTAATTTTCAAAAATAAATATTTACGTTTAATCATTTTTTTATTTTTTAACCCAGTCAAAATTAGTTATCATTTATTTTGAACGAAGACTTTTTATATTAACCCATTTTTAAATAATTGAATTTGTTTGTTTAAAAATATGAAATAAATGATAACGATTCATACCTGTGGCTAATAATAGTGTTAATCTATTTAAGCGATATTTACTGAAAAGATTTTTCTTGTGCATTTAATCATGATAATTTTATTTTCGTTTGAATTATTGCTTTATTGACATACTTACAAAAAAAATCTTTCCTGTTGACGTATCGCTTAATCAAAGGAATAAAACAAGAAAATTGTTGACCATATTTATTTTCAAAATTATATACAAAAACAGTAAAAACATTAATAACTAACACTATATCCGCACAACTTCTTGGATATCTTATTTATTACACTTTCTGTACTGTCTATTATCTCATCGTATCCGTCACTTGCCACATACTGCGCACTGAGCATAACGTTTTCACCGGTTTCGTCGTTTTGATCCGGCGCGGAGTCACTTATGTTAATTATTTGGATTTTGACAAGTCTGTTCCCCTTAGTTGCTTCATTGTTTATAACGAACGACGGCGGGTGACCTCGTACACTTCTCTTTACCACTTTGTTTAGCCTTAGTTTTGGTTTACTAGACTTGGTTTTCGTTTTGGCACTTGCAATTTTTTTTACAAATTCACTGACTTCTTCTTCTTCTTCATCTTCTCGGAATCCTAATGGACCCTGTGCATATTGCGAAAACATGATTTGAGTGTCTTGCGTTCCTTCCATATTCTGAAACAAAAGAAATCAAATAAATAAACGCATCTGGCAACACATATGAGCATTTTCATACGCTTACAAAACAATAATAGCAACAAAATAATACGAATAAATATTAAATAATGCCAATTTTACTTACCGAATCGGGAATGGATCAGCTCGTCTTAATTTTCAAAACTTTGGAACGACTTTACTCAGTTATGAATGTAGAGTGCAGAATGATAACTTACTATAACAGCCGCTATTTATAATTACAGTAATTTCATGCGTCAGCAAATTAAATTAACACGCGCTTCGGAGCATGCGGTGCATACCGCCGCGCTGCTTAATGCCGATCAAATTACAACGACACGTAAGGACTTGTTATAATTGGTACCAAATGCAATAAATGTGAATAGGTATATTTCACGTGTCAGCAAATTACCTTAGCACGGGCTGCATGCCGCCGCGCTGCTTAAGACACGTAAGGACATGTTTTAATTGATACCCAATGCAATAAACGAGGATAGGTATTATTTGCCTGTTCAACAGAACATGATTTTACTTACCATTATCAAAATATTACATTTAAAATTAAGCCTGAGCCCTGAGCTTTTTGATGACGGAAAACATCGTCAGGAAACCTCCGAAGCGAGAAAACTCAATTTCAACTCAAGTAAAATGTGTTTTCAGTCGGTATCCTCGCAGTCTATATATACTTAGGTGGGTGAAAGAAAAAAAGAAAACAAATGTTAATAACACTTCATATTTATTTATTAAAAAAAAAGAACAAACCATACAATTTACAAATCAATGTGTAATTATAAAAAATAAAGTACTTAATGATAATCTACTTATTTGGTATAGTCAGCGTCAAAAGTCGCTCATCTGGTCGTAGAGCGAAAAGGTACAAAAGTGATGAGCGGCTTTTGACGCTGACCCTACAACATACATAATTATAATTTTACAATAACGTAAGTACTCAACGTATTTTATTTTATTAAACACATTCTAATTTTTTATTACCCATTGGGTGCCTACGAAATAAAATTACAGCTCGAGGAAAGGTCGCTTAGATAACTACTGTACTAGAAAATAGACTCATGTCCCCAAGATTTGGTTGAAATTTTGTCTGATAATATATGTCGTTTATCGTCTTTGTTAGATAAAGCAACTTTATTGACAGATTGAGTGAAGATCTCGTGCCTAATCGATTTAAATAATATGTGTTTTTTCCGAACTATTTTATCATTGAATAACACATCCCGATAATCATTTAATGTTAACTCTTGAACTGCTGGTTTTTTTATTCCTTTAGCCTTTTTGATAAGAGATTTATCACTTTTGATACAGTATAGTTTAGAACGTAACCCTATAAACTCGGTAATAAGTTCTCCTCCTAACTCATCTTTGAATAACCCAGGAATCTTCTTGTTACGTAAAGGTATTTGCAAATCATTTACAGGGTTATAATTGCTTGTGTCAAAAAAGTTTAAAAAAATATTTTTTAAATCGCTGTAAAAGTCTGCAGTTTCGATTTTGTAAATAAAACTGTCGGTATCAGTGTAGCACAGAGTAACTTGATCTTGGTAGTGTTTTTTTATTACCGTGTAGTGAAATTGGTACATATGACTTTTAGAAAGTTCTAATACAGAGAATCCTACGTAGATTGGTTTATCTAAAATTACTTTTTCAGGCTTCATTTGTACGACAACCAAATTTTCAGACAACACTGTTGCACTATGGAAATTCGGTTTGGCAATTAATTTGTTAGCACAAGTAAACTTTTTTGTTTTGTTTTGACGGTCGTGCCACTTATTTACTAATTTGACGTCAACTCGCCGCTCACTGTCTTCAAGAGTTTTCCCAAAAACTGAGTTATTCATTAATTTAAAAAGGTCTTGTTGGAAAGGAGTAGTAGCTTTTTTTCTCAGTTCTGTATTTAAATGAATATACTGTTTTAAGAATGGACTTTGACGAAACCTTATAACGCGATGGATTTTATCAAGAGTTAAGCCGTTGCGTAAACATGTTTTCAGATGGACGTAATGAATGACGTATTCGTATTTGTTATATAAATTTGGGATCAATTTGGTCGTTTTTCCTCCTGGAGGAATAAATTTTTGTGCGCAAAATGGATAGTCGTTATGGTTATGGTGTAAATTTTCCGGATATAGCAAGTCAACTTCCAGAATAAATCCAAATGGAGCATCATCTTCGACAGACAAAATATCTAGTTGGGCAATTTCATGATGATCTAGAAAACTAAAATTAGACATGGGCAACGATTGACACATACTGTAACCATATAAGTTATTGCAATCGATATATACTAAAAACGAGTCTGGTTTATTCATGTCATAAGTTTCCATGTACTTATTATTAGCCTGAGCATATCTGGTCGAACACATGCAAATACCACCTCTTATTCCTTTTTGTATGAGTCGAATTATTTCTAATTCGGATATCAATTCAAGCTTAACTCCGGTTTTTAATAACATAGCATCAAACGATAAGCTTGGAGCAGTTAAATAGAATGCCGGATCTAAATGATAATTTAACTTGCAAATGAACCGAAAGTTCTCAAAAATATCTGATAAAAGCAACACATCAGTTTTTAGGTAAAGATCAGTATATTCTCCCATATCTTTGATTTTAAATTCGGACCATACAGATTGCGCATGTGCGTAATCTGAATCGCTTATTTGTTCGTTGGAAAGAGAATCAAAAAACAAGTTCTGTGATGGAAGCTCGGTCTCTGTAAACTTATCCCAGCTCGACATATAATCGTAAGGATAAATACCTTTGCGAGTTAATAATTTATTTTTTTTAGTTTCAGGATAAAACTTGTTCAAGTGAATAAAATCATCTTTATGTAAACCATTCGCTAATTTTTCCAAGCTTGTTCCTAAAAATTTAAAAGAGTCTACAAATCGAATTTGTGCATACTTTTGATCTGAAATCCACAAAAACTTAGTGAACGAAATATAATTTTCTTTATTTTTTGGGATTACTTTCACAGGCCCTGAACATTTACTAAGTTCCTGTATAAACAAATGACAATCGTAACCTGCTAAGTTATGAAAGAAAACAGGGACCAATTTAGGAACGCGAAAGCGCAGATTGCAGTACTGGTGCGCGGCACCGCGATAACGGCCCGTTAGATGACAGTGATCTCTTACTTTGTCTGCAAACAATAAACCTTTACACATATGACAATTTTTGGCACGTTCATGAGCTAAAGAATCTTCTACAGTAAATATCATGGGAATTTCTTTTTCTAAAACGTTATGGATGTCTTTAATATGTCTATATAAATAATCTACGAATTTCTGAGCACAATCTGGCCCTCGGTATTGAACAAAACGATTAAGTTGCTCATCATAAGAGCAAATTATATGGTACGCGAAAGCGGCTGGTAAATGTATTTGTTTATTTGTAGTAAAACTACTGTCAGTGTTAGGTTCACAGTTCTGATAGGGTTTAAGGATTGTCTCAAAGTCAGCATACACGACAAATGGAACGTCTTGTTTTCGTTCAAAATGCTTAAATTCGAGATAGGTGCCTTTCTCCGGAAGTACCGTAGCAACCCCACTACAAACGTGACTATTGAAACCGTGTTCAGTTTGAAAAAATATCAGACAGTCTTCGCAGAAATAAAGCTTAGCATGATGTTTGGTAATCTGACCGCGAGCAAGACGCGGTAAATTAGTAATCAAAACATAATGCGACTTATTACCGCGTTCGATTAAAAGTAAATTGATTCGATGTTTCCTTTTATATTGCGATCTGTATAGAGGTCCTACAAGAGTTCGGTTGTTTTTTAAAGAATATACGTTAATACTGATATCAATATTGTGATGCTCAAACGTAATGATATCGGCTAAAGTGACAGGGAAACACATATTATCAAGTTTTAATACGTCTTTAAAATGAGGATAAGATGATAGACGCTCGCGATGGTTTTGACATGGGTAAAGAGCAGCAACAACACACCAGAGAAAACAATAATTATCATGATTTTGAATATTAATGCAAGCTTTTTTATTTTTTATTATCTTAGGTAAGTCTATGTAAGATGACGCTTTCAATGGTTCATACTTATTTATGTTAACTTCTAAATACAAATTAGATAAGAAAGTCCAACCAGAATCGCGCTCCTGAAATTCTTCGATTTTTTTCTGTATACTAATAATTATTGTGTTTAAAAGCTCTTCGAATTGATAATTTTGATGTATAGGAAAATTTTTCGTTGCAAAAGATTTCATTTCCTGCTTGTCATCTTTAAACAAAAGAAAATCGCCAAAATATTCGAAATTTACTTTGAGGGACACATGTTTTTTAAGCGAATTTTCCAAAATTTTTTGCATTTTAGGTTTTACTGTAATCAAAAATGATTCAGGTAAACAAGACTTCAGCTCATCAGTTGCCATTATTCTATAAGATGCTATGCGACCTTTAAAAGCAGACGAAATTTCAACAACCTCATCGTTTAAATTTACACCCGAATTTTTTCTATGCTTATTACTTCTAAGGTGCCCTACCCACTTCCTGCTTTCTACTGTAATTGAACACTGAGTGCAAAAGGGCATGTTTTATGTAGCGACTTTGCTTAAGCTGTAATCCTGGTTTTATATGTTAAATACACAATTTGATAGTTTCAATTTTAATCAAATAATAAAAAGAGACAACCTGCAGTATCCGTTAAAAGCAAAAATAAAAAGTACTAAATTAGTACTTACTTAGTATCGTTACAATAAATTTGACGTTAGCGTCCTTGAAAAGTACATTTATCTTTTTAACAAATTTTTGCTATGCCCTCCATTCAACAGTTTTATCATCGATTTGCGCCCTTAAAGTAATATCGTTAAAAGCGTTTAAATTATGGTTTCATAATAAATCGTTAACATTTATTAAAAACATTTATTAAAAATTACTTGATACACAATTTGATGTAGTTTAAATTTTATTCAAATAAGTAATAAAAAGAGACAACCTGCAGTATCTGTTAAAATCAAAAAAGTACCTACTAAATTAGTACTTAGTATCGTTAGAATAAAATTTGACGTTAGCGTCCTTGAAAAGTACATTTATCTTTTTAATAAATTTTTGCAATGCCTCCCATTCAACAGTTTCATCATCGATTTGCGCCTTTAGAGTAACGAGAGCCTTTTTCCAACGCTCCTGACGTAACTCACCGCGAATATCAGCAGTGTTGTACACCCGCAGCTCCAAGAAAAAGTCTCCGTTGAGGGTGCAAGCTCGTTTTGTTGACCCGTTCGGTACCCGGCTTATAATGGATGAATCAAGCGGATCAGTCTCAGCAGGCTTATGGTTAACAGCAACGTCTTCAGGAAATATTCCGAACACGTCAAACGGGTTTTTAGTTTCTTTTTTCTTGGGTGCAGCAGATCTGAAACATAACAGACATTAAACAATGAATAAGACAGTTGTACTTAGTTCGTCGAAATTCATTAAACAAATTACAAGAAAAATACCTTGGGGTTGACGGCTTTCTTTTTTGAGCAGGTTTTTTTATTTTTGGGATACTGACATCTGCAGCGCCAACGCTCTCCTCTGAATCAGATCTGAAATAAAAAATATGTTTTTATTACTCGACATTTAAAATAACCATATACATCGATAAAAAAAGAAAAAAAAATACCTTTTTTAAATGAAAAAAGTAGACAAACAATATTTAAGTAAATATGTACCCAGCTGACAAAATAAAAAACATGAAATATGAAAATAAATATAAAATGGCTACCTGTTTGGAGCTGAAGCTTTTCGTTTTTCAGCCGACCTTCCCACTTTTGACCGAACGGTTCCGCTGTTTGCAACAGTGATGGGTTCAAACTCGGAATCAGACCTGAAAGGAAATTAAAAATATTAATGCCTGTTGGAACCCTACAAACAATATGAACCAAATGTTTTAATTTCGTTAGGAAAGTAAAGCGTTAGGTACGTTGAAATACATACTTACATTTTAATCGATGTATAAAGCAAATAAACTTTACTAACGTAGAAACTCTGCACAGCTTAACCTCTGAGCTGAAGATGTAGAAGACTTGATGCACTGTGCACGTCACGTTCGAAATTGGAAAGGAACAAATTAGCCCCGCGCAAAAGTTTTAAACGAAATTATTTGCTGATTTTACTAAATGAACTAGGGCTGTCGCATTCCAAATCACAATTGTGTATTATGCTTATGTGCACATAACAGTTCTTTATTTTACATTATTTAATTCTCGACGCGATGGAAAGAGGAACGTTATGAATTTGTCTATCTGTCTGTTGGTAAATCTGCCTACTTCGTATTCCACATATGCATGTATTCAAGATACCAAAAAACTAATCGAGAGTGAGTTGTAAGCTTTTTTTAATTTACTTTTTTAATTTTTAATTTACTTATTTATTTTTTATTTATTTATTTCTCACCAGCTAAATTAAGGAATTACCTAAATATTAGTATTTCAGTAATTGTAGTAATCATTATTTCTTTTAAGAACATTTATATTCGCATTTAATAGAGGTACCCATTAATTGTAAATTTATCCATTGATCATTGTCAACCCTACACCTTTATAATATGAATATTATTTCGCAACCACGCTTCATACATGCACCGCATTTGTATGTCAGCAAAAAGACGCCGATCGCACTGTGTGTCACATTACAACTTGATAACGTTGCGCAATAAAATTGGCTAATACCTAATTGGTAACATTTTCATGCTCAGTTCTGTACGTTAAAATTATAACGGAAACTGGAAAAAAACCTCCTCAGATCGTTCAAATAGCCTCAGTATTAACCGACTTAATTACTAAGTTAATGGGTAAGGTTAGTAATTGGTTAGCTCACACAACCAAATATCATCTTACCTCACCTACTAAGACGAAGATTTAAACTTAGGTAAAAACGTGTTCTAACTGTAATGTTTGCTACTTTACATCGTAATTATAAATACACATACAATTGTTATTTCCTAATACGAAAACAAACATTGTCTTGTTACAGGTACAAACAGGTATAAACCTTTTTCAATTTGAACACAAAAATAAACAATTCCTATATTATTAACATTTATGATAAGATAACCTAACCAACTTAGAAAAGTCGAAAAACAATAGACATTTTCGCTTCAAAGGTCAATATCTTAAAAACGGTTGAACCGATTTTGATAAAACAAGTCTAAGAACCATTGTTAGAAAACCTGTTAAATGAAAAACCGCATTTAAATCGGCTCATTCATTTAGGAGCTATGGTACCACAGACAGACACACAAAAATCTAGGTACAAATTCTAGCGCACGATGTCAAAGTTTAACATAAGCGCTGTCTGTGGGTTAAGCACTGAACTAAGTAGGTGTAAGTAATGATTTAAGTAAGTACCTTTGATGTACTGGTTTCGTATAGAATACAAATGGTTTCGAATAATTTCGATAGATGTCATCACCGCCTACTCGTATGTCCATTTGCATGTTAAGAACAATAAACCTTAGCGAGCGCGCTCGCTACGTAATTTGATCGAGTACCTAACTTACACTACAATGTCTTCGAGTTGAAATGACTTAAGTACATAATCATGTATATCACTTTACAACTCGTTTCTGATCAAACTTTATATTCTAGTCAGCAAGACAATTTTTACGTCAACATGATAAAGTGATATAAGTTATTTAGAAAGTGTGATAAAGTATCGCGGTCTCACAGATGGAGTTGTTCTACATTAACATCAATTAAATCACACTATTTGACTTAGTTTTAGCGATACCAATTTAAAATCATATTTCGGTTTTCACTAGTGTAGTGAGTTACACATTTTTATGTTTTCGTAATTTAAATAATGTTTACTTAGTGCTTTATTCCAGCGTAAATTAGTTTAAACCTAACTCGCGCTAACGATGGTTTTGAGATTCGTTGATATAAATAAATCCGACATACAATTTGCCGTGTACGTAAAACGCGGTCATAGCGATACATCCGAAAACGGATGCCGGGAACTAACGCGTCCTGGGTGACCCGACCTTGTCTGTGGAGTCTGATCAGCTTTGCGGATGAGTTGTATACAAGCCTCGGTGGGAGGCATCCAAAACCACCACGCACACAAAAAGCGGTCATAGCGATACATCCGTAGGTGGATGCCGGGAACTAGACGCGTCCTGGGTGACCCGATCTTGTCTGTGGAGTCTGATCAGCTTCGCAGACAAGTTGTGCAAACACCTGAGTTAACCTGAGTCAAAGGCTGCGGCTTGAGACCGAGGAGCGCTCAGTGGCTTCGGCCTCGTGCATATCGGACTTGATCAACCCGGTGTGCATGGTGTACTTTTGCTTTTACTTTATCTAAGCTCAAACATTATTAAACATATCTATGTTAGGTTGTCAATTAGTTGAGACTTGAGTTGGACTGAAATTTAAATACATTGAATAAATTCCCGTCGGGTTGGCTTGTCGTTGAACCTCGAGTCAAAACTTCGCTCATTCGAACGAGAGGTGGATGCCCAATGCGATTTCAGGTGTAGGTTGAGCGTTATGATGAACGTGAATTCTGATAGGTTACTGTTAGGTTGGGTTCCGTTAGGTTTGAGTTGCTGTTGGGCTGATGTATTCGTTGCGTTGAACGAGAGGTGAAACAGAATGCCCAATGCGATTTCAGGTGTAGGTTGAGCGTTATGTTGAACGCAAATGCTGATAGGTCACTGTTAGGTTGGGTTCCGTTGGGTTTGAGTTGCTGTTGCGTTGAACGCGAGGTGAAACAGAATGTCCAATGCGATTTCAGGTGTAGGTTGAGCGTTATGTTGAACGCAAATGCTGATAGGTTACTGTTAGGTTGGTTACCGTTGGGTTTGGGTTGATTGTAGGTTGTGTGCAATTCATTGTATTATTGGGCTTCTGGATCACCACGAATGAGTGAGGGCGAAATTTTTCGCCCGATCGAATGAATGGTGGTCCAGAATGCCCAATAATATACTACTTATATATATTCGGAATCAGGAAATTTTTCTGGTCGGATGAGCTAGGTTTCATGCAAATCTGAGCTCTTTTGTGGCGCTTGAAACATTAGAATTTTAGGGTATATTTCTGACACATGATGTGTTATCCGTCATGAAAACTGTTTCTTTTTTAAAGTACTTTACTTAAAGCACACACAAGTATTGAGAATCGGAGCTTAAGCTATTTTTCCCTATACAAAATTTCGATTGTATGGCGGTTCAAGCACTTTCGCCCACTGCTATTTTATGTTGCAAAGCCGCTTAATACATTTCGCCTTCCACTAATAATACAGCATAATGTCGCTTCAAGCAATTTGTCCTGTACAAAATTCCTCAAAGCAGATCGGTTGAATTCTCTACGCTGCAACTGTTAGCACTTTACATGGAGCTTAGACTACTTTTTCTTAAAATTTCTCGAAGGATGTCCTTGGAGCGCGTCCGTGAACAAAACTCCCAGGATTTCTAGTATTTCGAGGAAAGGCACTTTTTGCTATTTTAAATACATTCATTCATTCATTTAAGAATGATACTACTTCTTTTACCTAAGGAAGTAATCATTAACGGTGTAGTAACCTAAATAAAAGATTAATTAAACTTATTTGGTTCTTTAATTGCTTCAAATAATAAGATTAGTGTTTCTATTACTTTTAAACTTACAAAATGTTTGTCTTTTTTTGTATTAACAACCAACCGTTATAAAATATTCTTTAGGCATGGGACATCAAACAGCTAATAATTAAAGCTGATCGTTACTTCAGTTAACTTGCCTGTCCATATTTATACCAAATGGCAGTTAAAACAAAATAGAATATCCTTATTATCCTTAATCAACGTCGGTTAAATCTTATTGCTTTCCTCTACATATGCACTGTAAAGTCACTTAAACGGTTTTGCCTTCTGTTGATTGATGAGACCGGTGGCGCTTCAATGATTTTTCCTTACTCTGGAATAAAGTCGATATAGGAAATTATGTATTAATAAATGATATATCATTGAAATATGGCGAGTAATTTTTTTAAGTTTTTTTTTTTAATTTAAAACTTTAAACGGCTCTCCTGTAAAGTTTACAAAATGTCGCTTGAAACAAATAGCCTTTCACCCCTCGAATCTTTAGCTTTAAACGCTACATAACTGCACCAGCTCTACTACACACACTTCTGTCTTAAGATTTATGTACTGTTAGTCGAAATGTTGCAAGTTAAATAGTTTAGCTATATGTCTCCAAACTGATAGGAGACTGAATTAAAGTGGCTTTAGATCGTTATGGTGCTTTCTGGTAATCGATGGCTTTATCCTACATGTAACACAGGATGTTTCTTTGAAAATAATTTCTAATCCGCTTGCCGTTTTTATAACGTTTTACTGTTATCGCAGAAAAGGAGTTCTAGTCGTAATTCGTAGTGCAAAACTCGTTCTGAGAGCAGTCCTTTTCGAGATGATTAAGTAGGTATGTGAAATAATGACTGTATTAAATGCAGTCAGTTTGTTTTCTGAGAAAAAACATCCGCAATGAGAGTTGTCGTAGTCGCTCATTTATTCACCATAGTTATGTTATGAGAATCTTAAAAAAATTCAAGTCTGACGATAATATTGAATTTAAAATAAAATGACACCTACGCTACGCCTACCATACTCATTCTTAAGGCTTAAGGCCTTAGCTCCAATGAAATCAAGGTTTATATTTGCAAACTGATTGCTTAGTGCTAAGTAAGTAAACTTTTGTTTGTCTCGGTCTGAACCTATAAAACAGGAGGAAAGTAGTATTTTTAAACCCAACTTCAAAATAAATATGAAAGGAAATACACAAAACTTGAATCTAAAATTTTAATCGAACTAACTAAACCTATCTAAAAGTAGGTTCGGGTAAAAAAAATCCCCAAATGGCCGGTAATGCGAAGGGTGCCTAGAAGCCTGTCAAGGTCGAAAGTTTTTGGAATTCTGTTGTACTTATTCCATAAAATACAAACCAAAACCTCCTACTTAAGTATAAGGTAATTTTCTTGCCTATTTGCCTGTAAGACTATAAGTCTGTTATGAGCTTCCAAAAGTATCAAAATGAAATAAAAACTTACTTTGACTTAACACTTTTGCTGGTAGTAGGACCTTGTGCAAGGTCCGTCCGGATCGCTATCACCATCTTACTCGCTAATCCTGCCGCTAAGCAGCAGTGCTTGCACTGTTGTGTTCCGGTGTGGAGAGTAAGACAGCCGGTGTAATTACGGGCACAAGAGGCATTTCATCTTAGCTCTCTAGATTGGCAACGCATCTGCAAACCCTCTGGGGTTGCGGGTGTCTATGGGCAGTGGTGATCACTCACCATCAGGTGACCCACTTGCTCGTTTGCCTTCCTCGTCGTATAAAAAAAAATCACCCTTTTCACTATAAGCCCCAGTTCAAATATACCTACATTTGGGGGGGCACGGCCATGGGCGTAACGAAGGGGGGGCAGGGGGGGGGGGAGCGGCATCTCCCATCTCCATATCAAGAAAAACAACGAGGCAGGCATACAGTTCATTTTCAATATATCTTTTATTGGAAATGTTAAAAGAAAAACCAGAGTTCAATATAGAATTTTATACGGAACAGACAAGACTCAACTTCACACTCCGCTTTTAATATTAAGTAATTTATAAATCAAGTACTTATTTATATGCATAAGTATTCTGCCCAAAATAAATTGATACATCGATTATCGACCGCGCAAGCGGTTACCCATAGAGTAATATAATATACGGGGAATAGAGCGCCCTCTCAGCGGAAAAAAATGTCACCCTCCACCAGCCTCTACAGCAATGCCATCTTTTATCTGTGATAGTCGACAGAACAGATTTCATAACACACACACGCGCGCGCAAGCTCGGACACACACGCGCGCGGGCGCACACACGCGCGCGGGAGCACACACGCGCGCACACACACATGCACGCGCGCGCACACACACGAATTATGTGTACACACTCTTATTAGATTAGACATTATTAAAAATTCAAACTCAGAATTCAAAATCGTTTATTTCGTAAATTATACATTTAAAGCGTCCAAAATCGCAACAACTAACAATAGCACAAATCACAAGCATCTGATATCGCAATAAATATCTGAAACAACACAGAAAGATTGTAACTAAAGCGTCCGAATTTTCGCCGCAACGTCCAATACACACGAACTGACACTGATAAAATGGAGGAGCTGAAAATCGACTCTACGTATTTACTAGTGAACAATTAACGAAATAACAGTTAAACACTGCGCATTTTCTAAAAAACAAAGCCGCTGGGCGCTGAATGCTATATGACGTTTACTTGAGTCCGAAAATTTTGAAGGGATGTAGTAGGTGTACCAAAAACCGTTTTTTTTCTTCTTTGCATGATGATAAATTTTGCAATTTTTTTAACAGAAGAACAAGCAATAATTTGTGACTGCGGTTCGATATTTTTTCATAAATTTTGCAATACGTAATGAAAAAAAAATAAACCGTAATTTTTTTAAACCGACAGCAATGATTAACGCACTAACTACTAAAAATTTGCCTTACACAGGTAAGAGATGGCGCAGCTAAAAACTTCAACTGTCAAATACAGGTAACTTTCCTCCCCCTGCGGTTACCGAAATATAAATCGGTGTTTATTATGTTGTGTTCATAACTTTATCGTACCTAAACCTTTACAGTATTTTTTCTCAGAAACCTTTTTACATAATTACCAACAATATTAAGATCGGGAGACTGTTTTCCAGCCACGAATCGCGCGCAACACGCAAGTCGGGTACTAATATCAGTCAAACCTGTTTGAATTCCCGGGATAATTTATCAAAATGATGCTATCTTACGGCCGTTCCCAATATTCAATCCACCGAGGGTTTTCCTTACCAATAGTTACATTTTGACACATTTTCTATGGGTAATCTGTCAAAATGTAACTGTTGGTAAGGAAAACTATCCGTGGATTGAATATTGGGAACGGCCGTTAGTAACTATATTTCTATCTTTCTTTTCTCGTTTTCTCGTCATAATAAATTTGATAAACCGGCCAAGTGCGAGTTGGACTCGCGGACGAGGGATCCGTAGAAAGATTTTAACGCTTTTCCCCAACCAGTATTTTAAGAAGTCCAGTGTTAGCAGAGCCCTGCTCATAAGCAAAATGTACGCAGTGTGAGGTCAACTTATATTAGTCTGCGAAATCTACAGACAGACATAAAAATTTTAGATTTTGAGATTTTTCTGAGTGGTTGTGCTCTAAGAGCTACCTTCATACCAAATTTCAAGTTTCTAGGACAATTGGAAGTACCCTTTAGGTTTTCGGATTTCGGCAATTTGTATGGAAATAGCCTTTTTAATTACTGTATCTTTTGATTGCGTTGACTTAGAAGGTCGATTTTTTCACAGCTTCGAGGGACCACAGGCCTGGGTATTTGGTATTAATTTCAGCATGCTACCTCCACGCGTTCCAGAGATAAAGGGTCTTGACAGACAGACAGAGAGACAGACAGACAGACTGACAACAAAGTGATTACATAAGGGTTCCGTTTTTTCCTTTTGAGGTACGGAACCCTAATATAAAACAGAATATGATTAAATTACAAGTATTAACGGGTAGCGAAATCAATAAAAAATGGACTCGCGCGTGAGATTTATGACTGACGGCGGCTTCTGTTTTATTCTGTACTAGCTGTTGCCAGCAACTTCGTCTGCGTAGAATTTAGTTACCGCTATCCCGCGGGAACTATACAATTTTCCGGGATGAAAGATAGCCTATGTTTTAATCTAGGGTATAAGCTATCCCCATTTCAAATTTCATCTAAATCCGTCTAGCCGTTTCAGTATGAAAAAGTAACAAACATGCTCACTCACAAACTTTCGCATTTATAATATTAGTAGGATTCTGAGCATACAGTATTACTTGTAAACGTATAAATGGCGACACGCACACTTAACCCAACAATTTAACAAAACAGTTACACCTTTTTAATTAATCTCGAGATGAATCCTAACATGATTATTGATTGCACTTTACCATTACTGTACTATAAAACTTCAATATGAAGCCGACGAATTTAAGACGAGGCCACAGAAGACGGCGCACAGCAATTAAAGACGAGTTATTATTTAAAGCCATCGCCAGACACCGACAGCAAATCTAAACGTTTTAATTTGCAGTTCCCCTAATCTGTAATTTACAGAATGATTGACTTCATACGTGTAATCATCTTTTTATACAATAAGAGCAAAGACACAGAATAAGTACATAATAGTTCATGCCGAAGCGAATTTTGAGTCAGAGCTTGGAAATCTTATTGTTTTTGAATAAAATTGTACCTATGCCTTTTCTCGGAGTAAACGCACATACTATCCCACCAAAAACATTTTCATGTAAAATGTTGCTAAGATGAGAACATATGGCTCGCACAGTCAAAAAGTTATCAGATCTCATGTAGAACCAAACTTCTAACTCTACACGCCCTAACTCTACAAGTCCTAACTTCACAAACTGTGCAGTGGACCTTAGTCAAAATATGTGGCTTGGCCGTTTCGTTACTACAAGAACTATTGTATAACAGAAAAGTAATGAACAGTGAATAAATTTTTCACCTTACACCCATGTGCCGGTCGCGAAAGGCTAAGGTGTAGAGTTTGTGAAGTTAGGGCTTGTAGAGTTAGGACGTTGGCTCTACATGAGATCTGATAACTTTTTGACAGTGCAAGCCATACGGGATTTAAATTACATTTATATACATTCACAAACACACACATACAGTATACATAGGCTGATAAACACATTACCCTCTTTTGCGTTTCGCAGTCGGATAAAAAGTCGCATTCACTCAAACTGATTAAAAAAATGCTCAGATACTGTATCTTTTAATTATAACGCAGCGAAAAAGTTACTTCACGAATTGAATTGGTAGAGCTGTAAATATATTGTACTAAATAAACATTACGTAAATTGGAATTAAAATGCTAATTAGTAATTTACCCATCTTGGAAAAGTTGAAAACCCCAGGCATTTTCATTTTAAAAACGACTGAGTTTGAACCGACTGCATCAAAATCGGTTCATCCGCTTGGAAGGTATACTGCCATAGACTGATACATCCTACACAGATATACAGGTCAAACTTATCTTATGACACCCCTCTTATTGCGTCGGGGGTTAGAAATAAATCAAATAAACATTGACGCTTACCTATACCCCGGCTATCCTACACATATTAACCCATATAGTACTTAGTTCCACGTTTTAAAATTAACAAACAACTGTATCTGGTTTTCTATGTTCTTTTTGCTACTAAAACTACCCATTACGTACTCGGTACTTGATAAATCACACCCGTCTCATCGCAGTAGAAGTAGAAGGCTGTACCTATCTAGGCCGGATTATTAAGAGCAACGCTTAAACGCGAGGAATCTTGAAAGGCATCATATTTTATCAGCTAGAGCTATAATCCCGGTGTATTTATAGGCCGGGCCCTGCGGGGGCGCATTCAAAGGCTCGCGACCGCAGGGAAATTAAATCGAAACAGCGATTATCGTGAATCTGTTTAAATCCACCAGAGAAAGAAACATGGCGCGTATCACTTGTCCTTGTCCCGAGTTAGAGCTTCGTTAATTGAATTAGCGTTAACGAAATGTTTTTACTAAAAAGTGCTTTGAAGTGTTGTATAAAAGTGACAGGGAAAGACGTAAAACTAATCTTTATTGATAACTAATATTATATGGTTTTTTCTCTCTTTATTTTTCAATGATAGAGTGAGATTTCTTTGTGTAATTTTTCTGATACGTGTTATAAGAGCTAATGAAACTTGTTTTTAGAAAAAAATACTTTGTGCCAATCATGGTCTTTCCGAAAGCGCTGGTAGACTCAAAAAAAAATTACGTGTAAAAGAGCATTCAACTGCCTATTTTCTGAATAAAATTTTGAATTTTGAATAGGTACATACTCGCAGCTGAACATTGCTATTTTAAGAATAATTTATTTACATAATAAAAGCAATTTACAATGACATTAAATCTAAGCTAAAACTAAATTAAATCTAAATAAGGGCCCCGTGGCATGGTGCCCAAAAGGCTGGCACCGTTGCCTCGCTGAATAGCGATGCTGATTCTTTGAGAGAGAAAACTGCCAGCCCTTTGGTCACAAGTTGCATCGACTAAGCGCTTTTTCAACTCTGAAATAAGGAAATTCCTACATTGCTTAGGAATTTTCTTTACTTTAACATGTACTTAAATATAAATACGTAGGTGATGGTTTTGAAGCATTGAATATAGAACAAAAAATATTTATATTTTACCTCGAATCGTAGCTACCAGCTTCAAGGTGAGATTAATTAAATTGATTAGGCCATAAACACGCACAGTGTGCCACTAGTTATACCCATCAACATTCCTTCGTAGATTGAGGATTAATGCACTTACAGCGCCCCGTTGAAATCTTTTATAAGGAGACCCCCGCGCCTTGCTTGTTCCCAATAACAAATGAAAATACCAAATCCATCACACAACAATGAAGCTTTATTAGGTAACTGACGGTGCTCAGATTCTCTCAGAGATAATCTATAGAGTACTTCAATTAAACTTGCTCATTGCGACAAAGCTGCACAGTGCGGTACAAAAGTAAATACCTCTCTCACCATTACCAAGCTATTTCTCGATTCCGATAAAGATCTGTTACCGTTCATGAAAGTACCTACTTACGTGAAAGTTATTTAAGCTAGGTATACCTACTGATAGTAGGATAGTATGTACACGTTTTTGTTTTGAATCGTTGCAATAAAATCACATTGAAACTTTAACCTCTGTTTTTTGGTGTCTTCTAATCTTCATAAGATTAATTTTGTTTAAAATTTAGATACATTTTGTACATTTGTTAAATATAATCCTTATGCTAAAATAAAATCATTATTCACGGCGGAATGTAAATCACGTCATCTTTGCCGTTTTCGTTTGAGTGGTTTGGAAATAAATAAGAGACAGGTTAATCCGTTCGGCTGCGACATCTTCGCGACGCGGGCGCATATTCAAGAGGTCACAGTGCTCGGTGACCGGAGCAGGCAGGGGACACGACGAGGGGGGGGGGGGGGGGGTGTAGGGCGTGACTCCGCGACAAGCACAAGCAGACAGGAAACCATCGCCGACACATATTCATTATTGTGGCTGCCACCCCGGCGGAATACTAATTCGGTGTAGTGGTGGAAACAGAAGTCGAATTCAGTAAGAGTTATTAGAATGGTGATAAAAATGAGTCACCTGTTACCACACAGTAAGAAAGTAATTATTAATTTTAAAGATGTATTTTAGAAATGTTATTCTGCATAACCTATTAATACCTGTAGTTACCTACCTAGAAGTACCTGTAGGCTACTTAGACAGACTCATGGTGCAATTCCGTTAACCGCACCAATGATTGACAAAACTAGTCAAAGGTGCACTCTATAAGTGATATCTGTTCAATCTCATGTCCTCTGCCTAGTTGATGTCCATCGCGCCACACATTTGCCCTGAAGGCACGGTTCCCATTACCTCGGGTCCTGTAAAGCAAGTTCCAATGCAAGGCCTAGCCGCGAGGCGCATATTGCGGCCTGATTATATGCAGACGGCTGGCATCGCTCAGGATATGGCTGCTTCCGCTCTCAGAGCCCACAAGGCGACGCCTAACGGTCACAACGTCAATAAACCCGGCAATTCCCTCCCGTAGAGACTAAATGATACCACATTTATATGTAAGTATGAAGAGACAGTAGGAATCCTAATAGGTGCTGTAAGTAAGCAATATTTATCCTTATTAATAAACTTGTGACAAGTGTCTGTACATTAAAGAGGTACGTAAAAGTTTAAAGAAACAAGTAGGTAGTCTTAACTGTACTTATATGTATACCTATACTCGTACTTAAGAATCACAATGAAACACTGGCTCTGCTTTATTAAATTTTGCACATGGAATTAATACCTATGCCAAATTAAGCAGTTCACAGAACACCTTTGTACTTATTTCAGTTAAATAAGTGCCTACTTGTACATACATAGGTACTTACACATTTTCTGGGAGCGTTCAACGGAATCTTAGGTAAATGGTATACTGCATTGTAAAAGGGATGCATGTAGGTAAAATCGCAGCGCAATATCAAGCTTCTAAATATGCAAATCTGACAACCATTTTGAACGTCACTACATTGGAATATTCATGAATTCTAGTCGATGCGTCAACATTTTGGGTCGCTCCAAGAATAAAATAATTATTTAAGTAGGTATAAAGTGGCAGACCAAGTGCGGTTTCTAAGTGAAAATGAGAAGACCTAAAAGTAAATAAATGTAAAATGTCTTTCTGTTCATTTCTGCCACCTAAATTAGCCTCTTCATCTTGGTTTCTGTATTTTGGTTGTCTGTAAGAGATCGCTTTTAAGCGATAAGACCGCCTATTGTCTACCATACCTGTTTTTCTGTAATCTCCTTGTACTGTTTTGTGGTTTTCAATAAAGAATATTTGTTGTTGTTGTTGTAATGTCAATTAAGATTTTGGTCAATCAAGTCGTTATTTTTGTTGCATTTTCTTTAATCAATCATCATACTCAATGAAGTGCATTCTGTATGGTTAATGTTTGTTTTGGACAAAACAGGTCCCTACTCCCTACACATACTTGCACTTGCACCCACAATACATCAGTTTTTAGGGTTCCGTACCTCAAAAGGAAAAAACGGAACCCTTATTGGACCACTTTGTTGTCCGTCTGTCTGTCTGTCTGTCTGTCTGTCTGTCTGTCTGTCTGTCTGTCTGTCTGTCTGGCTGTCTGTCTGTCTGTCTGTCTGTCTGTTTGTCTGTCTGTCTGTCTGTCTGTCTGGCTGTCTGTCAAGACCCTTTTTCTCTGGAACGCATGGAGGTCGCATGCTGAAATTAATATCAAATACTCAAGCCTGCGGTCCCTTGAGGCTGTGAAAAAATCAACCTTCTTAGTCAACGCAATCAAAAGATACAGTAAATAAAAAGGCCATTTCCATACAAATTGTCGATTTCCAAAAACGTAAAGGGTACTTCCAGATGTCCTAGAAACTTGAAATTTGGTATGAAGGTAGCTCTTATAGCACAACCACTCCGAAAAGTCTCAAAATCTTAAATTTTTATCTCTGTCTGTAGATTTCGTAGTTCAATATAAGTTGACCCCACACTGCGTACATTTTGCTAAAGAGCAGGGCTCTGCTAACACTGGACTTCTTGAAACACTGGGGAAAAGCGTTAAAATCTTTCTACGGAACCCTCGTGCGCGAGTCCGACTCGCACTTGGCCGGTTTTTTTTTATACGACGAGGAAGGCAAACGAGCAGTGGGTCAGCTGATGGTAAGTGATCACCACTGCCCCTGGACACCCGCAACCCCGGGGGGGTTTGCAGATGCGTTGCCAACCCAGAGAGCTAAGATGAAATGCCTAAAATGAAGTAGGTACTTATACCTATGTGAACGAAAAATATTACATCAAACTGTTAGTTTGTAGGTAATGACGTAAGCCTGTTCCGGTAAAAGGCAAGCCAAAACCATTAAAACATCGCCTCTAATAAATCTGGCTCGTGTTTGTTTTCTAGTAAAGTTCGCGTTTGAGCCCTAAGGAACGTCGTGGTCGTGAGCGCGAGACGTGCGCGGGCGCAGCGAGGGGAGGGGGGGGTGGATCCCGCGGACGCTAGGGTTCATTACCCGCCAGCGCCCGTTCGATCGCCGACTATCCACAATGGGGGCCATGCCATCCTAGGGCACGATATACCACCGACCGAGAAACAAATCTAGACGAATTCGCCATGCCTTTGTTAAATGATTTCGCTTCACCCAAAGCGAGAGAAAGAATAATACGTAACAAAGCCAAGACAGAAGTAGGATACTGAACTTATTCGAGCACCCGGCTGATTCCGTTAAATTTAAATATAATAGAGGCTGAGTAGAATATTAAACTTGGAAAATGAAAAAAACTGCAACATAGCTAATCAACAATTAAATAAATAAACTCATGCACAAAGAATCGACACAAATTTACACATTATATTCTCATAGTTGAACTAGTTCAGCTTAAGCTTGAACCTAGGACCATAACCCCTTACATAACATAATATGTATAACCGATGCTAATGGTTCATTAAAAAAAACCGGCCAAGTACGAGTCGAACTCGCGCACGAGGGTTCCGTAGAAAGATTTTAACGCTTTTAACTGGAAGTAACCTATAGGTTTTGATTCCACAGCAATAGAAACACCTTTTTTAATGGCCGTATCTTTTGATTAGCCATGACAGCCTAGTGGTTTCACCTATGGCCTCTCAAGCAGAGGGTCGTGGGTCCGAAACCCGGCTCGCATCTCTGAGTTTTTCGGAATTTATGTGCGGAATTACATTTGTAATTTATCATGATCTTTTCGTGAAGGAAAACATCGTGAGGAAACCTGCACACTCCTGCAAAACAATTCAATGTTGTGTGTGAAGTTCCCAATCCGCACTGGGCCCGCGTGGGAACTATGGCCCAAGCCTCTCATTCTGAGAGAAGGCCTGTGCCCAGCAGTGGGGCATAAAAAAAGGCTGGTGATGATGATGCTCTTTTGATTACGTTGTCTTAGAAGTTTGATTTGTTCACAGCTTCAAGGGATTACAAGCCTGAGTATTTGATATTAATTTTAGCTTGCTACCTCCACGCGTTCCAGAGAGAAAGGGTTTTGACAGACAGACAGACAACAAAGTGATTCTATGAGGGTTCAGTTTTTTTTTTGATGTACGGAATCCTAAAAACACTGTAAATGTAGGGATTTTATTCTACTACTTTGTAATAGAGCCAAGAGCGTGCCGGGCAACGGCTGTAGAGGGTGGGGCGAGACGTGAGACGTCATTTTGACTCTAACAGCTTTTAAAGCTGAATATATTCCCTGAATCGAAAAATGGTCTTCGCACACCCCAATATTTTTAAAAAGGTGGCCCCCCTCCCCGGCAACCACGGTAACCACGGGGGTGTGGATCTATTATTTGCAGCTGAATGTACAAAATAATGTATTTTTATTTAATTCTACCACTTTGCCAAATTACAGCGTTATGGTATAAAAAGAGTCTCTGAGCTATGCAGCGGATAGACAGGCAGACAGACAGACGGATGGACATAACGAAACTATAAGAGTTCCTTGTAGACTACGGAGTCCTAAATAATAGGCATAAGTAACTTCTTTAGAAAGAAAGACTTATTACAATATGATCTTATGCGGGAACTTTTCAGCGTTCTGTTCGTCGCTGGCGTTAATCAATATGGGCATTGCTCTAGAACTATAAGAATTATAATGACGATACGCGTTACGCGTGGGCTGTCGGGAAATTATATAAATGTTCAGCGAAGCCTGTGGGTTGCGCCTATAAGGTCAGCCTTGCACCCACACACGCCTTTTACGTAGCAAAGTATTAAGCGCGATTGCGTACCAGTTGTCAACAGAACCGTATGCGACATTCGCATACCAAACGAATACAAGCTGTAGTATAAGAAACATAAAGACAATAGTACCTACATTAATCCGAGTTATTGCTTTTTCGTTGCTCCTTACGAGCTTAGTTTGCAACATTCACCTTTACCTAATCAGGCAAGCGGATTTTAGAACGGCTGTAGTGGGCGACAGCTCGGTTGAGCAGAGGAAAATATTTTCTAAATTATTATTTACAAAAAAAAGCGCTTAAGTTATTTTTTGTAAGTTGTTGCAACTGTCACACGTTACGTCGTCACATCTAAGACACCATAATAACTATTGGATATGGTTTTGCGCTCTTCTGAACTATCCCATCTAACAACAAACATATGCATGATCTATGCAGAAATTTAGGTAGGTACGTATGTATAATATCTACTTAAAATATAGTTCCTAAGTTACCATAATCACAGTATCGTATCATTTCTCTTATGCACTTGTATACAGCTACTCGAGTAGTTGAGATCGCTAAACCCGTTACGGCGTTACGATAACCAGCAAATGCCAGCGAGTTCTTCCGCGTGGAATATATGTACGTATGTTTGTTGAAAGGAGCTACCCACACTTACATTTTATATTATTTATGCTGTAGGGATGTTAGTGTGATGTTAGTCATCATTGTTAAGCGCGGTCGCTTCGTCCACGGACTTTATCATTTCATTTGCAATAAATTATCGTCTTTAGGAACTAATATTACTAAGTGCACTTGCTCAGTGACGCACTTACAATACTTTATCTTTACCGCAGGCAAATGTTCTTTTTTGGCAGTCATCGTGTTTTAGCTTTGGCCTTTTTGCTCTAATGACAAATAAAGACTACTTAATGAATAGTAACTTCGATGGCGTAGGTACAGTCGGTGCCCTAACATAAGTATCCACTTTTACGTATAGTTATAAGTTATAGTATGGAAAAAGGGATAAGTACTTATGTTAGGAAACCGACCCTATCGTATGAGCACGTCCACGCAAAGATCGATGGCTATTTATTGGTGAAATAAACATATACCATATTGCAATGATATTACTTATAACTAGGTAAAACGTTATAAGAAAGTTCTCAAACTCATAGGCTGTCATATTAAGAACTAACTTTCATCATTCATCAATCAGGCTAACCTAATCGTTAGATGTTTGTATGTGTCGCGCCTAGTTTTATTAGTCCTTGCAGTCTAGTCTAGATCATGATGGCATCAGGTTAATGTCTCTTTTAGCTATTAACCGCTGCAGGTTGAAGTAACAAGCCACTATACGAAATTAACAAAATAGGTAAATTAAAATGATACCTACGGAACGCTCACTGTATGTATCTATATAACTACTCGGAAGCTAGTACAGTCGCCAACACTCTTCACAGTGACCATTCGTACAACTTGCCTTTTCAGATTCTATGTATGTATGTTAGCGACTATACTAAATTTTGCTTCTAAATTTAATAGTCTACCGCAGCGATCTTAGCGTCATCTATTATCGAGTGGAAAAAAACTGGCATGAATCTCGAATGCTTAGAATATATAAAATCTATTTCCAAGATCAAAGTGACTACAATGAGTGACCTTCAAAATGAAGATCCTCTATATTGTACTATTCTTACAAATTGCGTAAGTATTTACTTGTCTTTCGTAGTTGCGCTTCACGATTCACAGTAAGAACCAAGAACGAAGAAAATATTATGATTGGCTTTAGCGTACACACTAGTATAGACATAGGTAAAAGCATGTACATACATAAAATATGCATTTGCAGCTAACTCAACTTCTGTTAATCACGTTAAATCACTACTCAGAGTTATTAATATTTCATATGAAAGTGGGACGTAACACATATGTTAGACAACTTTTAATCCTGAAAAGTCGCTTCATCTGCCATCAATACCTATTATGAAATTATAGCAGACTCCCACACTTAGATCTCTTGGCACTTTTATTAACTCGCCATTTCAAACTATCGCAGTACTTACCTACTCTTATTGTTAATTAATATATACAGAGAAAAGTACAATACAATACAACGTACAATATACAATACAACTGTAATAAAAAAACGGGGCAGACAGTAGGCGATCTTGTCGCCTAAAAGCGATCCCTTCCAAACAACCTAAGCTAAGGAACCTGCTTTATAACGGCTTTGTAACTTTTAACCTAAGCTGAGGGCTAACCGTTTTTGTGCCCTCCGGCGCCACTGTTGAGTGAGGTCCTGAAATGGCTATCAAAGTTTGTTACTTACGGTACGGGTATGAAAACAAAGTTTTATTTTTATATACGACAAGGAAGGCAAACGAGCAAATGGGTCACCTAATGGTAAGTGATCACTGCCCATAGACCCCCACAACCCCGGGGGGTTTGCAGATGCGTTAGCTAAGATGAAATTCCTCTGTGCCCGTAATTACACCGGCTGTCTTACTCACCACACCGGAACACAACAGTGCAAACACTACACTCTACATTTAAATCATATTTAATACCGTAGAACCGCACCTTTTTGTTCAGAAAAAAAAGAGGGCATAAGTTTCCGACAGATAAAATTGTCTCAAAGCAGCAACACTCACTGACCCGTCACTCGTATTTTCCATAACTAATCTTTAGTATTGCAAAATATTTACAACAATTAATAAAAACCGCTAAAAACCCTTGCAAGTAGTACTTTTAGTATGTACTATTTGACATTTCTTTAGACCTCACCCAACACTAGCGCCTCTAGCGGCGAACTCATACGCGATAGGCGTCAGTTATGAAACAGGGCCATGGAAATACAACAAAACTGATTAATATAGATAGTGGACAGAATCAGGAAAAAGCACAAAAGTGGACTAACGAGAACATGCAAACTAAAATGTCCAGTTTTATACAGTCATTAATATTTCCACTCGGATTTGTCAAGCAAATCGGACAGTATGAAGCTGGCTTTTTTAGAATAGAGCCCAGCAATATAAAGAACACCGGTTGTTATCGGAAATTACGATTGCCACTTACCGGTGAAACATCAACAACACTAACAAAGTCCATATTGTCTATAGTTAACATGGCGGGTAATGAAAGTGACAGGTTCGTAATTGTAAATAAGTAGCTCGAATCTTCGATTTTCAGCGACTTATTAGCAATGCGTAATACAAATAGTCATTTGATATTAACATCGCATAAATTAAATGGTGAACGTTGTTTTACAGCGATTTAAAACCATCGAGTGTCGCAATCATACGAGAAGTTTACGATAGTGAAAATGCACACATCAAATTTGAAATGGAATTGGAAAGAGCACTTGAGGCCGGCGTGAGCGTTATAGTAATAGAACCTGAGTCCCTTGGAGAAGAGACTGCAAGATGGATTTACGTAGGCAACCTATTGCATAAAGTTTCCGTCTACAGTGGTCTTTGTGGTATCGCCTCTGGTATGTAATTTTTTTGAACCATCTTTAAGAAAAGTTTAATATGTATACATAATAATATGCCTACTGATGTAAGTGCAGTAATTAAACAAATCAATGTTCCAGGTTTGACTTGGAGTTCTTTAGCTTGTACTCCGTTTGGCATAGCATCCATCCTCTGTGCTGGTTGTTACACACTCTCATGGCAATGGGACCCATGCTGCAAGTACCAAGAAGAGAAGAACCGTCGTCATTTGTCCACTTTGCCTGTATTGAGCGATTTAACTTCTGCATCACCTGTAGTGCTTGTGCGCACAGATAATAGACGGAAGATATATTTACATAACTCAGTAGCCTTGGCTGCTGCTTCCGTTTGCCTTTGGAGACTATATCAGACATTCAAATAAATGATTAAGCCTTCATACCACCATACTCAGAGATTTCAATTAACTCTAATGAGCACAACTCATTGTAAATTAATTCATGTAAAATCTTCACTGATAATTATTAATTGATGTCTCAAGAGTATGCTGGCTATAAAGCACAGCTCTATGCCAATTTATGCTTAAAAATAGGATTATATTGTTCTCAATTATGAAGTAGGTAGATAATATTTCAAGCTTACTAGTAATGATTGTACCAGTCTTAATATAAAAGTAGGAAGCAGAGTGTAAAAATGATTATTATAGTTTTAGAAAAATGAACAGCCTGTACAAAAGATTTATTTTCTTTATGTAAATAACTAGATTTCAGTGAACTTGAATGAAATCTATTATTAATATTGTTGGCAAGAAAATGACCTAAAAAATAAAATGTGTTACAGAGGTATTATTTTATTTCCTTTAACATATAACAAAACTCCATATTAGGCCCCTTAGTAGCAATGATAAAAAGGTCTAGTGCTTGTGGCACAGCCACGCAGCGTCAATTCCTATCCTATTACAAATAATGATCTTGGCCACAACTTATCACTGCCACTTAACCAAATGTATTGAAAGCCATACCAACCTAATGTTTTCATTATTACATAAATGCAAATTAACCATTTCCTAATAAATAATTATTACATGGCTAAGACAATGTGCCATCTGCCCCCATTCTGATATTCTTCTCCAATTCTACATTCATCCATCCTTTCATGCGTTCCAGCCTATTTCCAAAGCTTTTAATCTGATAATGATTTAAGACCTAGCTCTCAAATATAAAATTCGATGGTAAACCTTTGTCTATTTGAATTAGATGGATTAATAAAAAATACGCCTAGCAACCTGTCCAAACAAAAAAATACATAATAAAACTAAGAACTATGAATATAACTAATATTCACTTCCCAAATAACGAACAACTTAGCAGTAACTAAACCAGAATGTACTTTTTTCATACATCACTCTTTAAATTGCACAATACAAAAATAGCCTAGTGGCTGAATATATCATTTTCTATCAACCATTGTCTACTGCACTGGAATATATCAAGCGGAATAAGTGTATGATAGGGGTGTTGCGGATATTCGCATCCGGAACTGCAGAACTTCCGCATTAAAATGAACATAAGCATCCGCAACAAAACGATGCGCAGCTTAAAGCGGATGTTGAGCAAGTCCTTACAGGAACGGCTTAGCGTCGACCTGGGTCGTGTTTTATAAAGCTACAAGTTGTAATTTACAAGCGGAAGTCTCTTTCTTACAAAAGGCGATAGAATGAGACTTCCGCTTGTAAATTATAACTTGTAGCTTTATAAAACACGGTCCTGTTCGTATCGTACGACGCACGTGATAGGTACTTTCACCATTGACCAAATAGGAATGTTCATTAAGTAGGTACGTTTCTTCTTCAGCTCGCCTGGGTAACAGGAACCTTTTTTAGTTTGTCCTTTATGTATGAATTTTACCCTTTATACATTTGTATGTACCTAACCTGATATCTGCATCCATGGATGTGAGTCAAAAAATCTGCATCCACAACATCTCTGTTGTAGTATGACCTGTTCTATTTATAAATTGGCATCTCTGAGTGTTCCTGTGCTATTTATATTGATCTTAAACCTATGGAAGGCTGGTTACTTTCGCCCTTTTGTACATAAGCGAATAGTAAACTGATGGTGAATTATGTCTCAAAAATATAGCAAGTTTTGGCAAGAACTGACTAATCACCAAGTCATTGCGTTTATTGACTACCATGTCCAGAGTTTTATTAGCAACATATTCAGCCGAGAAGCCCTCTTCAGTTGTCTTATCCATAACTGGAAAAAAAAATGTATAATGTATAATTTGTATATTTGCGATTTTGTGAATTTTATTCAAATGTGACAAAGTGCAGTTATGTTGACTGTCGCTAGAAGATGGTTCAAAGACATTCTCAATCTTCATATATGATTTAACTTTTGACAACTACCTACCAAAAAAATTGAATCATCATGAATTTCATCACAACTGGGTTGCTTTACCTATAGCCATTTTAATATTAAGAGCATAAATATACACTGTACTGAAGCCTACTTATTATTCTTAACTAGTTAATAAACTTTCAGGAATGTTGTTACCTCCATGCTTGCCACCACTACCAGTTAATGCATTCAAGGACACTGCAGTTTTAACATATCCTGGACTCACAACTGATACATTAATATTGTGTTGATGCATTTCAGAACGCAAAGCATCTCCAAATGCCTGGAGCGCGAACTTAGATGCAGCATATGCTGAGCGGTCAGGTATTGCGATCAGTCCTTGTACTGAGCTCATTAATACAATATGGCCACTTTTTCGTTCTACCATTTTTGGTAATATTACTGAAAACAATCAAAAATAATATTTATAAATACCTATTCGCTGGTGATAAGTAAGTACATGACACAAAACTATAAGTAGAAACAAAGCAGATGTACATTTCAAGAAAGGTGGCATGTATGTTAAATAGAAATTTTCAGTCATACCTTTTGTGAGACACACAGGGCCAAAATAATTGATGCACATTATTTGCTTGTCCACCTCTATCTTGGTATACAATATGGAGTCTCGGTGAGACACCCCTCCATTGTTGATGAGGATGTCTACATGGCCACAAGCATCATAAACCTTCTCCACAAAGCCTTCCAGACTGTCAAGATCTGCAAGATCCAAACACAGGACTACAGGCTCAGGCGGCTCCAAAGTTGTTATTTTCTGTAAAAACATAAATATGATGTAACATAAAACTAGTATTAAAAGCAAAAGGACCAAATGCCTATTTGAAGCATTTTACATTTCACTTTTCATTTCATTTCATTTTTTTTTTATATTTCACTTCACATCAAGATTTCACAGGATACTTTACACTAAAGTTTTTTTTTATACATAGATATATACATGTTACAAAATAACCCGTAAAAATTGTAACCAGGTTTGCATATTGTATGAAAAAAATGTTTGATTTTATTTCATACAGTGATTCTAATATTGTAAATGGACTCTTTATAATGGACTGTTTAACCCCCTTTCGTCTTTACTGGTATTTTTGTAACACTCTGTATATATATATACCTAATAGGTGGTCCATCTGACGGAAAGTAATGCTGGCTGCTCAGTTCTGGTCAGTGGCTGTTCAGACTGTTATTAGGAGGTATTAAGTCTCTGTGCTCACTTCCTACTAGTGATTGACTTAAGTCCAGGCGCAATTTAAATTGGAAATGAACTTTACCTCTTTATAAAATAAACATTTTTTGTGTCAATCAATCAAGTAGGTAGGTAAGGGTGCTCATTTAATAAGACAATAAAAGTCTATCACAATTAATCATAGCATTGGACACATTTACTTAAGAAAGAATAAACTCTCCTAAATTAAACAAAAAAATACCAATAAATCTGGGGAAGATGATATTAATATATTTAAACTTTAGTATTTAGTTTAGTTTTGAAACCTTCATTCAGATGTTTTTTATCTCTTGTTTGGCAGTCTACTTACACTTTGCTTGGCCAGCAGGTCTGCCTTCACTCTGTTTAGTTCATTCTCCCTCCTCGCAGCCAGGACGACTTTACAGCCCTGATCATAGAATGAATGAGCCAAGGCTTCTCCTATCCCAGAGCTAGCCCCTGTTATGATTACCACCTGTAACACAAATATGAAATAAAGATTAAGTAGGTAGATAACTCACTTTCGCCCATTATTCCAAGATAAAACATTAACATTAGCTTACCTTTCCTTTCAATGCTGCTCTACGCTTTTTAAGCGTTATTTGGTTGAATAACTTGCACATTGTTGCACACAGTGTTAAAGGGAGACCAATATACTTAAGGTACCAAATAATTCCACTATAACCTTGAAGATTCATCTTAAGTCAAGAGTCAGAAGTTTGCAACGCAGACAATGTAAGAGAAACAATAAATAAAGATTTTACGTGTACGTTAAAACTTAAAATCGTCTGTCTGACCACTCTGATTGCACTCTGACCAAAGTCTGATGATGATCTGACCAACCCAACGTCTAACTGATCTGTCTGAGTTTTCTCTTCTGTCTGACTTGTCTGAGTCTGACGCTGACGCAAATCAAATAGTATAGTGTATCAAAGAGAAGAGAATATAATCGGTATATCTGACGAAGTGTTTTTTTTTTTGTGGCAATATACAAGTTCCAGGGTTGACGGAACAAACGATTGTGCCAATGACAAAAGTGAGGAAACGGCGGAATTTAAAAGTATACACGGAATTTAGGATTTAGGAACAAGCGGATTAGATCAGGACAGTTGAAAGTGATGAATGATTAGTAAGAGAAATAATCAAGATTAAATACACATATACTTAGTTAAATTTTGATATCATAACTATCAATAAAAGAGGCCAAGGAAGCATATACATTTAAATCATTTGATGATAGTAGGCAAGGAATGGATGTTGGTAATGGAACAGATAAAGATATAATATTATTTTAAAAGGAAACACGGTCATATAGTGGACATGACAAAAAAATGTGGTTCAGATCTCCCACCTCCGAACCACATTCACATGCAGGGCTGTCAATAATATGAATTTTTGCAAGATGTTCCGGAGTGCAAACATGACCTAAACGCATTCTTATTAAGACACTAGTACTCTTTTTACAAAATTTAAATTTAAAAAACCAAGGCTTACAAGGAATAAAGGGCTGTATACGACTGTAAATTCTACCTTTTAGAACGCAGCTCTGAGACCAATACTCTTGCCAAGAGCGATTAAGATATATTCGCGGAAGATTAATCAGATCGTGTGTGTAGTTTTTGTAAGGGAACATATCACCATCTTCAATCGCTTCATTCTGACGAAGTGTTTGTCTCATGTCATAATCATAACATACCTATTACACTTTTTTTATATCAAAAGGAAGGAGCAAAGTCTATACAGTATATGCATGTTTGTTGTTTCATCACCATCATCAGCAGCATATCAGGGCTCTGTTTTATAAAGCTACAATTTACATGCGGAAGTCTCATTCTATCACCTTTTGTTAGAAAGAGACTTCCGCTTGTAAATTGTAACTTGTACCTTTATAAAACAGCTGTCCACAGTCCACCGCTGGACATAGGACTTCCCCAAGGATCTCCACGTCTATTGGTTTTGTGTTTGTGATCTGTATGCGGGAGGCCTACCGTGGTAGAGCCTGTAGAGCACACAAAGAGACCCTACGTTTCACAGGGATAGGGGATCCAGACTACCAGAGACCTGCGGGTCCCCAGAAACCCATTTAGAAATATTTCACGGGGGCAAAGCCGCGGGGCATAAGCTAGTTATTATGTACTATGTGCTGTGATTGAAAGGACCACGAAAGAACTCTACGACTCTACTTGGACTCTACCTTCTTGTCTTCGTGCCATTCACTAGCAGACCAAGAGATGAAAAGAATCGAGTAATTTGTTAAGCAGTGTTCACATTACAAATAGTGAATCATTCACACAGATCAGTCGTGAAAATCTTATTATTTATTTTTCTGATTTTAAATTATGACGTTCAGGATATGAATCATTTACATATTTAACCATTGATATTAATCAAACATATTTAATAAATTCTATGGCTTGTCGAATTTGTGACGCTAACAACATTATGCTGATTTTATTTTATTAGTCAATATGGCAACATTGGTTCGCGATTCCGTGATTATCTAAATGTTGGAATAATGTTTGATTTTTCCGGATCTAAGTATATTTTTATTAATTAACATAATGTTTCAGTGAGTATAAGTCGATTACATATAACAGAAAACAATTCACTTTCGCTTGCAAGACTTTTTCTACGGAACACAGGGAGTGTCGTTCAGATGCGCTGACCTTCGTTTTGATGCACAACGCACAACAAAGCATCAAATTGACGGCTGCCCCATTTTCACAACAATCTCTGGATTTGTTGTTATATTTGTGGAATGCATTCCTCATGATAAATCGCCATGAGTTTAAATTAAGTTAATTGTAGTGTTACGTATGTGGAAAGTAAAATGATAATGGCATCAGCGACTACGCAAACATCGCCTGGTGTGTGTAACAGTACGACAGCAAAGACTTTCTTTTTAACTTCTAGGCTAGTGTTAGTGCTACTGGGAAAATAATTCACTCCAAACTTAATAATCAAGATGAATGAGAGGGATATCCCAAGTGTACCGATTACAACTTTGGCAGGAGTAGCCAGTTTGACGGACTGTAAGTACAGTAATGTAACCGTATTTTTAATTTTTGTATGTGGGATAGTAGTTTGACCAACTTAACCTTAAATCTTCATGAAAATGAGGAGATTTTGTTCAATTTGCCTATCAGGATGGGTTATTTAGTGATTTTTTTTGTGCTTACATGATATTTGACCAATTTCGTCTCAGTAATTAGTAGTAAACTAAATTTTTAATTGGTGTCAAAGCCATTAAAATATACACAGGTCTGCAATAAAGTAAAGTATAATTGTTGTGTTTATGTTTGTTTATTGCTGGATTAACAACTTTTTAAGCATTTGTAACTAAAGAATCATATTGTAGGATCACAATTATGTTAATGAGCATGTCACAAATCAAGAATTAACTGTTAATCCAGTTTCTACCCATAATTATCAATTGAAAATTGAATTTGTTTCCCTCCTTCATTTAGTTCTAATTGAATTCTTCATATTTCTGTGATAGTATTTATTTGATTTGCAGTTAGGATTTTATTAATTGCATTATTGTTTTCCCCAGTATTACCAGTGTTGCCGCTTCCCACACCTTTACCATCAACCCTTAACAATAAATCTCAGTTGTTTCACCCCCGAGTTGCAGAGGAGGCTGCTATATTGCTTGCTACTCGTGATGATAATTTGGTAACACTGCTATTGCAGTCACTTATGCAAACATCTGTGGAACATATGTGAGTATTTCAACTTAAAATCAGTGTTTTTGGCGAAATCAGACAATAGATATCTAACTACAAGTTTTTTGTATTTACTGGGATATAACCTGTTTGGTATGAATGTTGGCCCGGTCAAGGTTAGTTGGGCTATGTGTTTTATTCCTATTGTTTATGTAGGCAATAAAAAATAGGAAGAAAAAATGGTCTAAATTGGCAAAACAAAACCTTTTCATTCATTTGTGGGTAGTTACCATGCACCTCGCCCAAACAAAGCACTGGGGTCACATGGCCATAAAGACTAGGTGTAAATTTTAAGTTAGGGTCAAAGTAAGCATGCCAATTTAATTAATTTTGTTGTTGAACAAAGTAATCTTCTTGTCTGTGAGGTCAGTGTTCATTAAAGAACACTTGACATTTGGGAGCACTAACTTTAGAGAAATTTCAAATTCATTCCTGCTTGCAGTCTCACAGTGGGCACCATGGCCCTAACGGAACATTTACATGTCACTCACATTGTGTTCTCTGAACTCCTTAAATATGTCAAATACACTTACTTTGGCTTTTTTGTTTAAGTCTTAATGTGTGAAGGTTTAATTGTTATCTGTATATTTGGCACTCAACTTTACTTTTAGTTGTAACTCTACTTGCAGGTACAGCAGAACAAAGATACTAAGAAATAACTAACTAACAACTAAGTGTCTTATCTGATAAAGTACCTCAAATGCTAGTTAAGACAGCTGGGAGGGTGACAATATTACCAAAAATATATTTTTTACTTATTTGATAGGGTTTTTATTGAATTCATCTTATAAGTGTACTTTTCAGAGATCTCAAGGATGAAAGCATACCAAATGCAGTTAGCCCTGCGCCTCAGCAACAAGCAACACCGGAACTGTTGAAAGCAATTTTACATGTGAACCCTAATGTGTTTGACCAGCAACAAAGAAATCACTGGGGAAACCATGTCACCTCTAAGTTCAACGGGATGTCACCATCTGCCTCATACAACTATGCATCACACAATACCACTCATTCCAGTCCTTCATCGCTTGGAACAGCAGTTCACTCAGCAGGCATTCCAAATCAGCAACTGCTAGCTCCGCCATGCCAATCATCACCGCATGTTAACATGGGCTCACCGCCATCACAAGCCAGGCCTGGAAGTCAAATCAACATCACTGCCCAGAACAATGTGTCTCCTCTATGGAACAGCGCTAATTCTTCCACTTATACAAGCCCTATGTCAAACACATCCTGCTCAAACCCTCAAAATGGCGGGTTCTATGGTAGTTTAACACAAGATAATCAAAGTTTTGGTACTAATTTAAATGAAGAAAAAGATCCGCTTTCTATGTCGCCTGGCAACTTAAGTGACCAGCAAAGGTTAATAATGCAATCTCAGGAAAAACCATTTGAACAAGGTACATAGAACATAAAATATGAGGTTACTGAGGAAAATAGTAGTGTTGAATTGAATGACTGAAAAATGTAATTTGTTACAGATGGTAATGTGGTAACGGGACAGTCGCCTGCGCAAGCGAGCGTGGCGCCGTCGCCGCTGCGCCAGGAACCGCAAGTGCCTCAGCCGTCGATGGGTGCACCCTACGCGCCGCACAACCTGCCGCAAACCATAACTCAAGACAAACAGGAACAATCTAAGAACACAAATATGATGAACAATAGATACCCTGTCGTGAAACTCGGGAGATTACCTGTAAGATAAACATCTAATCATAATATTCACAGACTTAGCAATTTTGTACTTTTTATGCAACTTTTACTTACATTACAGGAAGGATTGCTGAAAAGGCATGAGGTTTCTGGTGATGAGAGATCTAGGAAAAATAGTACAATGGAGTCTGACTCTGATGACAATGCTCCACTCAAAACAAAGTCATCAGTAAACATATCTCCACCTGTAGATAAAGATAGAGAAGCAATAGACATAGCTAGAGAGAAGAATTGGGAAGCAGTAAAAAGGAAACATGAGGAGGCCAGTAAGAAAGAAGAAGCTGAGGCATCAATAGGTATAGCTAGTGGAAGTTTGAAATCATTCTTATTAAATCAAAGTTTCTTTTTTAACTCCTTTTAATCTATTTGCCTTGTCGCATTATAATCACACCATAATAAATAACGCAAATATATACAATTAATAAATTTAAAATTACAGTACGTCCGAAACTGAGGAAAGTAGAACGGAGATTAGTACCAGTTTTAGAAATGTTATCAGTTGATGAACTTATGGAGACAAATACTTATCAACGCTTTAACAAGCTCATTGAGACTGTGTTTGAAAGTATTGAAGATGATATAATTGTAACTGATGAAATGGGTATGTACATACATAATACCAATGTCACATCACATGATTATATTTACATCAAAAGTGTTAGCTAAATGAATTTATTTTTATTTCAGAAGGAACAGACATTCCTGAAGATTTATTACTACCTAGGTATCAACTGCAGGAATTGTGTTCGGAAGCAGCAAAGCTGAAGAACCTAGGTGCTATGGAAGCTATACCTGCCGATCGCCTAGTACGGTTATTATCAATACTGGAAAAGAACATTAGAGCTGCTGAGAAGATGTCACTAGTTGGTGATCCTGTAAGTAAATGACCTACTTTAATTTTGACATCCCAGAAATGCAAACTTTATGTAATTTCACGTTTGTTTTTTTTAACAGGAGGACAGTGAAGAGATGAGACAAATATGTATAGAATCGGCCTTAGAGAGGGTCATGTGCGCGTCTGATTCTTGTCTGACTGCCCTGTACATAATGACGTCGCCGAGTATGCCCAAACGTATCTTCCTAGAAGACGTTATTGATAGGATCATAATGTTCATAAAATTTCAACTTAACAATACCATTTACTGCGTTTACGATCCAGTCTATAGCATCCAAACGACATCTAAAAAGAAAGGTTAGTGCAATAAGCTCAACAACATTATTTCTGTTGGCATATCTTGATTCTTGACTTTTGAACCCAATGCAAAAAGAGGGGTGTTTTAAGTTTGTCCTGTGTATGGGTTTATCTGTGTATAGTCGTTCGGTTTTGGTTGTGTCCAATCTACTTAAAAGAACAATAGCTTTGTTTACTAAAAGTACAAAACACCAAAATGACCATATTGTAAAAAGTCGTTACAACCATCTAGAAAGTTCAATTGAATATCGACTGTATGTCCCTAAGCAATAAGTTACGTACGAGTGCACTAATAGAAAAATGGCGGTCCAGGTGCCTTTGTACTTGTATACATACCATTATCCGGTGCTCAGGTAAACGCCAAAAAATTAAGTAAAATGAAATTAAGACATTACAAAATGAAGTAAAGGCACATTGAAAAAAAATCAACAAGCTGTAAATAATTTGTAAAAAGCGTACAACCAATCAAAAAAATCCTTATTAAAAAAATTACCAAATCTAAAAACGACAAATCATAATAATATATTGAAAACATGCAACAAATCAACATACCTATTCAAGTCATTCGTTATTGAAATAATAATTATAAACACTTTCAACGTCGAATTACGGCCCTGGAGGCCATAAAATGCAGAATGCATCTAACGTCACATTTCTATTAAAGCAATTTAAACTTTTGGCAAAGGCCCTACAGTTGAAAATCCGTTAAAATGTTAATGTATGTAGTTTTTATCTACGCAGTATGCTTATGTTTTATGACGGACGGGACGATAATTAGTTAATGAGGTAACAAAACCGCACAAGAGGACGATGGATTGGACACAACCAAAACAGAACGACTATATCTGGCTGTGGCTCCTAAACGGATGATTGTATTTGGATGCGGCGTTTCATAAAAATCAGTCAGCCGGTTTTTTAACTTTTCTAAAAACCTTTGCTACACAAAATGTTATGAAGTTTTTTTTAATAGAAATTAAAAAAATCTTCCGTATAATTATAAACTGTCGGTAAATGTATAGGATAATGATTTTTTTTAAATTACTATTTTTCAAAATAAAACATGATAGGGGTGCTCACTTAGACTTACTCAACCCCAGGCTGAAGTCTTGACGGTTCATCAAAACGAACCCTGTATAAATCGTGCTCCTAATCACTTACAGTGCAAGTATGCAACAAAATAAATTGACTAAGGTTTGGTCACTAATCAAAAGAGAGTATCACAAAATGAATTGACTGAATGTGAAAAAGTAGCACCAGTTTGCAGTGTTTCTGCTTAATTTTAATACAATAAGTTTTTTAACTTATTCTAATTCTTTTGAATTCAGATTATTTTAACAAAGCTACCGTGCGACTGAATCATAGAGAAATAAATCTAGTTTAGCCCGACATGCTTTGGACTAGGGCATGCAAATATTCGATTATTTCACATATTCGAGAATTCGGCTTTCTTTTTAAAGATATTTGATTTATTCGAATATAATTCGAAATCTCTGATAGCAGGGAAAAATAAAGAGAAACTGTTTTTTTTTTATTGTTCATTTGTTGATTTATATATGAAACTTTGAAATAAACCAAAGTATGTACTTAAACAGTATTTTTAAGAAAAAAAAAACAGCTTAATATCCATAAAATTGGCCCATCAACTCGCCGTTTTTTGCCACAACGATCTTTCTTATTGTATTTGGCGACTTTAGCAAATTATTGTAGCCACTTTTCTTATAGAGATTTATGATAGGATTTGAGTCACAAATAAGATAACACATAATTCTAAACGGAAGAACATCACAGGCAGTCATTTTTTAAACCATAGGACCGAGTATGAATATTCGAATCCTGCGTAACGTAATCGAGTAGTAACGTTATCGAGAAATTCGTATGACGTTTGGAACAGCGCCCGCCCGTGAGCTAATTTGAAACTAAATTTTAGTATGTGGTTCTCGATTTTGATGCGATAACGTAACGTTACGCAGGATTCGAAAACTCGTGCTTGGCCTAGTATCGTCAACGGATTAAAATTGGAAGTATTGGTCTATCCTCATTTTCTTTTTGTTGGGCTCCTTAAATTCCAGTCTACTATCTCGCATTTGCCAAATTTAAAACGCTACACTCACTCAAACCAACGCAACTGACAACGCCGTGCCTTGAATGTTTAGATTGCGAATGCTGCGTTTAATCCAAGAAGGATGAAAGTAAATGGAGCAACAAAGCCTATGCTTTGAATCGTTCTCCGCAGTTTAGTTCAAAAACGAACGAGAGATGGCGTTACTTATAACAAAACAGTTTTTAATTTTTTTTTTTTAATAAACTCACCGAAACATGAATACACAGAAAAACCAGAAAAAATACCAACCCCGGGAATCGAAAAAAATAAATAAAAAATACAAAAAGATTTTCCAATTGAGATCATGAAAACAGTTTTTTATGCGGTTGTATACCATTCATTTTATATTTACAACGCCATATAGACCAAATTTGTTGTAATAAGTGTTCACACGCATTTTTGAATGTTGACAATCACCGAAAAGAGTACCGTATTGTCATATGATATAGTTGTCTCTTTCATTTGGGAATGACGTCAAACCAAAGCGTCAAACGAACAAAATATTATTTCGTGGTTTGATGAATTTGACTGAAGTCGAAATGACCGATCATAATTTTTCGCGCGCTAACGTTACCATCGCTACGCTAAAACAATTGTCGCGTCACTCTGCTTTTAGGTTGGTAGTTTGTGCTATCAGGTTAGCCATACTGTTAATATCTATGATTATAACCTAAATGACACATGACATGACATTTCACGCCTTTTAAAATTAGCTGGAAAAAATCCATATATATACGATGTACTCTATGATCGCAATCTTTCTGTCAGGCCACTTATTTTCATTCAGCGCCATTTATCTTGCTTGATCTCATATAGACTTAAGCGAGCAATTACTCCCCTAAGATCCATTTAGACCAGGGACATTATAATGTTATACTTAACTAAGAAATAAACGATATTCTGATTATCTTGCTTGATCGACAATATTTAGCTAGGTAGTAGTACATTAGTACCGCTGTTTTGTTATTATTTGACCCGCTGGCTGGCTGGCCTTGGCGCCATTTAGAAATTGCCTGAATTTTAAGACAACTGCTGGAAACGATTCGAAGTATGGGCTTTGTTACTCCGTTTACTTTCATTATCCTCCTTGGTTTAATCAGTATCAAATACGTATTGAACCCTAAGATTTAATTTTAGTGAAAATTGTTGGAATATTCGAATTTACATTCCTCAGCATTCGAATTTTAAAAGACGGACGAACTTGGCCGGTTTTTTTGATATAATGATATGCCTTTTCGAAATAGATGAGCTAGTTAATTTTGTTATTGAAGTGATTTCTTGTTAATTTTATTGCTCAATAGTACCTACGCTATTCACATTCGCAAAACTATCGATATTAGTAGTTTATGCAACTGTTACATAATGAGAGTCCTTAAAACACGAGTGTGGTTTTATAATAAGTTCACACGAGTGTTTTCAGGCCTAATTATGTAGAGTTGCATACATTACTTTATCTACACACATATTTGTAAGAACTGTATGATGGTTTCAGAAACCAAAGGTATATAATATTACACCTGTCACAAATTTGACTGTTTTTTGGTTATACTGGGTCCAACTCCCCCCCCCCCCCCAACCCGTTAAAAAAGTGGTGGGGCGTGCCTACGTGGATTCAACTATCTTTAATTGTAATTTAAAATTTCTGTGTATCCCAATTCACCGTTTGTCAACTGAGAAAAATTTTACAGTACCCCCCGGTGTTGACAAATAACCGAACGTCTCACCGGCTTTCGGTTAATGTGGATTTTTAAAATGTGTACGCCTGTCGCGTTTGTAGTGGACGGGCGCAAGCGGCGTGGCGGCGGCGCGGGGAACGCGACGCGGCGCGGCGCCGGCGGCTCGACGCGCGCCACGCGCGAGCTCTACACTCACGCGCACGAGTGCGTGACGTTGCTCGCTGAACTTCTAGCCGCACATCAGTTAACCGACACCACTGTGCTGCACGCCTCCACCGTCGGTGTGTCACCGTTCTTTGTCGAAAACATCAGTGAGCTGCAACTGTCGGCGTTGAAGCTTGTCACCACGGTCAGTAACGTTTTCAGTTTGTATGTTTACACTACTACATACTAGTATTAAAAAGCCTACCTTGTAACCGGCTAGCCGGTCGGAGAGAATGAGAACAACAAGGCGTGGTTGTATAGAAAATATAATACAATATAAAAATAAAACTATATACAAATTGAATCAGTCAGCACTGCTCTTAAAAATAACTTTGAGACACTGGCCTTAATACAGCAGGATAGGTAGGAAGGCAGGGCAGGGTATTAGGGTATAGCCTCGGAGCTTCCAGTAGGCTTCAGTCTTGAGCGGCGGTCGACGGAAACCAGACGGCGGAAGAGAAGCGAAAGGTGGAGCGGGTAAGGAAGGGCTGGAAGTAAATACCCTGCTTCATTGATTGCTTTAAGCGCCCATCCAAGCCTCGTTTTAGTGCTTAGACCAGTGAATGAAAACTAAACGAGACTTGGATTAGGTTTTACAAATGTATGTACGAGATAAAAACAATAAGTACGAAACTATAAATATTTACAAGGTTTAAACACAGTACCTGCATTAGTGGCAGCCCTTTTATATTACAAGTAAATCGCTGATAATTAATATGAAGAATCGAGAGAAAAACCAAAAAGCGGCTTACGCCTTGCCAAATAATTTTCAAGTCCCGGAAAAAACAAAAGCCGATCGATAATTTTGAATTTTGAATTTAGTTCGAATTGTAAGCGGCCAGTTGCGCGCCATAGAGGTTGGCCACGTTACAACCTACTACCACACAGCTTACAGTAGTTTCATGTTAACACGAGCAATCTGTTTGTTGTTAGTTAATGTTATATTTTTTACAGATTTTCACAAAGTACGAACAACATCGAAGATTATTGCTAGAAGACATATTGGCGTCCATAGCCCGTATACCAAGCTCCAAGCACAACCTCCGCTCGTTCCAGCTGAGCTCCGACCAGCACATCCAGATGTTGACAGCGTTAGTGTTGCAGCTGGTGCAGTGCGTAGTCACCCTGCCGGAGACACTTTGCAAAACGCAAGACAAGAATAAAGACAAGCAGTCAACTGAGCCCGATAAAAAGGTAACAACCAAATTTATTCTAGGTCCCCAAAACATTAAAATAACGCGACATTATTTACTGTTACACTGTCAAACTTTCACTCCTTTCCTTTGAACCACTCGGCAAAACCCAATCATCGGTAACATCTCTAATTAATAATTTAATCACTATTTCAATTTTCGCCATGGATTTGCAGAACCCTAAAAATTTGTCCACGGAACATTAGGGTTTCCTGGAACAGATCGCTCTGTAGCGATCAGGCCTCCTATTGCTACCATGTAGGTTGGTGCTCAATAAAGAGTTGTATTACATTTGTGGCGTATCGCAACCACGTAGAATAAAATAGAATAGAGTAGAAATAAAATAGCGGACTGTATTTGGCAACTGGTTAGAAAATTAGCTTAAGACAATCGACACCCATGACCATTTTAGTGACAAAAATGACAAACTGTCATTCGCCATCTTGGGTTCAAAAAATTATGTCAAATTCGAGCTCACCGCACCCAAATTACATGAAATCAACACCCATGACCATTTTTAGTGACAAAAATGACAAACTTTCGTCCGCCATCTTGGATTCAAAAAATAATGTCAAATTCGAGCTCACCGCACCCACATTACATGAAATCAACACCCATGACCATTTTTAATGACAAAAGTGACAAACTGTCATCCGTCATCTTGGATTCAAAAAATCATGTCAAATTCGAGCTCAACGCACCCAAATTACATGAAATCGACACCCATGACCATTTTTAGTGACAAAAATGACAAACTGTCATCCGCCATCTTGGATTCAAAAATTAATGTCAAATTCGAGCTCACCGCACCCAAATGACATGAAATCGACACCCATGACCATTTTTAGTGACAAAAATGACAAACTGTCATCCGCCATCTTGGATTAAACAATAATGTCAAATTCGAGCTCACCGCACCCAAATTACATGAAATCGACACCCATGACCATTTTAGTGACAAAAATGGCAAACTGTCATTCGCCCCATCTTGGGTTCAAAAAATTATGTCAAAATCAACACCCCCATGACCATTTTTAGTGACTTCTTCATTTAAAATTTTTAATGAAAAAATTAGATGCTTCCCGGGTTCTATTTTCAAATTTAATGGAAAGCGAGAATTTCCGAGCATGTTTGAGAAAAACTTTAATTGCATTATGTATTTTATTCATTACTATCCATGGGTTTATGTCCGTAGTTGAGATTCATTATTACAGAATAATGAGTTACTAACATTTAGCATCGGCCGTACCGATCTAACGAGTAAGCTGACAGTAGTGTGCGTGACAACGCACACAGGTGACAGCCGCGTTAAATACCGAATCTTTGCCCGCGTCAAAAGCTCGGCGCAGCCTTAAGAGGGGATCTTACATGAATTACGGTGTTTACTGCCTTCATTATTTCCAATTAATCCCAAAAGACCTTACCTGACCTTATCTTTACTTGACGATGGCGAACCGGTGAAAGTCTGTTCCGTTCCGACTGAATATATTCACAGCTACATGTGTCCTCGTGCATGGATAATAAGTAGTAACACAAGAGAAAATCTTCTTCAAATCAATAGTTTTGAATTTGTTTAAGTTACAAAGTTTTAAAATAATATCCATTTCTTGGAGAGTTCAAATTGACACCAATCAACGTTGCGCGCACAGACCATAGTCAACAGCCTCTGCAGTGTTTTAAAAGATTAAAGTAACAAAGTAGGCAGTGATATTGAACATTACTGTTCCCCGCTTTAGGAAACTTTGCTTAGATTTGCCTTAACTTTACAGAGTGCGGACAAAGACCTAGTAATAATATCCAAGTACGAAGCCGCCATCAGCGTGGGAGGCACTTTTCTCACGTCCTTCCTGAACAAGTGCCGCAGCCGAAACGAGGAGGTGGACTTTAGGCCGCTCTTCGAGAACTTTGTTCACGATTTACTCACCACCGTCAACAAGCCAGAGTGGCCTGCTACGGAACTGTTGCTCAGTCTGCTGGGAACTATGCTGGTAAGTCTTTTAATATATCTCTTAACACTTTACTTCATGGGTGCACACATCAAATCATCTACATAGGTTGCGTTCAGCATTAAAATTTAATGAAGATTAAATTTCTTCATGTAAATTTATATAGTTAAGTGATCTTTATGTAAGAAAATGTAAGTTAGAAAATTGTATTGATCTCTTCTAAAAACTGTAATGATAATTTCATTTGAAATGCGGATATGGTTATACACGGTTAAACCCACCAAAGTATTATCAAGCCAAAGTTTGACGTGTCAGTAGATGGGACTAAAACCTTCCTCTTGTTGAATGCAGGTGAAGTACATGTCGGACAAGTCAATGGAAATGTCGGTGCGGGTCGCGTCGCTGGAGTACTTGGGCCTGGTGGCGGCGCGGCTGCGGCGCGACAGCGTCACGTCGCGCGCCAAGCTAGCCACCATGGACGCCGTCGTGCGCGACATACGCGCCGAAGAGGAGAAGGACGGCAACCACGGACAGGTGACACCATACCAGCAATTACAGTTTTAAATCAGCTTTATAGTCATGTAGGAGCGACCGACGAAGGACAATGTTTAACCAACGAACCTACGGCTTTCGCATACAGCACCTAACAGACTGGATCCGGCCGACCGCTTTGAATACCGGCGCGACCAAGTCAACCGCGGGTCAGCCACCGCGCCCACTGTCGGCGGGTACGCGCCTCTCGGTGCCTTTTATCAAAATTTCCGACCTTGAGAAGCAATAATTAAAAATGTTCAATTTTACAGTTTGCCATTTCACGCAATGTGGTAAAAGCTATAGAATTAAATTATATTTCGTATCTTTTAGAACGTCACGGCGGGACTTGATGAAGACGAAGAAAGAACAGAATTCTTGCAGCGGGTCCTGCTCGATTATCTAGCAGTCAACGGCCAAAAAGACCCGGCCTGGAACTGCGCGAGACACTTCTACATCACACAGTGGTTTAGGGACATGGTCGTGCAGCCTAAGAGCTCGTCGCCCACCAAAAAACCTAAACACAAGTCTAGCAAAAAGAGACACAAAGACGAGACCAGCGACGAAGATTCAGATGATAACGACAGCGACAGCGACATCAAAGAGTCCAAGACGGCGAAGCACACGAGCGCCATCATCTCCGCGGAAAAGTTCAAAACCATAGAGCGACGAAAAACATTTTTTCTAGAAAAAATCAGACCGTTCCGTTACCAGGGCGGAACACAGGTGCAAGTCATGCAATCGTACATCGATTACGGCGGAGCGGAATTAATATCGCAATATTTGGCGTCGAAGCGCTCATTCTCGCAGAGTTTCGACCGTTACCTGCGGAAGATACTGGTGATACTGTGCGAGAACACGATCGCGATCCGGACGAAGGCCATGAAGTGCCTCGCCATGATCGTGGAGGCGGACCCGGGCGTGCTGGCGCGGCCCGACATGCAGATCGGCGTCAACCGCTCCTTCCTGGACCAGTCCACGGCCGTGCGCGAGGCCGCCGTCGACCTGCTCGGCAAGTTCGTGCTCAGCCGCCCCGAACTCATCGACAAGTATTATGGGATGCTCTCCAATAGAATTTTAGTAAGTCTTTCATTTTAGACCACGTTTACAAATTTCTATTTTAATACAGTTGCTCAAAAAGTGGTACATTTTGTAGCTACGTTTCATGCGGAAAGTTGTATTTTTCGTACTAGCGCTTTTTACTTTTCCAAGGCTTCGCCGGCACCCCAACGCCTTCCGCCACCTGGTCGCCGGCGGGTGAGGATAGGCCGGCCCGCCCCCTCGTTGTAATTTTTTCACAAATATATTAAAAAACGTCGTTTGGTACACGTGCGGAAGTGTCATTTTCACTCGCCTTGCGGCTCGGGCCTAGACACTCGTGCATAATGACATACTTTCCGCACTTATATCAAAAAGTACTATTTTAGTGTCCGAAACTTAAGCACCTCCATAGAATCTTACGATTTTATAGTAGGCAATACTAAAAAATCGTAAGATTCTATGTTCTTCTACACGCCTTGGATGTGTCCGATGATTAATCACATCACCAATCGATTTCTAAAAATTTTCAATGCATTTTTTTTTTAGGATACAGGTGTATCAGTTAGGAAAAGAGTAATAAAAATACTCAAAGATATTTGTATAGAATGCCCCGAATTCCCCAAAATACCAGAGATCTGCGTGAAGATGATTAGGCGAGTGAATGACGAGGAGGGCATTCGGAAGTTAGTGATGGAAGTGTTCCAGAACATGTGGTTCAGTCCATGCCAAAACTCGACCAGGCACGGAGCCCTCGACATCACGGCGGCCGCCGCGGACCCGCTGACTAGGAAAGTGTTGAATATAACTGACGTGGTCATATCCTCAAGAGACATGGGTCTTGAATGGTTCCAGCAGCTGCTGCAAAGCGTAAGTCAGAAGCAAATCTGCGTTTTTATTATGTTTGCATTGACTATTTAAATTGTTCAAAATAAATTGCTTTTCAGTTGTTCAAGCCGAAAGAAGACAAGGATGACTCGACTAAGATTATCTATCAACCGCCTAAATCGCTTTTATTAGCGTGTCAACAGATTGTTGACTGCCTTATTGAGAACTTACTACAGTTAGAAGAAAATAGTGTGGATGGTAAGTGAGGCATTTTGTACTATTGTCTAATGTTGATCGACATTAGCTATATTAATATTAAAATTAATTGTTTTGTTTCACAGGAAGTGGATCGTCTCAGCGGATCTTAGCGTGCCTTTCCACACTGCATTTATTTGCAAAAATTAGGCCACAGTTATTAGTTAATCATGCCTTAACATTACAACCGTACCTGAGTTTAAAATGCCAGGTAAGTACAAAGCCAAACTTTTGAAGCTCTTTATGTTTGCCGACCTTATTATTGTTCCTTTAGGATTGGCATTTACGCAACTAAGTACACACGAGTTGAGGGCCATTACCAATCTAGTAAATTCTTTTGCATGAAATCGGAAGGAGCAGACACATTTACACACACTGTCAGTAAATTAATGAAGGCTACCGCGAGTCAAAAATCCGCTAGGATCGCTAGTGTCGAGTGAGGTCTATCTGTCAATTTCCACCAATCATAGGCCAGTGTCTCTCATTAGTAGAAAACGACAGACTCTTACTGGATGGACACTAGCGATCCTAGCGGGTTTTTCACTTGCGATAGCGCTCATCACAGGAATTTTAGACAGTGTATTTTACACTAGCACTTACTAAAAATGACGAAAATACTCGTAAATAGTAACGAATGCGTCGCTTATTAATTACTGCAAGTTAGATTATTTTTAATTTAGTTAAAACTAGAAAAGGAGGCAGTTTGAACTGTGATCAGTGTCGATTATGACGTCGTAGTTGAGTACTTTTAACGGTGAGTGATCCGTTTTATTTCACTCGTAGTTGAGTAATTCAATACGAATTTCATACTAAGCGATCATTTTGACATTTCCAAAAAAGTTTATTTGAGCAACTAGGCAACTACTGTATAATGGCGCTCTGTGTGCAGAACCAGTACGAGCAACAAATAACGTCGACGGTGGCGATGACGCTGGAGCTGGTGGTGCCGCTGATGGAGCACCCCAGCGAGGTGTTCCTGGCGCAGCTGGAGGAGGACGCCGTCAAGCTCATCCTGCAGCGCGGCCAGCTCGTCATCGCCGCCTGCATCGCGCTGCTCGCCTCCATCGTCAACAGCCTCACGCGCAACTACAAGCTCATCCGCGACGTCTTCAACAAGTACCACGGTCAGTGCGCACGGACCAGACGGTCATCGCTTTGGGCAACCTGCGAAGGGTGATCGACGGTGGCGGTCTGTTGTATACGATGGTAGTCCGCGGCATGATTTATACTGACGCGGCTTCGACGCAGTCAGAACGCGGTATTAGCGGTAGGCCGCCACCGCTGATCGCGCCCGCTCGAGTGGCCGCGGTTTTGCCGCCCGGAAAATTCGCAACAAGATCTGACCAATCTAGTAAGAGAAAGTTACGCAAAGCAAAAGTCTGTATGCACCGTTTCATGAGCAGCTTTTTACAAACAATCACCATGTCAAATTTGTAACGTTCGATGACATGACATTTCATTAACTGTTGTAGCTCTTAGAACATCTTATATCCTAGCGATACCATACCGTTATCGTTACTAGAATTATTCAATTTGTGTAGGCGCACTGATAATGGTTAGTTATCTTGTGTGTAAAGCTTTATTTCTCCATCCGACTATACTCGTTCCTGTAATGCGAGATTTATATGGATCGATTTACGCGGCACGGCGACAATCGAGCGTGTAAATAAAGTAACAGGTGACTAAAATTGCTAAAAGCCTTCGCTGCCACTTGTCACGAGGCCTAGCCGTGCGGCATAAATAGACCCATGCCCATGCAGACCCCGCGTAACATCGCATGTATAGTTTGTTTATTTCTGACTGTTTTTTTAGGTATACTTTTACAATGGAAATCGAGCTGGCAAAGAAATCCGGACATGACAAGAGCGTTGCACTCGAGACCTCACTTTCGCCGGTCACTCTTCATCGTAGGCCTGCTCTTGAGGTATTTCGACTTCACGGACGCTAAAGTGATCGAGGGACTTGTGGTAAGGAAAAAAGCTTGAAGCAATACCTCAACCGTTCTTTGAAATAAAAATGGATCGTGTTTTCACTTATATCTTTATTTAAACAGAGTGACATCAAGGAACAATTATTCTCGACGTTAATGTTCTTCGTCGGTCTAGAAGACGAGGATTTCGTGTCGCACACGCTCAAAGCGCTTGGCTCTGTGTGTGTGAGGCATTACGAGTTTATGCTGAGGCCGGAGCTGAAGGAATTCTACCACCAACTGCTGACATCGGACCTGGCCCCCATAGAAATGAAAGCGGATGTGTTAAGGAATGTAGAAATGTACTTACAAGAAGAGGAACAGAGGATGATCAGGCAGGACAAGGAATGTGAGTTGACCTTGTTTCGCTTTATAATTTTGTAGGTTAGCATAGGACCAGTATATGTCCGGTCCGGATTGTTACCACCATCTACCATCATTTCTATCGCTAAACAGCAACACTAACACTCATATTCCGGCTTGGCTGATGAGGGAGCTGGAGAAATTACTGACGCTAGAGGCATGCCATCTTAACTCTTTCAACGCATCAGAAATGCCTCACCAATCGGCGACCCGTTCTCTCTAAAAAAACTATTTACTGACAAAGCAATCTTCACCCAGGGTCGAAGCGTTCAAAGATGGAGAACCTAAAGGAAATGGGCGACGTCTCGTCCGGCATGGCGTCGACGGTGATCCAGCTGTACCTGAAGGAGATCCTCGGCGCGTTCCTGCACGCCAGCGCCGTGGTGCGCTCCAGCGCCATGAAGGTCGTGCAGCTCGTGCTGGCGCAGGGGCTGGTGCACCCCGTGCAGGTGCGTCAGCCGCGCCCCACCACACGCGAGCTTACCGTCACGGCGATTCACGGCCGATCTGTACTGGCGGCAAAGCTCGCACGTCTATCAAACCCTTAAGACCAAGTACAGGCAGCTGCAGAGTCCATTTCAACACGGTTTAGGAATACAACTTAAAAAAGTAGAAAAACCCCCAGCATTTTCATTTTAAACTCCAATGGCTTAAAAACTGCTGAAGCGATTTTGATGAAACTTAGCTAGCTTTCGATAAAAAAAGTTACTTAATATTGTTTTATGCCACACATTAAACTTATAACACCCGTTTTGCGGCTGGGGTTGAAAAAAAGGAGTGTAGTGTGCACGGTACTCATTAATTCGTTGCTGATCGAATAGGTATATACAGGGTGGAAAGTTGAAATAGGGCAGTAAGGGCAGCTACTAGATACCTTACTGCTACGCGAAAATGCTCTTAGGAGACCTTTACTAACTTTTTAAGTGATGACAATCGACATTCACAGATTTTTGATAAAATGTACAGTCAGCGAGAAAATCGTCAGATTTGACTTTTTTTTTTTAATGCCAATCGGTCCCATTTATATCAAGATTAAAACACTCTTTGAGACCAAATGAGGTTAGAGTACTAGAACACCCACAAATCAAAGAAAACTTTTTCTATACATTTTGTAGGGTAATTAATTACAATGTGAAATTTTATTTAGCTTAAAAATGATTAAATTGTAGACAACTACAACTAGTCTGTGCGGAAAGAGTTCTCTAAAAACGAACATGTTGCTACACAGATAATGCTGGCCGTCATGGATGAAACAGTTTAATACACTACAAACTGTATGGAAAAAGTTTTCTTCGATGTGTGGGTGTTTTAGTACTCTAACCTCAGTTGGTCTCAAAGAGTGTTTTAATTCTTGATAGAAATGGGACCGATTGGCATTAAAAAAAAAGTCAAATCTGACGATTTTCTCGCTGACTGTACATTTTATCAAAAATCTGTGAATGTCGATTGTCATCAGTTAAAAAGTTAGTAAAGGCCTCCTAAGAGCATTTTCGCGTAGCAGCAAGGGATCTACGAGGGGCGGCTGAAAAGTGATCTACCTAACAATGAAACAAAAGACTGTCGTGGCTAAATTTTTTTTATTTTTCTATATAGTCCCCTGCTAGTAAAATGCACTTATTACATTTTTCAAATATTGAATTTAAAAAATTAAAAAAAATCTTTCGGTTTGTCGTCAAAAAAGTCAGTGACCGCAGCCTTCATTTCGTCATCGGTCATAAACCTTCGTCCCCTGAGGTCTTTCTTGAGAAGTCTAAACAGAAAATAGTCATAGGGGGCTAAATCTGGACTATAAGGGGGGTGGTCAATGGTTTCGAAGCCATTGTCTTTAATTGCTAGCTTCGTTGTGCGGGCGGTATGCACTGGTGCGTTATCGTGCAAAATCAGAATTCCTTTGCTTAGTTTACCTCGCCGTTTTTCTTTTATTGTCTCTCTTAGTTGATATAGTAAGTTTGAGTAATAATCAGCATTCATTGTAGTTTTCTTCGGTAAATAATCTATAAGCAAAATCCCTTCTGTGTCCCAAAAGATTGTAGCCATAAGTTTACGTGCCGATGGACAGACCTTGAATTTCCGAGGCGGCTTCTCATCCTTAAATTTCCACTGTAACGACTCTTGCTTACTTTCCGGGTCCCATTGTCGAATCCAAGTCTCATCACATGTTACAATTCTAGAAATTATTTCTTCCTCTTTCCCTCGACTCATGTCCAAAAACTCTTCGCAACATTTGACACGCCTCTCCATGTCAAATGCAGTCAACATTCTGGGGACCCAACGTGCACTAACCTTGGACATGTTCAAATGCTCATGAATTATTTAATTGACTCGCTCTTTACTGACGCCCACATCTCTAGCTATCTCCCACTGCTTCACTCGTCGTCGTGACGGCAGAAACTGGTCTTCCGCTACGAGGATCATCTTCCAGGCTCTCACGACCTAACTTAAACTGCTTTGACCAAAACTTTATAACAAATTCGGAAGAACACGAACTGCCAAACACACGTAACATACGCTGTCTGATCTCCGAAAGCGTATTCCCTTCTTTAGTCAAAAACTTAATTACCGCACGCTGCTCGATTTTATCCATTTTCACTTTTTCTACCGACATGTTTGAAACAATTGTAGGAGACAAATAAATGTGATGCAATAAACAAATGAATGTAATACATTTTGAAAATAGAATAACAAAGGAATATAAATACATACCAGCCAGCATTACTTTTGTATATATTTCTGACCAAGGAGATTACTTATCAGCCGCCCCTCGTAGTAGCTGCCCTTACTGCCCCATCTCAAATTTCCACCCTGTATATCATTACACGTTTACTTGCTGATATCAACAATCTGTGGTCTCTGAAATACTAAATCTATTATTGAACGATTTTCGCTACGGGAACGACAAGGTGTCATGTCTTTCAAATATGATTATTAATTTGTGTTTATTTTTATCTGGTTTCAGATTGTTCCATACTTAATCTGTATGAGTACAGATTTAGAAGTGACGGTATCACACACGGCCGACAAACACTTACAAGAGATAGACAAGAAATATCCCGGGTTCATCCATATGAAAGCGCAACTGGGAATCAAGCTGTCATATCAGTTACAGAAGATAGTACAAAGCAGCCCCAAAAACGATGTCATCCGAGGATTTAGGTATGAAGTTCTTTGGTAATGCGTACAAATCTATATATTATATATAAAAAGACAAGTCCTGACTGACTGACTGACTTACTGATTTACTGATTTACTGACTTACTGACTGACTGTCTAACTGATCAACGCACAGCCCAAACCCCTGGACCTAGAAAGCTGAAATTTGGCATAGAGGTACCTTTTGTAATGTACGCCCGGGATGAGGCGGGATTTTTCGAAATTCCCACGGGATAGAGGCCGCGGGCAAAAGCTAGGTAGTTAAATTTATATTTAAAATGGTGTACTTACTGACCATGTCTCAATTTCAGGAAAAAAGACCAAGACGAATTGCCATCGTCGCTCAATGGGTTCTTATATTCATTGCTAAGGAACACGCGGCCACAGAGAAGAGCATTGGTTTTATCGCTACTCAAACAATTCGACGATGTTTCCGTATGTTTTTTTTATATTTTAATATGTTTATTCTTCATACACATACCTACACTCATTAGAAATCATAAAGAGTTTTTTTTTTTCTGTTTCCAGACTGCGCCTTTGGATCAAATGTTGTACCTGGCAGATAATTTAAGTTACTTCCCCTATCAAGTACAAGATGAACCACTGTTTATAATTCATCACATAGACATCATTATTTCGACATCTGGATCAAATTTGCTACAAGCTTTTAGAGAGGTAATAACTATAATTTTAGTACACCGTAATGTGTAAAATATATGTAGCGGCGACCTTATCATACCAGTATGTACAAGAACATTGTTACGTATTTTTGATGTATTGTGTGCTAACTATCCTTCTAGTTACACTTATCTCTACCTGTATGTCATTTCGTAATTGACAACATTTCACATTTTTAATACTATAATTTATTTCGTTGTCTGTATTCTGCTTGGAAAGAGGAACACAACAATAATTTAAAATTTTCACTAGGAGTAATAATTAATTTATTGTTAATTTATTAAAAGGTACTTATTTTAAAAAGACGTAACTTCAGATGTCAAAATTTAGAGATAATTTATTTTTTCGTAAAAAAGGTTCCCATCCATTCGTTGGTAGTATTCTATTCGTTTCGGTGTTTCGGTTGTACGGTCTATTACCGTACATCTTTCTGTTGACGCTGCAACCTACTTTCGGGCCGCGCGCTAACATTCAATAGATTTATTATTGTAAGTAATATTACCAGAGTGCACAACTAACTCGCGTGCGATACACATCAAGAGAAAGAATCGCCAATTGTGTAACCATTTTACTGTAATAAATATACTTAACTTTCAATAAACTACAAGAGCTTAACTTAGGTTCTTTCTTTGCACTCCAAGAACTAACTACAACTACTAGGAAGTGTAGAAAGCTAACTGGCTCCTACATCGGTAATATTGCTCTTTTTATTTCTTTGTCTTTTATTTCATATAGTAAGTAATATTAAATGTATATAAATATATTTATGTCTTCACGAAGCGAATCTCATTCGTTGCCTATATAAATTTTCAGTTATCAGAAATTTTTTATGTTGTCAATTCAAAAACATTCAAACTATTTTTTTACATTCGGGGTCCATATCACGCCTAGGCTTCGTAAATGTTGACATGTTTTCAATAGCGACTGTGTCTCAACAGGGTCTGATCAGCACGACCGTGGAGCAGAAAGACGGGCTGGACGAGGAGGAAGACGAGGAGGAGGCGGAGGCGCTGGTGGCGCGCCTGCCCGCCGCCGCGCGGCCGCTGCGCGACGCCATGCGCCAGGCGCGCGGCTGCCTGCTGCTGCTCGTGCTCAAGCAGCACCTCAAGCAGCTGTACGGGTTCACGGACGCGTCAGTACACCCTGCATCTTGCTGCACATTTACAAGGACTATCCAACCAGGAGTAGCTTGTTCCTTTAAAATAATAAGCGTGCTGCAGCTATAGTCAAATAAGCCGATCACTCACGTATGTCAGTCAAGTATAGCCGGACATGTTTCGGACTAATCCGAAGTAGCGAAACGCAAACTGCGCGCCGCGGCTCTGCTGCTGCTATTTGGTCCGAAACGTGTCGGGCTATACTCGAAAGATGATCCGTTTATTTCACTATAATTTAATCTCACGGGAGTTTCATGTTAAAAGTGATACAACTAGTTTCACTATAGAAAGTTATCTGTACCATTCATTTCGTATGTCATTTAGACCTCTGCTTAACACAATAACGCCATAGATATCACGGTCCTCCTGCGTTAATCCTCGGTTGTGTTTAGAATACGTCTAAATGCCGGTTCTTGAGTGCCACAAATTATGTTACGAATACGGCGTGTCGCTTCTAAAGTTGACCAAACTCAAAAATGCGCGCTTTGAGATTTTGAGTTATAGGTAGGTTTATATTAAATATAACCATGTCCGTTGCACTAATGCGCCAGGCTTTATTAGCGATCAGCGGCCAGCGAGCGCAGTAGCGGTCTGCAAACAAAAGCTCGGATGTTACTTCAACCATCGGCTTGTCACTATACAGTGATTAGTCGATTACATCTCGTGCATCCTCCATTCAGTCATTGATCTATTATACCCTAAGCCAAATGAGTTCCAATTGGCTAAATTAATCCCTATGTCGTTTCAGATAAAGCTTACGTTCATATTAGAATTTGCGTGTGGATGTAAAGATACCCTACCGCCGACTTAATTAAACCAAAGCGTGGTAAAAATAGTGTTAAATGTATAATATTTTGTTTCGTTGTAAATTATGTATACAAAACTATTGTTTTTTAATATATTTATAAAAAAAAATATCCCCTCATTCACCGGATTTTATTATCCGAGCAGGTTTGCTTTTCGGATACTACAGTTGTGACATTATTCTCAATGTAATTTGTTGTTTGCTGCAGTAAAATAAACCAGTACTCGCCGTCGGAGAGCGTGAAGGTGTACGAGAAGGCGGTGTCGCGGCGGCACGCGGGCGTGTTCGAGCCGCGCGCCACCATGGCGCAGCTGCGGCTGGCCGAGCCCGCCGGCGAGCTGGACGAGCAGGCCCGCCGGCGGCTCGTCGACGACTACCTCGAGGTGCGCTCCCGACCATGAGGCGACCAATATAACCACCTATCCAAACTCATTGCCATTGTTTTAATGTATCCATTTTTTTCGTAGTTCAAGCAGCTGATGCTGAAATTCGACCCTGAAGAGGAGGAGGACGAGGAGTTTACGCCGGGCGGAGCGGCGGCGGCGGCGGCGGGCGCCAGCGGGCACCAGCCGCCCGCGCCGCCCGCGCCGCCGCCCGGCACCTAGCGCCAGTGAGCCCCACAGAACACAGTGACGTGATACAGTGCTCGCGGACGCCCACGACCGACTCTCAAATTACTAAAATTAGATTTTTTAGACTCGTCCGGCTTCATTTCTCTAAAAAGTGATTTATTTTCTTGATTTTTAATTTATTTAATGAGGGTATGCGGTGTACGTTAATAAACTAAAGTTAAGTGCTGCGTCTGGGCGCGACGCGCCCGACACCCGACTCTGAACGGCAATCTTAAATTCTTTGTATAAGTTATATTTGAGAAACTCGATTTTGTTTATATTTAAAGTCTTGTGTGTAGATAATTTTTATGAAGAATATAAAGTATATGTAACTACTCTGACTTGAGTTTCTTAACTGTACTCTGTTTCCGCTTGAAGTCTAAATTTTTTTTACGTTACTGTCCAATACTTCTGTTATTCCACTGAAATTCGATATTATTTTATCTGTAAAGCGATCTGGGATCGGCAAAGCGATGGATCCGCGCTATAATCAGGTCAATTTAAAATTGTATCTGGTGACCTGTTTTATGTAAAGACAAATTTCGCATAATTTTATACAAGCTTCAATTTATGTAATACTAAATAATTGATCGATGTTTACATGAAAGGATACGGCAATAACTGCATTTCTTATGATTAAGGAGACATTAAAGTTACAAGGCTAGATTTTTACAAATATTATTTTTTATATTTACAACCCTGTTTATTATTCAGAGATTTTATAGCAAAACACTTAAAAATATCACACTTGAGTAAATAAACGTAAATATAGTAATATAAAGGTATATAAATTTTACGAATGACAATACACCGATTACTTGTGCTAGGGTATCCTAGAGGGAGACTTTGCCCTCTCGGTCGTCGGAGACCGCGAACTTGTTGCAGAGGAAAAAGATGAGCGTTTCCTGCGTGGGCTTGACCTTGCCCTGCTCGATGAGCCGGCGCAGGTTGCGGATGCGCTGCTTGTGCGGGTACTCCGCGCCCGGCCGCGCGCTCTAAGGAAACAGTACACGTCCAATTTGATGAAACAGATTTCGTTACATTATTACAACTTTGATGTCTTACTATATCTCTTTTTTCAACATTATTCACTTAATTTACATTTTTGGTTTGATGACTGGTGTCAAAAAATATTTTACTTTACCAAGTACTGAGGCATCACTATTCATCATCATCAGCCTATTTATGTCCCACTGCTGAGCACTATTACTACAATTTAAATTATTTTTATTTTTAACAAAAACTAATCGCCGTCCTGTTGCTATGGCGCAGCAAGAATACTACCTAAGACCAATTCTGCAGCTCGCACTGCGTCAAGTTGCATTATACACTCGGGGCCAAAATTGGTTTTGGCCTTGAGTATAGATTCTATTTATACCGTATTTTTTTTTCTATTCATATGGTTAATACCATCTCACTAGCTGGCGAAAACCCTCGGCTAGTAATTTCTCCGAATATTAAGTCTTAAAAGTGTATTTTTTTGCATGCATTGCTGGTATACAAAAGGCTAATGTCACGTTCACATCAATAGTAGTTTATGCAACTGCTACATAATGAGGGTCCTTAAAACACGTGTTTTAAGGCCTAATTATGTGGAGTTGCATACATTACTTTATTTACACACATATTATAATAAGTACTCTAAGATGGGTTCAGAAGCCGAAGGCATATCATACCCATACTTGTCACGAATTTGACTGTTTTTTTTTTTATCATAGACAAACATACCGAGCTGACGTTTCGTAAACTTTTTTTTTTATTGTAAATTATCACATTATTATTTATACATGTCGGACTGAACTCGACTTATATACGTGAGTGATCCGTTTTGTTTCACTATGATTGAAATTACGTTGGTTTTCAAATTTGAAACATCGAAAAGAATGACTATTACTTTACTGGTGGTGGTGGTGGGCGGGGGCTGGCGGCGAGCAGTCGACGTGCTGAAATGCTGGTAATTTTCTACGGTTTCTGTACGCATTATAGAGGACTTATGATATGTGTGTAAATAAACATATTTTCAGCAGCCGATTGTGAAGCGCGTTCCGCAGTTAGCGATTTTTCATACGTGTACAAGTTTTTGGTCACACTCGTCATGCGCAAACGCACTTTACCAGTGAGCCTGCTTATAGTCTACTGACAAGACGGTGATCGCAGCTTAAATGATGTCTTATTCACCTCATCGGTCTGGGGCTCTTCCGGCGGCGGCACGCCGATGATGGAGCTGTCCCACATAACGGGGTGCCAGGGGCGGCGCACGGGGCGCTCGGGCGGCGCCGCGCGCTGCGGCGGCCGCAGCGGCAGCGAGTTCACATCCACGAACTGCTCCTCCTCGAACTCTTCGGGCTCAGTTGGCGCCTTGAGGCTCATCGTGATGCTGGAATATCAGATGCAGTGCGGTCAGTGGGAATAAAATCAAGGGGCTGGTTTTTGAGATCGAAGATGTAATTTTATAATACGAAAAGTATATTATTTTTCTCGTGCGTGCGATGGAAACCTATAAATAGAAACCTTTCATTTTGTAGTAATCTCAACAATCGGGCCTCAGGGTCAAGCTGGCTCTGCCAAATGGCGCTACAACTAACGGTGGCTGTCGTAAATATTAAGACTACCAGGTATTTGAACCATTGTCAGGCCTAGATGTATCTATTCATTTTGAGCTGAAGAACTTCGGCGTTTTGATTGAAAGAAGAGATGGTTGTGTGAAATTTTATTGCTTGGTGTTGGTTTGACTCAACATACAAGACGTGTAATGGAAGTAAGACCAAACGTTAAGCATTGTCGAAATGCCATGCCAATAATCATGAGTTAAATTGTTTGTTAACATCAATAATGGGGTTACGTTCTTGGCCCATACCATCGCGACCATTTGGTGCGGAGTTGATTTATCATTGCCATGTCAGTTTGGTATTCAGGTACTGAATAAAAACAATATATTTTTAGCATTAACAGAATTACAGAAACAAAAAATATATAATGGAGTGTCTTGTGCCGCTGTAATAAGAACTACGCGATAGGAAAATGTTTTATTCCTTCAATACTTGGCAATATATCAAGAAATCAGTTATGAAGTCCAGGCGGACGCTTGTAAATTTTGATTCGATAAACATTACCGTGCATTTGCTGCAATAACTTTCTCATACACAGGAACTGTTTTTGGTGTGAGAAAATAGATAGCAAAATAGCTACAAACATTTCTTATTATATTATTTTTACTACGCAGACTTTAAGTCGCTATCTATTTACGAAACAAAATTCCCTTTCCAGTTACTTTTTGTCAATGAAATTCATATATTATATCTCATTACATATTTCATTATTTGATCATGATTAATTATAAATCTAAAATCAATTTTCCCCTTATCAATTCTTTTACTTAACAAATGAATTGGGTAGGTAAGTACAGTCAAGTGCAAAAATTTGGGTGTATACAACTTGCTCAAAAATATGTCCCATGGCTCTTTATGTCGGTGGATTAAGGTTGTCGTATTGTTGTTGTGGTGGATTAATTCGATACTTATTTTTGCACTTGATCGTACCTAGTCCAGACAAACTTTGAAACTGGAAGTCTGTTGAATACTTACTGTATCGCAAAGTGCGTAGACAAACGCAGCCCTCTTATCACAGTTAGCGAAACGTCCGCTTCTCAAACCATTCGGCGCCTAATACCAATTTTATTATTGGCTTTCAATCTCGAGCAGTTTTATTTATATTCGCAGAATAGTGTGCCGGCGCGCGGGTGGAACACGACTGAAATTAATTACTTTCTCCCCAGTTGGTTTGCGATCCGTGTAAAACATTTTCCTTGATGACGATAACTTGGACAATTACCAGCAAAAATAGGAACATTAAAACCATTATTGACATCTGGGACGCTGACCGAGATCCGTGCCAACAATTCTGATACAATGACGTTGTATAGTTAATTAGGAACAGAATCCCATTCCTACCTACACCACACGTTGTATATGAATGAGCTCTAAAGCAATGTCTAATGAAGTCTTGATTCTGATATCAATAAGTTATCATTCTAATTCGACTTTTTAGATTTACTATATAGGACATGACCTAATTTTACTATTCCTAGAACTCCAGTTGCAAGAAAATAATAATACTTGGAAGGCTAGGTTTGTTTATTTATTATTCTAGCAACGGGCTCCTGTTAACTTGTCCTAAGTAATATATTCAGATCGAAGGGGTAATATTATAAAACAACGGCTTACTTGAATTTCAGATTTTACGCAGATATTACTGGATGAAACGAAATCCACTTCTACTACAATTCAATCGCTTAATTTTATTCTTAAAATTTGCATGGATGGGTAGTACCTACTTTCGGGGTCATTGATATTTATTGTCATAAACGGTATCGAAGTCTGAAACTATATGGGATATGGAAAATTCTATTTCTGTCATACGCGTCGTGCTACTTTGCGTACTACGAACAAGTTTGGCTGATACGTCGTTGTCCATATAATTTCATGACGCGTCAACTTAAAAGTATTTTGGTAATACACTGATTTCTTTATTTTGAATATTATTTTTTTGAAATAAATATAATAAGAGCATACTTTTTAGGAAAATATTTGTATGTTTCTAATATGATAAGGTATACGTATTGCTCAAAAAACATTAGGAAGATAAGAAGATAGGTAGATAAGAATAAAACTGATATACTTAACGTAACAAAACGCATAGTAATTTTATTTCAAAAATATCTAAAACTAGTTAACAACAAACACCAGATAAACAATTCTAATCAAAAGGTTGTGGTTTATTTGACATTAATTGTGGTAGCAGTAGCATTCAATAATTTAGGCGCAATATATCCGAGCTTATAATTGATTGACTGAAATGATTCAATTCACTTAACCGGAACACAATACCTACGCTCCATTCTACTTTCTATCTATTTTTCGTAATAGTTTTCTTGTTTTTGTTTGAAATTTCACGCCTGATTTGCAGTACCAAGCATGGCAAACAGTGAAATCTCGGTTCATTACGCAACAAATACCCGTTACCTTCTGTTCAGGCTTTATCTAAAAAGGTGTTGACAACGGACACGCTCTACTAACATTACGTTGGCAAATAACTTCAGCCTTAATCTCTTACACGCCTGCGATCGTTTCGTCGAACGAAGCTTCATGCTCCGACCTTGACAACATGAATTCAGGCAGGGTGACCCCCAGGGCTGCGCTGTAGCGGGGCATAGTTTCCGCCCAGTAGGCTCCCTTTGAACTGTCACCTGCGAATTCTTCAGCCGCTAATTCCGTTTCGTCAGCGCCTTCTGCGCCTGCTTTTGTTTCGGAGTCAACGGACCTTTTAGGCCTGAGGGGAGCGGGATTGGCGACGGCGGCGGCGGCGGGCACGGCGCTGGCGACGGGGCTGGTGGCGGCAGCGCTCGCGGCGCTCTGAACAGCTTTTTTCCGTTTTAGTTTCTTGCCGTACCCGGAATTAGCAACCACGTATGCGGCGGATTTTTGTGCCGGAGGAGAGTTTGTTGTAACAATTTTACTCTCGGCTCCTACGTTGCTGCTGTCAGGGACTGCGGGTTGTGATTGAAATTCTTTAAGTTCCTGGTAGGCCAAATGACTCCTCTTCGGTGCAGATTCAGATACAAACATGCATTCTTCATTTTTAAGTCCGTTCTTGTCAACGCATTGAAAACAAGTCATACCGTTCTTTTGCACCTTTTTGCAGGTTGATCTATCCTTCTTCTTAAATTCCGCTAAGACATGTTCAACATCTTTTTTGGGTTCATTATCGGTATAAAATTCGGGCAAAGCTTGCTTGTAATTATAGGGTTTTACCAAAGGGTCCGGTTTTTCATCTGAGTTCTCGTCACTAGCCGTGCGCAGGGCCTCGCTTGGGGTGGGTTTAGAGCTGTGCACGTAATACGCTTTGTACTTTTCTTTAGAATCGTCTTCTTCACTTTCTTCCTTTGGTGCAGTTAACTTAGCGTATTCTTCAGAAGACTTCTCACCTTCTTTCGCGTCTACATACTTTGCTAACTTCTTAGACGTGTCGTCTTTTCCCTGGGCTTCTGGTTCATCAGGTTCGTCGTTACTATCGAACTTTTTTTCCTTCGAGTAAGCATATTTGTTGTTTTTTGGTTCCGCAACGTAAGAACAGGATTCGTAGTTTCCTCCTGTTTTCGGGTCCTTGCATACGTTACATGTCATACCATCCCTGTTGACTTGTTTGCAGTTTCCTGGGTTTTGTTTTATCTCGGCAGCTTGCTTCTCCGACAGTTCCTTAATTCTCTCATATTCCTTGTGATCGTATCCCGAGTCGTAGCCGCCATACGGATACTCGTAATCCTTATTGGGATCTTTTTCTTCTTTGTAAGCGCTGCTGTACGCCCCACTATCGAAAGCCTTCGGTCTGGAAATATACTCAGATTTATAATCATACGGGTCTTCTTCCTCGTCACTGCTTCTCTTCAAATTTTCTCGTCTCCGTTCTCCTGTGTATCTCCGCAGGCGGGGCGGTCCTGCAATATAACCATTCGGTTTATAGTTTTGTTCGGCTTCCGGATTTTCAAGTAATTCTTCTTTGCGGTATTTAAGCGGGTGGGTTACTTCTAAATTGGTAACAGCGGGTTTAAAATATCCTGCAACGGTAGGATTTTGTTTTAAAGCAGCTAAGATCTCTCCTTGCTCGTTTTCTTCAGGTTTGTAAACCTTGTAATCGGCGTCATGTACAGTTTGAATGTTGTAAAGGGGTCTAAACTGCTGGCGCTGATATGGCGCTGCCTGGGGTTGGCGCTGCGCCGGCGGTGCTACTAGCCGAGCCGCCTTCGCGGGCGGAAGGAAACTCTGGCTAGCAATGGGATTGAAACCAAAGTTCTCGGCAGCGAACGTCGTATCCCGTGGCGCTACCCGTTTTTGCAGAGAGTCAAGGGAGCTACTGACAACAGTGTCAAACAACTGAGGGTACTGGCTCTTGTCTACATTAAGCAAAGCAGCCGCGATAGGATTTGAAGCCAATGAAGTAAGGCCTGAAAAAACCACACCATTTATGATTGGATTGTTAATTAAAAAGCAGTAAAATTGTTAGAAATTGTTAAAAAAGGATGCATGATATAATTTCTAAAATACTAACCAGAGTTACCGCCGTCGAAAATAGGAGCAAAATCCAAAGGCTGGACAAACCCTTTCTCCTTATCTTCGCTGGCAAACACTGCTTGGCATATTGTCCAAATCAACAACTGCAAACAAATATCAACTTAAAAACAATATCACTCCACCATTAACAATAACTTTTCGATAGTATAATTAAAAAAAAAACGTACCAGACATCCGAGTCTAGACATTTTTGATATGGGTGAAAACCCAAGTGAGAACCCTAACGTCCACTACTCCTCGTTCGGTCGAGCTGCTTTTCTGGTTCTGCTTGGAATGAAAGTAACGTGACAATATTACAAAGACAAGGTTTTATAGGCGTCAATATTGCGCAGGTGAAAGATCGGCGCAACCGAGGGGCGCGCTCGAGCGTGTCTCGGCGGACAATGCCCGCTTACTCCATCCGCGCAGGGGGTCGTGACCCGCGCGCTCCCGCTGGACTGAGGGACAGCGTTTGCCCCCGATATGGCACACGTAGGAAAGAATCATGTTCAACTGGAATAAGGGACCCGTCCGGTATCCCCTTCGAGGGTTTTTCGTTAGGGTTTACGTAAGACATTGCTACTGAAAACCCATTTTTTAAAAGATTTTTAACCGGTTTTAATAGGGGAAACCAGTTATTTTTAACAATATCCGATAGGTACCTTTTCTAAGCGCTTAAAAAGTCTTTCTAAAGGACTACCTCAGGAAGGGTTGCACTTTCAACGCTTATGCATTTTTATCAATAAATACTTATTGCATATTTATGTCAATAATAAACAAAATTTCCTTTAAAGAATAAGCGCTAGCCTTTCCCAAGACTATTTGTTAAATGGGATTTGCTAACCCTTAAGGGAAACCTCTTCCTATGCCTAAATAAATTGAATTGGTTATCAATTCAATAGGGTGCGTCAATTCGTAGGTATTAGACTAGAGCAAGTAGTTTGGGCTATTCAATGAACGACTAACCCGTGCAAAGGCTTTTTTCTGGGAAGGGGTTTACCGGTCCCTGACAGGAATACACGCTTAAGACTTGTGACCAAACGCTTTGATCACTTCCATTAAAGCTTGTCGATCGATTCACGGTTCAGATCGTTTAGCTGCCGAAACGTCAGCCGTTTGAATACTGTTTACAATTTTATCTGCACCTTGTCGTTTTATTTTCTAATCTTTATTTAGCCATAAATATAAATCAAAATGCACTCTGGGTAAAAATATAGACAAAAACATTGAACTTAATATAATTAAAAAAAATCGTAAATACAAAGTTTTATTACTCGTGAAAGTAAATAATCAGAGAACCCGTTTTTTACGCATTATCCTGCAGTTTTTGGAGCAACTGTCGACTGCCGTTGTTGCTGTCATTCTTTAAAGCAAGCAGCATACTTTTCTGTAAAATAAAATATATGTATATAAGTACTTCGTTCTGGTTTCTGAAAATTAGCAAACAGGGCCAAAGTTACAGTTGCCTGGGTTTAGTTTTTATTTATTTGTAGACCCACTGAAAATCAACATCATTGCAGCACATTCCATGACATGCTGAGTGGAATCCTTTTTTTTAACCGACTTCAAAAAAGGAGGAGGTTCTACGTTCCACTGTATGTTTTTTTTAAATGTATGTACATGGATTAGTCCGTCAATTGTAGACCGATTTTCAATTTTTTTTATTCGAAAGGGTATACTCCTGATGTGGTCCCATTGTCACCAAGTCATGATCTGATGATGGGGTCCCAATGAAATCGAGGGCAACCCTCAAATTTTATAGGCACTTATTATGTGTTTCAAAGCCTCATTCAAAGAATATTCCGCTCGCACCGCACCGACTTCATATTTCTGCTACTTAGTGCTAGGCCATAAAACTTTAGGCTTTAGTTTCTGTTGTCCGGAATGAACGCATTTTATTTTATTTTATTTATTTATCATTATTTTAGAGGATTATTTTATACTCCTGGAACACTTACGGAGACTCTTTGATTGGAGTCCTGTAATTTGCGCGACAACATCCACAGATTGGCAGCCAGGTTTGCCATCGAGGTATCTTCCAAGTCCCCACGTCGGATGACCCGCCAGAACAGTTCCAATGCTAGTTCGTATTGCTTTCTGGTCTCTTTGGCGTCGCCCAAGGCTTTCAATGCCACTAGCAACTCTTGAGTGACATTGGAGGAGTATTTCTCGATGCTCTCTATGTACTCTTCGTCAGAACCATATAACTTGTCGTTTGATATCACTAAAAAGCAATAAAATAATATATTTATAAATAAATATGAATCCCTAAATGTGTTACTAAGCTCAAAACTCAAGAAAACGCCTAGACCGATTCGTATATATATATATATATATATATATATATATATATATATTATAATCTTTAAATTCCAAGAAAGGTTTTTATGAAGCGAAAAATTGGAAAAACGAAAAATCCTAATTTTTAAACACTAAAATATTAAATTTAATCACAAACAGGTTACAGTAAGGTCTATACAGGTTGGAATATGCTTGAAATGTATTTTGTTGTTTTAGTTTTCTTTTACTTTAGATTATCATATTATATAATACGGCCCTGGTCCGAAATAGTCAAGAATTGTTACAGACCTCCATCAATGCCATAGGCGTAGTTTTCGTGGGTCATTTCGCAGAGGAGATCCAACGTACGAAGCAGCGACACGTAATACAGGGGGTCGGTTTTCCTCCAATGAATTCTTTCCATAGTTTTAATGAATCCACTCAGAATGTAAGCTTTTACATTGCTGTCCATGTTATCCTAAAATTATAATATTATCTCGTCAATTACGATATGAAAAACGACGAAGATAGTTTGGGGCATTATCGCTATCGCTTGCAATATACAAATTGAAAGCTCACATGACATTTCATGATTAGTTTTAAGGCCATATTACTAAAACAAAGATACGTCTTTTTACTACTTACTGGCATTATTAACAGAGTAGAGAGAAAGTCGCTAACCAAACTGCTAACTTTAAAATACGTCAATTTCTTTTGTCCATCTTCCATAATGAACTCTGGAATGTCCGGTATCAAGCTTATGAGAGCTTTGAAATTTGCTTCAGCTGAAAAATACAAGAAAAGGCTTCAACTGTCACCCGTCTGGAGTATGCAGCAAACAAAATATTTATGCGGAACTTCTCTAAACAGCTGGGAAGCTTTTTTTGTGAGAATAGTTATTATCGAACAAATTGATTCCTGATCCACAAAACAAACAATGCGATGTGACGATGACGTTTTCTGTGAAAAGGTTCCACGGTGGGTCAGGAATCAATTTGTTCGATAGTACATGGCTCAAAAATGGCATGGGTGAGGATCAAAGGCGTAAGAGAATTCAGATTCTTTTAGACTTGTACAATATCGGCGTATCATAGGGCCACTTTCGCGCATACATGTCAAAGTCAACCAGCCACTTCCATAAGAATAAATAATAACATAATAAAACGTAATCTCTTTTGACTGAGTCCAAAACGCCGCCATTTATATACCTACTTCCCCCTTCACGTCGTTACATCCCACTGTCATCCAGGCGTGTTGCTAGGGTTGCTTGCTGTTAAATATTAGGTACTTACGTCTAAAGATAATATCGCTAAGATATAAGTTTTTCTTTACTTTGAAATCATTATTGTATTTTAGTTTTACAAAATATGAGATTTATAAATCTTTACGTACCTACATAATTACAGACACTTCTAAATAAGAAGTTATTATAGGTGTCATACCAAATGAAGCCATTTAAGGTGATTTAAGTATTACTCACCTACAAATATTAAATAAAATACATACAGGCTCACGTAAAACTATTACAACCAAATTATAAACAAACAAACGCGCGTGCGGCGACGCCGGCCTGAGTAGCTCGTTTAACGAGTACTCTAATATCGTGACCTTGAGCCCGCCCGGAGCGGGAGTTTCCGTTCTACTATGTTATTATTTATTCTTATGCCACTTCTTTGGTCTACGTCATACTCGCGTTCTCCAGCACCGTCCAAGGTGTTTTTTTTTAAATAAGAAATTGAATTGTTTGTCCCCACACCTTGGCCAATGCAGTTGTTGAGCAGCGCCACCTGACCCGAGAGCAGGTAGAGCTGCGCCTTGGCGAGTGCGCAGTGCAGCGACGGCACGGTCACGTAGCAGTACGCCGCGCACGCGCGCTGCAGCCAGCCGCGGCCCGCGCCCGCGCCGCGCACCGCTAACGCGTTCACCGACTGGCCACGGAAAACTACGTTATAGACCAAATGAAACGGTATAGGTACAGAATAGACAGGAAAAATTACATGACAAAGTCAGTTAAGTAGGTCTAGGGATGTATAAGTTCACTTTGATCCGAAGCTGGACTTCCATGACCATATAACCCTGACTTGCAGAGATGCGAGTATATAAGGTGTTGGGTTTTGTCATGCGGACGGCAGCACAATTCAGAGATGTGAATATTGGAATTAGGCTACTCAGTGATATTATGGAAACACATGATTACTTATTAGCTTTATTGGCAAGTATAATTCCAGACATTTTTTATTTTGTTGCACGCACGGCGGCGGCCATAGGAAACAGAGTGCAGCAGTGCTGCCATCTTTACAGGACTACATATATAAAGGCCGGTGCACAATCCTATTAGGCGATATACACAATAGTGAAGGTGGCAATTATCTTGTTCAATACCTTTGTTCGTAGTAAATTAGAGTACAATAGTGTCATCTGGGATCCAATTGAAGCGAACTACACACTCATGCTGGAAAGGGTACAGCGGAGATTCGCCAGGTACTTGTACAAGAGGATGTACGGGTATTACCCATTCTTGTATCCCTCTGCTTTCGTTCTGGGCATGGTCGGGCTGTATACTTTGCGTTCTAGGCGTAAGACGCACTTATTAGTTCATTGTCTGCTCCTACGAAACAAAATTGAGAATCCGGTTGCTCTCGAGCGTATGCGCTTTTTTGTCCCTGAGCAGTACACACGAGCGGGCGACCGCCGGCGCCACGCGCTCTTCGCGGCCCCCGAGGGCTTCCGCACGCGGCGCGCCCGGAACTCGCCCACCGCCAGGGCCGTAGCCCTGCTGAACGCGCTGCTGGACAGGCTCCAGGATAGGCGTATTTGCTAACAATTGGCTAACTAATATTGATAAGTTTGTCGGTATTATTGATGTTAATTTATAGTATACTTATTGTGTATAATGTTTAAAGCCGTTTTCCTTTATTAGTTATGTACTTAAACTCAAATGCCTGTATTGTTCATGTTCATTTACGTATACCTAATCATGTAACGTAATAGGCGCCTTTTAACTGTAAGCCTGTTATTGTTTTGAATAAATAAATAAACAAATAAGGTCAAACCACATATTGGGATTTGTGGTTTAGAGCAACGATAAGTAAAAACTACTTACATGTACCAGTGCCCCCAGTACGACGTCAAGCTTGATGAACGCCGCGCGGCTCTCGACATAAAAGTTAAGCTGCTGCTCCAAGTCGTCGTGGTAATCCACGGCGTGGATGTACTTCGTGATCAGATCTGCGCACAGTTTCACCTCATCCTCCACAGTCACTGCACTGTACAAAAATTAATTATCTAGAAATTACTGGCATACGGGCCACAGCGCAAACCGGCGGACGGGATGGCAAAGGATATTTCAACTCCAATCAGAGCATAGCGGATGTAGAAGCAACGGACCGTGTTTCTCAGAGCACTGAAATTTATGTCATAGTATAGTAATTGAAATATCATACAATTTACATTGAAAAGTTTGATATCCACTACCATCCCGTCCGCCGGTTCGCATTAGCTCCAAGATAAATATTTGATCCCTCTCTAGTCTCTAGGTTGACAATGCATCTGTTATCCCTCTGGTTCTGAGTTACTCGAGTTCAAAAAAAGATCAAAGTTCAACTGATTGCGACATTTAATAAAAATCTTCAACATTTTACTATAGTTTTCAAAAATACAAAATCAGATCAAAATTTTACTCAGTACAATTTTATTGTTCACAAGATAAGATGTTAAGTGGGAAACGGCCAGCTTATAAAATTTCAGCTATAAGTAGGCGGTAAAATGCGCTTTTAAATGATTTTTAGGGTTCCGTACCTCAACAGGAAAAGAACGGAACCCTTATATGATCACTTTGTTGTCCGTCTGTCTGTCAAGTCCCTTTTTCTCTGGAACGCGTGGAGGTAGCATGCTGAAATTAATATCAAATACTCAAGCCTGCGGTCCCTTGAAGCTTGAAAAAATCAACCTTCTAAGTCAACGCAATCACAAGATACGGTCATTATAAAAGCTATTTCCATACAAATTGCCGAAATCCGAAAACCTAAAGGGTACTTCCAGTTGTCCTAGAAACTTGAAATTTGGTATGAAGGTAAGTAGCTCTTATAGCACGACCACTCAGAAAATTCTCAAAATCTTAATTTTTTATGTCTGTCTGTAGATTTCCCAGACCAATAATAAGTTGACCCCACACTGCGTACATTTTGCTTAGGAACAGGGCTCTGCAAACACCGGGGAAAAGCGTTAAAATCTTTCTACGGAACCCTCGTGCGCGAGTCCGACTCGCACTTGGCCGGTTTTTTTTTAAGTACCTACCAGCGCTTTCGGAAAAACCATTATTGCCAAGAAGAATGAATGTGACTGGTGTAGGACAATATTTATTCAAAGCCTGGAAATCCTGTTTTAAATGACATTTAGGTAAATTCTTAATCTTACTTGATAGAATCATGCAGAATGCAGCACAGACGCATCAAGCTACCAATGACGATGTGGTCCTCGATTTTGACTAACTTGTATTTAGCAAAGAATATGGACAATACTGTCTTGGCCATCATTGTGCGAGCGTTCGACGTCTGCACCAGCTCGACTAAGGGCATGAAAGCATCCTGCAAAAAAAGGCATAAGTATAGTAACTTATATTGATGATACTTTGAATAAGATTTTTAGATAGTGTAAACAACCTGTTAACCACAGAAAAGTGACGAAGACGAAGCTAGAAATCGATCTACAGTCCGTGAGCACTTAGAATAGGGTTCGGGTGAATTCGTATTGACATCTCTTTCTTTGGTATAAGCATAGAGTAATATAATATACGGGGATAAGATTATAAGAAGCGCCATTGACAGCCGAAATATATCTAAAATCCGAATGCTCACAAACTGTAGCAGGTATTATTAGGTTTAGGTGTAAAGATAATTTATTCCCATTAAAAAAAATCATCCACTTAAGTCAGTGAACGCATATAAGACATGGAAGCAGTCTTTCCCTATAACGTATCGTTCATTAGCAGATCCTAAACTCGCACAAAGATGAAGTACACACACAGCAGCAAAGTAACCATACACTAAACTATCCGTGCATTCAAAAATTAAGTTACAACGCACCAATCTAGGTCGCTATTAGGATGTGCATTGCTAGTTAAACGCCATTTTATAAATTTACCTTTACTTGAATTCTATCAACCTGAAAAATCCTTAAGCTTCTATATAACTTTTCCCTCCAAAAAACCATGCCGGCTTCCTTCTCTCTCGCTCCTCTTCGTTTTCCCGCCACAGTTTCTCTCTGTCTCCCTCCCTCTTTCTTTATCTCTCTCTCTCTCTTTGCATTCAAATATGGCGGGCAGCACGAAGCGAACGAAGACAATACATCGCATTTATGTATTAATAACAAATGAGTACTTACATTAAATTGAATATACGTAAACCATTATACAATTTTATTATCCTATTAATTTTAAGAAAGTTAACAGTATACATAACTAAATCAATTTTGAATATGGTTAAATATGATAACATATGTAGTCAACCCTCGCCTCAGGCGCGCAACGCTATAAAACAAGGCTGGCAATAGATTTTCTAGCTGGACCAAATTTTTTAAGTCTGAGGCGGCACCGGGCCACTACTTTTAGAAGTTGAAGCAGTGTGGCTGATCATTGCCGCCTCGCCCGATTGTCTGGCTGGCCAATTAACGCGTTGACGGGCAAATTCAAATGCCTTGGCGGGCCACTTACTTAGTTTCCCGCGAGCATGTGTTTGGCCAGCCTGGGTTTGGACAATGTTCCGAATTTCCACTCGCTTTCGCCTGAAATCCAAATCTGTATCATAAGAAATATATGCTGCTACATTATGCATAATGACATCCCTGTGGCAATCAAGGAGATTTTTGAATTTTCAAGCAAATTGTGTACTTACATGTGAAAAGTGATTCCACTACCATTGGGACAATTGGGACAGTGACACGTGTGATTTTTGCACAAGTTCACGACACATGAAGGCGTTTTGAATAATAAATCTTATTTTTGGTAATTAAAATAAACTGTCAAAACAGCGTCCGCCATTGCAGACTCGCGCAACCTAACTGATCGGCGCGCAGGTACAGTTTGCAAGCCCCGCCCACCGCGGTACAATTTTCGTGGTGTCATTTTAAAGCGACAGGAATGCTTCCATGTCTTATATGCGTTCACTGACTTAAGTACATGAGAACTTAATACTATAAATACGCATATAAGTTCTTATTGCGCCCTTTGCATAAAGGGCGCAATAAGAACGTACCTACTATACGCATGCATATTATAATGTTTAATGTAAAATATTGTTATACTTCACCGGGGTCCATGTGGTACCAATACTATGTTAATTTACCATCTATGAATACCATGGTTGTAATGTTGTTATAATAATAATAAATAAATAATAACAAAACAAAAACAGGTAAATTGCACGACACTCGTTCATTCGACAACATTTTTTATATTTATTTACCTTATATACAACTCAGAAAAGAGGTTTCATTTTGAAGAATGTTTAGCCACGTTTTCTTACCATTAAAAATAGTTCTTCTACGTCTGGAATGGAGTTGAGCATTCTTCTTAAAACAAACTGGAAATTTCCAGAGAATTCATCGGCAGGCTTGCCGCATTTTAACATGTACCGAATAGTCCCTCGCAAGATAATATTGACGTGCTGTGTCTATAACAAAAAGTTCTATTGATTGCTACATATTGACCCTGAATAAAACACTTAGATAAGTTTTCTGTTAAAATTTTCGTTTTTAACACAAGCTATTGTCATCACATACATATTGTCATTATCCTTTCCATACCAAATTATAAGTTGATGCCATTAACTGTTGAAGAGTTCCTGTGGAGACGATCCTGGCCAGGCCACCAGATTTTCACTACCAATTATTGTATCAGGGCTGCCAGTAGATATTTTTCAAGTATTCGACCATGTGTCAGAAATTATACGAAATTGGATGTCAGGATACAAAAATAGTATTAAAAAAATCCTAAACATACAACACAATGAAAATTTACACACAAAATCAGCTGAACGGTGATCAAAATTTTCCGTATCCAATTATACATGAGGGTCCAGGATACAAAGAAGATACAATCAGTCACCAAATTATACAGTTTTTGTATCCAATTATACAATCTGGCAGCCCTGTATTGTATTGTCACCGGTCTTACATAAGCATACCAAATTTTATCTCAATCGGTTCAAGATAACTGCATTAAAATTCAGTTGCAAGATTTGACCAGAACATTACACAGTTAAATTTGTTAGTTAGCTTTGACCTTATTATGTAACGCGCGCTCGCTCTTTACAGTCCCTTTCTCGCGCCACCATCTGACGAAAAAATAACCACCAACTGAATATAAAATAATCCTTTAAAGCCATCAGTTTTATGGCCTACCTACCACAAATATGAAGTCGATGCGGTGAGAGCGCGAGCGGAATACCTATTCTTTGAATGAAGCACCGACTTCATATTTGTGGTAGGTAGGCCATAAAACTGATGGCTTTAGACGATTATTTTATGTGTTTTTAAGGCGGTTTTACTTTTTGTTAAAAGATTTCTCATTTCATAATTTTAAGTTACGTTAGTATTTAAAAAAATATACTCCAACTCCTAACCGTTAAGGAGATATTACCTACCATCATCACCTCATCAACACGAGATAGTGACTACCCGACGCAAGTACTTGAATAGGTTTCGAAAATATATGAAACACATGATACGTGCCTATAAAATTTGAGGGTTGCCCTCTGGGATCTCGTTATCAAATCCTGACTTGGTGACAATGGGACCAACTAGAAAGTATACCCTTTAAAAAAAAGAATTTTTGAAATCGGTCCAGCCGTCTTCAAGTAATCGGGGAACATACATAAAAAAACCGACGAATTGAGAACCTCTTCCCTTTTTTGAAGTCGGTTAAAAAGATGGCGAATGCAATAGCGAATTAGACAATACGTCTACAAATTATATGCTTACCGACAAATATGTACAAGCAAACTGCATCCAGGGAGCTAATACTTGCAGGAAATTAACTGTAGACTTCATGTTGTTGGCGATTTTCCACCAAGTTTGAATGAGAGACTCGGACGCCACCTGGTGGTAGCTATCTGCATCACACAGATGTTCTCCGAGGGCTATCAATATTTCGCTCAACATGACTATAAAAATGAAAAAAATGTAATTAGTTTGCCATAATTCATATAACAAAACTAAAGTATTATTAAACTTTAATTACTTAGTTTACTGAAACAAGAATACACAGAATCATCATGTCAGCCGAAAGTTGCCACTGCTGGAATTATGCCTCTCCCGAGGATCTCCACTCAGACCACCCAATACACAGAATACCAGGAAAATATAGCCTACCCTGGGGAGGGAACCCGGAACCTTGGCACCCCATGCATTAAGTAGTGCATACCCATACACTAAAGTAGGAACCTATACTCTAAAGTTTAATTCCGTAGATTTTGGTATTACCAGTCATAAAGACGTTCCTCAGATCTGTGGTACGAAATGCAAAGAAAAATAAAAGTAGAACATAAAATGTTGTATAAAATGTTGTGTAAAAACAACCATTTTAGCATATTGTTAATAAAATATGCTTGGTTTAATTTTAAATCGCACAAATCAGTATGTCAAAACACCGGGTTCTCATTGCATCCGTAAGCCAAAAGATCCGTCTCATCAGTTAACAAGTGGCCAGTATAAAGTTTTATCTAGGAAAAGGTAGTAACGGGAACGGATGTTTTGGGAAACGGATATCAAGACAAACGTATGTTTTGGGAGAAGCACGTTTTGGGAAACGGATTATTTAGGAAAAGGTAGTAACGGGAACGGATGTATTGGGATTAGGTCTTTTTGGGAAACGGATATCAAGCCAAACGTATCACATAGGAGAAGCACATTTTGGGAAACACTTATATCGGGAAACAGATTATTTAGGAAAAGGTGGTGACGCGGGGACGGATGTCTTGGGAATCGGACAGAACGTTCCGAAACGTTTTTTTTCTGTGTGCTTACGAACTTTTTTTGGTAAAAGTAAGTCGGCTAACAGCGGCCTGATAACCTGTGGCAACAAGTTTGATTAAATGAAAGGTCAGAGTGCCAATAATTAGTTCAGAAGTTTGTTACCCCTGAAAAGTCTAATTATGACAGCTGTCAGAATCCCACGCAATTAAAAATTAGAGTTTAGTTATATTAAAAAGATCAACAACTAACGTACCCATTTTGTCGGCGGAATTCTGCACCATGTTCAATATTTTTGACGAATTTTTGTTCACACTACTTGAATCAAACGCCGATATCAGACAGAACAGTAGCAATTCGCTGAAAAAATAAAATAAAATACACATTACTCTTTATTAATTACATAATACTTAATTCAAAAGACAAGACAGACTGGCTTACTTGTTTTCCATTTCCTCACATTGTTGAAGTAATCCTTCTAGTAAAGTTAGCTTGGATTTAGTTGAATTGACCGATCCATACATCAGCCAGTCTACTGCTGGGATATAGAGGCTCAAATATTTGTCAAAAGTTAACAACTGGACTTCATACTTTTTTCTTAAGGCCGGATGGAAAATCTGAAAAACATAATGTTAAATACAATAAGAGCAGTATTGTACGCCAAACCGAAACATGAAATTTCAGAGCCAGTTCAGACGAAAGTGAGTTTTTAGTATAGACACTAGCAAAAGCATTGCATTCTTACCTGTTGGTATTCCTCCAGGAATTCCTTTAAATTGTTGTGGAAGAACTCCTCACATTCACTCCCCAGTAAATTTGCTGCAACCTTGCAGAGGTATAGTCTCAAGTAAGTGGCTACTAACGGATTGCCAATGCCCCTGATCATCATAGTTATTCTTGCTATGGCAGGTTTAATGTCCTCTTTGGCAATGAAAGTGTAACATTTTAGAAGAGACATCTCCATATACAGTCGGGGCAAAAGTTCTCTTATTGAAGCCATTTTGAATAACCAATTTTGACAGGTCTCTTTAGCTGCTTCAGGAACCTCATTTGGATCAATATCTTGATGCGATTTCACGGCTTTTGGACTAAATATTATAACAACCTTATAAGATTATAAGGACACTGCTTGATTTTCTTACTAAATGAGATTGTAGACAAAGATTACTTACCCATAGCTTCTATCCTTCAGTCTAGTAAACACTAAATTGCCAAATGTGTCCAAAATATCTGTGATTAACACGAATTTACTGGGATAAAATTGCATGACGTTTACATCTGACAGTAGTTTAGAACACTGAATGGCAATTTTGAATGCTTTGACCCTTTGCTCTGACGCCCATGCCTAAAAATACTCTACTTTAGTCAAAGAAACTAGTAAATAAACATTAAATACAGACATTTCAATTTTAAGCTACTAATTAGTAATATACCTTTTTAATTTCATCATTGAGCAGATTAATCTTGTTGACAAACTCCTGCTGGGACAATCCCATTGTTTTCCGCACCAAGTCTTCATCAAAGTCGTCTAGTTGTTCTAAACGGTGCTTCACTTTCTCATTCAGATTAGAAACCTGACGAATAAGAGCTGAAAAAGAACTAACTTAAAGAACAAAAAAGAAAACAAAAATCAAAGATTAGTTACCTTCATAAATATTATTGGTGAGTGGTGTTGATGTGATGACATTCTTTAAATTCCTAATCCTAACTAATATTATAAATGCGAAAGCAACTCTGTCTTTCTGTATTTCTGTCTCTCTGTCTGTCTGTCTGTTTGTTACCTCTTCACGGGAAAACCGCTGCACCAATCTAGATGAAATTTGGTAAGAGGATAGTTTGAATATTGAGGAATAACATAGGCTACTTTTAATACGGGAAAATTATATAGTTCCCGCGGGATAGCGATAACCGAAATCTACGCGGACGAAGTCGCGGGCAACAGCTAATAAGTACATAAATCAAGGTTGAAAACCGTAAAAAAAGTACATAAACACATTTAACATGAAACTAACGTGAGATTCAATCATAGTTAAATAAACGGATCACTCACGTATGGCAGTCGAGTATAGTCCGACAAGTCGAGTATAGTCCGAAACATGTCAGACTATACTCGACTGACACTACTACTACTACTTACTTGCTGTTGCCCGCGACTTCGTCCGCGTAGATTTCGGTTATCACTATCCCTCGGGAAGTATATAATTTTACACTGCGCGCCGTGGCTCTGCTTGCGCGGCTGCTCGGCGCAGCTAGCCTCGTTATTATCGTCGTTAGCATCGTTATTTTTACTATTGTCAAAAGTAGAGTACCACACTACACTATAATAAAATTATAATCACATCATTTTGTAAGGGCTCATTCACACTAACTGTTGATGCAGTATTCAACACTGTTGTTCAACTCCGGGGCACTCAATGGGCCGCAGTCATCTGCGCCGAGCAGCAGCAGTTTGCATTTCGCTACCAGGGAAGCGCGCGCGAAGACCGACTACAGATTAGTCCGAAACATACGTGAGCTATCCGTTTATTTTATTATGAATACATAGATAGTTACAAATATTTTTATTTAACACCACAAAACAGTATGAGCTTTACTTATTAGAACAATTACTATAATAAATGAGAGAGAGAGAGAGAGATACTGCTATTAGCTATACTCAGAGATATCAGTTAACTTACTGGGTACTTAACTCATTGTATTTTCGGTTTTTGTACTGGAAATTATTGGCATTAAATGATCAATATTAATCATAATCAACCTCTCTGAGTAAGTGACTAGGTATCAGTACGAGAAATTTAAAATATAATGGTGAACACCTTTTTCTCCACCTGGAAGAAAACTGCTGATTATGGTCAGTTTCTCCCCAGTGGTGTATTTGTTGAGGATAACTGCTCTCCTGGAAACCCAAGCCTTTGAATAATTTATGCTGCCATCAGCCAATGCCTCAGCAGGAATGGGATCCTGAAATGTTATTTTAAAAGTGATTAATAAACAATGTGTCTTTAAAATTAAAAGCTGAAACCTGAAAATGTTGGTTTTTGGTAATATAATAAAAGTGTTTACATTATTTTATTTGTCGAGTACTTAATTTTTCGGTGGATACTTACAAACTTATAATCATTGTGTAATGCTGCTGTGTGTTATAACTAAAAGGCAGTTATGACTTTATGAGCCATTTGAAGTAATTACTTACATTTCACTGTTACCTAACTGTCTTGTAGCATGACACAATGGTAACTATAAATATTTTTATACACTTAATAGCTCTGGCCATGTATCAACAACTGCATTAACTGCAGACACAATATAAATTGATACCTTTAAGGAAAGGTTTTACAGCAAAAATTATTACCTCAGCCAAATCCATTTGCTCAAACCTTAGCAATGGATCAACCTCTTCAAATGGTGATGTCCATTTATTCAAGTTTTCTATGAAACTTGTGCTTGAACTGGGTTTCTAAAACATTTAACACTCATTTAGGATATGTACATTTCCCAGAAAAAGGCATAGCCCGAAAAAAACTAATGACATGTGATATGCATACCTATGCATTGTCAACAGTGAATATTTTAATAAAGAAAAGAAAAAAGAAACAATGGGCTTGTGGACATGCATTGTTTATACAAAAACAGTTTCACTGTGCATGATTTCTTGCAAATTTTAATTGTCCATATCATCTACATACACTAGACTAGAATTTATGATGTAGTTTGTAGTATGTCCTGTAGAATGACAATTTATATTGTTTACCTAGTAAACCAATTTAAGTGTTAAAGATTGGTAATAAAAAATCCTACCACCTATTTTTTTGAAGTCTGTTGAAAAATAATTTTCCCAAATATTTTAGATGAATAGAAATAGAAAGAAAGAGTAACATAATAGGTGTGTGGGTTTGTATGTGTATGCGTGCGTTTGTGTGTCTGTGTATGTGTCTATTGCGGTAACAATGTTTTCTCTGTTTCTTAACAGTTTAAAGTGCTTAACCAATTTTGAACTTTGATTATAACCTCTTTTAGGGTACAAAATTTTATGTTGCAAATCTTATTTATCCTGCCATATAGTTGGTTTCAACTTTTGACAAGGGAATAGATCTTTTTTTCCTTTATGAATTACACCAAGTTTTTAAGTGGTCCACCATGTAGGTACTTATATTGAAATCAATACCTACCAACAATAAGTTCTCAAGAAATAAGTGTTTGACAAAACACTAGAATATTAAAATAGGTACTTACTGCAGTTACAACATTTAATTTTAGAGGATGATTAGTCACTTCAAATTTTAGATATTCAGGTTTTGAATGTTTTAGTTTTTTCTTTGAGGACCTGCAAAAAAATTTACAATACATATATTTTAGACTATAATTAATTATAAAGCTAAATTTTAAGTAAAGCAACAATTATGTTTGAAATTTTTTTACTATTGAATGTTAAAGCAATTACATTGTCTCTAAATGTAGTTTTAAGATGTGATGGGAAATAGCTCTGTTTCAGATAATAGTCTGAAATGTGATAGAAGAAAATAACAAAAAACCAACAAAACTTTAATTTTAACTTACAATATCTCAAAAACGGCTAAACCAGTTTTGATAAAACTTTGCTTAAAAGCCAGTGATCGCAATACTTTCACATTTAAAACAAAATGCATACAAATCTGTTCATCCGTTCAGGAGCTACATATTATTAAACAGATAGACAGACTGATACATAAGTTAAACCTCCCTCATGTTTTGCGTAGAGGTTTATACTTATAATTATAAGTACATGTTCCATAAATGGGATAATTCAGGCAGCTAATTTGACTATTAGTCTACAACCGAGAATTGCAAATTAATGAAAATGCAAAGCCCAGATCAAAACACATCAACAATTTCCAGTTTTCCGGCATAAAATTGAATATTCTTGTATTTATTAAACATTGAGTTTCTCAAGACGTATTACCACTTGTAATTACTGGACATTTCGATAAATTAGATTTTCAGGGATAAGTCCATGTATTATCACGCCTCGCCTCAGAATAATTAAACAATAATAAGCAATCACTAGCAATCACATTGATCACAGTCAGCCTCCAATACCACGAAATTCGAAAATCGAAGTTCGTATCGTATCGTCCCGCTCACTCTCGTGTTAAATAATATTAGCTTGAGAGGGAATGCACGATACGAAGTTCTAATTTTGCACTTAGTAGTCGGGGGGCTGTAAACCAACGACAGTGAACTTCTTGCTGTCAACTGTCAAAATTATTATTTTTTTGTTTAATTCATCCCATAAGAGATAGGCAAAGGAACTGAGTCCATACAGCCACGTCTGATGTGTTTTGCAATTTTTTGTATATTAAAGTCCTGTCACCGTCAGAGTTGTGAGTCTGTCCTAGTCACGTCCTGTCAGCTGCTCATGCCTTCCGTAAAGCGATAGTGTACTTAACGGCGAGCTACGGCGAGCAGCAGCCAGCGGATACTTGGGGGTCACAAACAGAGGGAATACGCATTTTCACTTGAATTCTTCATTTGCTGAGCACTGTCACGTTAATTTATTGTATAATACACTACCTTTATTATCCACCAAACAATATTAAGCACAGAAACCAAAATTCAATTAACGACACGATTCACTCTCATCGGTTTCCCGCCAAATTCAATCAATTGTTTTTTTTATATACCGTGGAAATAATAAGTACTTCGTACAACTGGAACAAGACTTACCAAGAAATGTCGGGGCCCTGATTATTTGTCCTTGAAAATTAATTAAAAAAAAAGTGAAAAGGACCATAAGTGAGTGTGGTACTGTCTCTTTCTGATTATGGTGACTACGCTACGTAGGATAAACAGGACCACAACTGGGCTTTTTAACCGACTTCAAAAAAAAGGAGATTTACAGTTTGACCCGTATGACATTGACCTGAAATTTGGTATGGATATGTAAGTTGGATGACAATACAAATACAGGCAACAATAAGTACATTCGACAAAAAAAGCTTGTTTATAAAATATTTCTAAACCAAAATTCGTTTTCAAGTTTTTTCTCTTTGTATGTCTAGGTCACATACACAAGCCGTGATAGCCTAGTGTTTGACCTGTCGCCTCTGAAGCAGAGGGTCGTGGGTTCAAACCCCGGCTCGCCCCTCTGAGTTTTTCGAAATTTATGTGCGAAATTACATTTGTAATTTATCATGAGCTTTTCGGTGAAGGAAAACATCGTGAGGAAACCTGCACACTCCTGCGAAGCAATTCAATGGTGTGTGTGAAGTTCCCAATCAGTACTGGGCCCGCGTGAGAACTATAGCCCAAGCCCTTTCATTCTGAGAGGAGGCCTGTGCCCAGTAGTGGGACGTATGTAGGCTGATGATGATGTCTATGTCAATAACATTATGTCGTAATCGTAATTTAGTGAAATAAAACTTCTTGATATCAAAAACCTTTAAATCCAACCATATTCAAAAATTGGTTCAGCAGTTTTCACATCATAACCGAACTTACATTCATACATCTGTATAACAGTGATAGGGTACAAAAACACACATGCGATCCAAATAAATTTACATTTATTACTAATTAAATAGCTCGATACCCACTTGACTGACTGACTCACTGATATGCTGTTTTGAAGAACCCACAAGGGGTAGGATTCAACTGTATCCATCATCCTATCCAAAATGCCGCCACGACCCCAGGAAAAATACGAAATCGACCTGAACGTGAAAACTGACCCGACACAGGTACCGGCTCTCCGCAATGGCTCGACCTACCGAGTTTACCCGAAACTAAAGTCGCTCAGAACAGCCAGCCAATGGGTGAGCCGAGTCTCAGAGGCCAGTCAGTCGAGATAGACATAGAAAGGGTGCTCGACCAAATGTCATTCAGGGTGGGAGGGGTAATCTATTGGGATATTTTTTTTCCAAGATGGCGGATTCAAAATGGCGGCGTTTTTCTTTTTTACTCCGATGCGATTGAAATTTTGCATCCAGGGCTCTTTAGGGCCACCGATTCCAACGCCGTAATTAGTTTTCGATTCAGCCATTTTCCAAGATGGCCGCCATACAATGCAAAATTTGACTCACTGACTATCGTTCGACTCTATACACCATCACATCAGAAAATCTACCACAAACTAGATATGTGCGCCGCGCCGCCGCGCTGCCGCCACCGACGATTTTTCCACGCCGCCGCCGCCGATGGACTTGATCGGCGTATAATCGGCGCGGCGAATATTTTATTAATTTTAAAGTAGTACCAACTTCTTTGTTAATTATTTGCCGTATTTCAATGCCATAGTTATAATTTTAGCCCTCCTTCCGCATTTTCTATTTCTAAGCGCTTCTTCTCCACGTTCTGGACAGTGCTCCGGTTCTCCCTGGCTCACCATTTCGTCCCTCAGCGTTAGCCCTGCCATGGTATGGTTCGCCGCAAAGGCCGCCGCAGCCTGGACATCTTCTTTAAGTTCCGCAAATCCGTTTACCGCTACGGTGTGCAGTCGAGTTACAGCTGACTTTATATTGTTTTCTGTTTTGCAGATCTTTTCAACTGCACCCACAACAGCCTCCGGCGTACTCCCCACTCTTCGGAGGTCCTCCCCCAATGCGGCGACTGTCCGGCCAACCTCAGTCAGCTGCAGTTCCATCTTTTCCCCGCTCTCCATGGTCCATCCGCGTTGTTCAGAGGCTTTCGTCATTTCCTTGCTCAGGTCAGAGTTCAAGGTTGATAGCTCCTTGATCTCGGCCCTGAGCTTGGCAATCTCCATTTTTAGCTCTTCTCTCTGGAGCCTATCCTCCTCCTGGGGTCTTCTGCTAATCTCACCCCTGAGTTCACCTATCTCCCTTAGGATTTTGGCCTCTCTCTGCTGAGCACAAGGGTCCCCTCCATTGTCTTCCTTTTCCTTGATTTTGTTTGCCTTCGGGTGTGCCTTGAGATCCCCCAGGGCGTCTCCGATGTCCGAAACCAATATCTTCCTCTAGACCTTGAGGTCACCCAGGATTTTCTCGAGCAGCCCTTCCCCCTCATTCTGGCCTCTCGTTCCGCCTCGATAGCCGCCCTAAAGTTGTTCAGATGAGTCCGCTCAATGACCGCCACTCTTTTAGCGCTATTGGCCCTTTCCCTTTGGAGATCGGTCATGTGCCTGGTTCTGGAGTCCGCCAGCCTCAATATCATCTCATACAGAGCGTGGAGGGCCTCCACTGTTGGCTCCCTGACCGACCTCAGGTTTCCGGTACTCTCCAGAGTGGCTTTTGTTGCCTTTTGTGGCAAGTCGCTGGATCTTCATTCGCAAGAGCGACGATTCCGACCTGGAGACGGAGTCAGCTCGCATTCTTTTAAAAGGCAAAGGGCATCTGGATGGAGTGGATGCGGCATTCATAGATCCGGTTTCGCCATCTCTAGTCAATTCTTCTAAGTTAAGAACCGTGGAGGGCGGCTCCTCCGTTTGCCGCACCGCAATTAGGACTTCCGACTCCTTTTTCCTCCCATCCAGTTCCCCAGTTGTGTAGGTCCACTCCCCTTCCCCTCCATCGGATCGTTCAATGCGATCCGGGTCGGGATTACCCTCCCCCTCTCGCATAACTTCCTTCGGGGGGACCGCTTCGTCATCATCAATAGTGATGATTTCGACGCGGGGGGGGGGGGAGCAAACCGGGCCTATAGTGTCCTTGCCATCTGTCTCCGTCTCCATTCCCGAGCCCGCTCCCGCAGTCGAGGCCCTGCCAGGGTCACTCTCACTCCTTTAAAGCAGTGTGCTGGGTGGTTATCGAAGCACCAGCACCACTCGATCAATGGCTTTATGGTGACTGTTAATGTGCCGTGCGTTTTAAAGCCTCCGGGGTTAAACCATAGTGACGGCAAGAGACCTGATAGGTTGACGTTGGTTCCTCGGCAGAGAAGGCGCTGTGTCTGTGTTTGCGGTCGACGGAAACCCCCTGGGAGGTGGAGGCCAAATCCTTTTTGTGTGGGAGTTATGCCGTTGGCTGCAACCCCCGCTCCTGGTCGTACTTGGTTCAGCAAAACGCTCTTCATACAGCGTTTATTGTTAGTCTTTTTTTGTTTATTATTTTTTCTGCCATTTATTAACGGTTTCTGTATTTTATTTTATGGTTTTATTGGTGTAATATAAAACTGAATTATTATTTTAGTGTTAATATCGTATAGTAGAAAAATCTTTATGATTAACTAGTACATCTGAAAAAAAAATTATGCCACGCCGATTTCACGCCGATCACGCCGCCGCCGCCGCCGCCGGTCAAAAAACCATCGGACGCCGCCGCCGACAATTTTGCGATCGGCGCACATGTCTACCACAAACGCATAAAGAAAAAAAAGGTTAAAGCAAGTTATTACTATAAATTGGAAAATAAAATAATATTACGTAGTTTATGCCTTATCTTCCCAGGGCCGTGTTTTATCAAACTACAAGTTTCTTACGAGGGGCGCCTGAAAAGTAATCTACCTAACAATGAAACAAAAGACTGTCGTGGCTAAATTTTTTTTATTTTTCTATATAGTCCCCTGCTAGTAAAACGCACTTATGAAATTTTTATATTCAATTTAAACCATAAAAAAAAATCTTTCGGTTTGTCGTCAAAAAAGTCAGTAACCGCAGCCTTCATTTCGTCATCGGTCATAAACCTTCGTCCCCTGAGGTCTTTCTTGAGAAGTCTAAACAGAAAATAGTCACAGGGGGCTAAATCTGGACTATAAGGGGGGTGGTCAATGGTTTCGAAGCCATTGTCTTTAATTGCTAGCTTCGTTGTGCGGGCGGTATGCACTGGTGCGTTATCGTGCAAAATCAGAATTCCTTTGCTTAGTTTACCTCGCCGTTTTTCTTTTATTGTCTCTCTTAGTTGATATAGTAAGTTTGAGTAATAATCAGCATTCATTGTAGTTTTCTTCGGTAAATAATCTATGAGCAAAATCCCTTTTGTGTCCCAAAAGATTGTAGCCATAAGTTTACCTGCCGATGGACAAACCTTGAATTTCCGAGGGCGGCTGTCGCGAAGGATCGCGAACTTAAATATTTGAATGTGGCAACATTATCGGTAGTCTCAAGTTCCCGCCATTTCTATCATTGACTATGGTAATGGTAAGCTGTCAGTTATTTTCACATTCTTTGCATAGTTCAAGTTTAGAATGTTTCAAGATAAAGTTTATGTGTTAACAAGTGTGTGATGTCCAGACTCCTGAGCTGATCTAAAGCTAAGTGGTCCTAATTGGTTCTAAGTGAATCTGCACAAGTATTGCCTAAACGTGTCCTACATTTATCATTACACAATTAAAGCCTAACTATTGCCCCTTGGGTCTAAGTATCACTCATGATGTGTTTTGCAGTTTTGTGTTAAAGCTAAGTTTCGTGGTATACTCTGCTCATACGTGCAGGAGTCCTGCATCGGATGTTTTAAGGCAGTACATTGGTTTATATGTTCAAACTCTGCTCATACGTGCAACATTGGTTGCATGGGATGTTTTAAGGCAGTACATTGGTTTATATGTTCAAACTCTGCTCATACGTGCAACATTGGTTGCATGGGATGTTTTAAGGCAGTACATTGGTTTATATGTTCAAACTCTGCTCATACGTGCAACATTGGTTGCATGGGATGTTTTAAGGCAGTACATTGGTTTATATGTTCAAACTCTGCTCATACGTGCAACACTGGTTGCATGGGATGTTTTAAGGCAGTACATTGGTTTATATGTTCGAACTCTGCTCATACGTGCAATATTGGTTGCATGGGATGTTTTAAGGCAGTACATTTTTTGGTTTATATGTTTGAAACTCTGCTCATACGTGCAAGAATAGCTTGCATGGGATGTTTAAGGCAGTAAGTCTGCTCATACATGCAGGAATAGCTTGCATGGGATGTTTAAGGCAGCCCAATGGTGTATATGGTTGGATGGCTTCGCCAACCATGCTAGGAAGCTTAGCATTTAATACTTTAATGATGATCAATGGCATTCTTGTGCGTGGCTTCAACTACAGTTGAAGTCATAGTGTTTATTTTTACAACAGGAGGTGGACATTTGGGGTAGCACATATCACCTGTGTGAGCACCAGGCCAGTGCCTGGGTGGGATGTTAATAGCTGATGAGTGCGGACATCACAGGAGTTATATTAAGGTATGAGATCACAATATTACTATTGCAGTTGCCATCGGTATTGATATTGATATAGATACATATAATGCTTCTAATAGGCCTTTGACCTGTACCATGGCATTCATACTGTGGCGGCGTCATTAAGCAGCATAGCAGATACTCATAATCCCCATTATAAACTCTTTATATAGTGTAGGTGAAGTTATAACTAAACTTGAGATACTTGATCATACCAATAACACATACACAAATATAGGACGTCCCCACAGGGGCTTCTCATCCTTAAATTTCCACTGTAACGACTCTTGCTTACTTTCCGGGTCCCATTGTCGAATCCAAGTCTCATCACATGTTACAATTCTAGAAATTATTTCTTCCTCTTTCCCTCGACTCATGTCCAAAAACTCTTCGCAACATTTGACACGCCTCTCCATGTCAAATGCAGTCAACATTCTGGGGACCCAACGTGCACTAACCTTGGACATGTTCAAATGCTCATGAATTATTTCATTGACTCGCTCTTTACTGACTTCTGACATCTCTAGCTATCTCCCACTGCTTCACTCGTTGGTCCTCCAATATAATTTTTTTCACCCTGGCTACATTTTCATCGGTGACGGCCGAAACTGATCTTCCGCTACGAGGATCATCTTCCAGGCTCTCACGACCTAACTTAAACTGCCAAACACACGTAACATACGCTGTCTGATCTCCGAAGGCGTATTCCCTTCTTTAGTCAAAAACTTAATCACCGCACGCTGCTCGATTTTATCCATTTTCACTTTTTCTACCGACATGTTTGAAACAATTGTAGGAGACAAATAAACGTGATGCAATAAACAAATGAATGTAATACATTTTGAAAATAAAATAACAAACGAATATAAATCCATACCAGCCAGCATTATTTTTGTATATATTTCTGACCAAGGAGATTACTTATCAGCCGCCCCTCGTATTAGCAAAATATGAATATAATAATCAAAGACGTAGGTATTTGACTTGAGCCCAGGGGTTAAGTTTTTAGGAGCTGGCAACTCACTCCTATTAGGTAGTCGTTTTATACATTTGTGTGCATCTGTGAATAGAGGTGACCACGTTTAAACATCTGGGCCGTGTTTTATAAAGTTACAAATTGTAATTTACAAGCGGAAGTCTTTTGTTAGAAAGAGACTGCCGCTTGTAATTTGTTTTGACCTTTTCAACGACGTGAACGTTTTGACTTCGGGTCACGTGACTCGTGTCAAAAGATTAACCCCCGACAAAAAAGGGGGGTGTTATAAGTTTGACCTGTGTATCTGTCTGTGGCATCATAGCTCCCAAACGAATGGACCGATTTCGGTGCGGTTTTTTTTAATCGAAAGCTAGTTTAATCGAGATGGTTCTTAGCTAAGTTTCATTAAAATCGGCTCACCTGTTATTGAAATACTGAACTTTGAAATGACAATGTCGGGGGTTTTTCGACTTTTCTAAGTTGGTTAGGTTATTAATTAAGTAACAATTTATAGAAACACTAGCTGTTGCCCGCGACTTCGTCCGCGTAGATTTCCCGCGGAAACTAATTTTCCCGTATAATCCCTATGTTATTCTTCAATATTCTAACTGTCTTCTTACCAAATTTCATCTAGATTGGTGCAGCGGTTTTCCCGTGAAGAGGTAACAAACAGACAGATAGAGACAGAGTTACTTTCGCATTTATAATATACCCAGTTAGGATTCACATTAGGAGCCCAAGAAAGTCAGTTTACCATAATCTTATAATCCAAAAGAATGTATTTGGCTATAATTACACCCTTATGTTTATAGGTGGAAAGAACCTTGGAACGGACTCCTCGACGCCAGTCTACAACCACCCTAACACCTTCGCCACAACCCCTGTCATTTTACTTTTGTGCACTAGACTAGAGCATTAAGAGGCTTCCCTGAGAGGATGACCTTGAACGTTTCGCGCCTTCCTCACCTCACCTCAGTTCTACTAAACAACTTCGTTTTAGTGGCGACATCTATTAAATATCGGTCTAACTTCATTTTACACAGTGTTATCACAAATATTGCGTCTTTTCGAGAAAAAAAAAACGTTCAGAATTCGCACCGAATACGTAAATTACTTAGAAAAAAAAACAATATTACAAATAAATGCCTGGTGACCAGCAGCGGGACGTAAATAGATAGATGATGATTATAAAATAGTAGTTTATGCAACTGCTACATAATGAAGATGCTTAAAACACAAGTGTGTTTTTATGAAACGAGGCGAAGCTGAGTTTCATAATAGGATCACACGATTGTTTTAAGGCCTAATTATGTGGAGTTGCATACATTACTTTATCTACACACATATTATAAGTACTCTAAGAAGCCGAAGACATATATCATACCCATACCTGTCACGAATTTGACTGTTTTTTTTAAATCATAGACAAACATACCGAGTGACGTTTCGTGGACTGTTTTTTTTTTGTAAAAAAGAAAAAAATATCACATTACTAATTATACATGTCGGACTGAACTCGACTTATATACGTGAGTGGTCAGTTTTATTTCACTATGATTGTAAATTACGTTGGTTGTCAAATTCGATACATCGAATTCGATATCGAAAACTCATTACGACATCGAATTCGATGTCGTAATGACTATTACTTTACTGCTGGACCTGCTGGTGGTGTGGTTGGCGGGGGGAGGCGACATCGTGCTGCAATGATGGTCATTTTCTACGGTTTCTGAATGCATTATAGAGGACTTATGATATGTGTGTAAATAAAAGCTATTTTATACAGCCGGCACCCAGCATAAATACCTACGAACTTTAAGAGCATGAGAAGTGAAAATACAATAGATGGTAAGCATTTGTATTATTTATTTATAAATATAGATAACTGCAAAAACTATATACAATACCTTAGATTTTATTTGTACCTACAGTTTTAGAAAATTTCTCCTGTAGTGATTGTAGATAATATCACGTTTAGATCCCAGTATTTGTTTTTAACAGACTTCAAAAAAGGAGGTTGTCAATTCGTCGGTTCTTAAGGTACCAGTTGTCCTAGAAACTTGAAACTTGGTATGAAGGTAGCTCTTATAGCACTACCACAGAGATAAATCTGAAAATCTAAAATTTTCATGTCTGTCTGTATATCACAGACCAATATAAAATGACCTCACAATGCATACACTGGGGGAAAAAAAGAGGAAAAAATCTTTGTACGGAATCCTCGGTGCGCGAGTCCGACTCGCACTTCGCCGGTTTTTTTTTTATCTACGATATGAGTAAATAATGTCAATGTCAGATATATACTATATTAAAATATCATTAAAACATCTACATAATAATATAATATTGTCATTAAAAAAACATCATCAAAAGTTCTAATACTTTCATTAAATACCAGCATAATTCAACTAGTTTCATTAGGATTAAACCAAATTCAATAAAATTATATCACACATTTTAAACAGATCTTACACTTATTCTACATATAATTCATTTAGCTAAGGGCACAATATCTGACCTCATGACTGTCTCTCTAGCAAGACATATGCTATAGCATATTATGTAGCCAGAGGAAAACCAAACAGCTGCAGCATTTTATGCTAGTGCTGTATTTTGAGGTACAGAATTGTCAATTTATTTTCTAATTACCAGCTTCATATACCAATTTTAAAAATTTTTGTGGGTGCAAGATCTTGAGGAACTTCCTCTTTTTCCAAATGCTTCATATAAGCCAAAAAACAGGTCCACACTAGGCTGCACATACTGATAAAGGGCACCCTGTTACGAGCTGGGATTAGACAGAAGTTGATCATGGCTATAGTGGGCCAGACAGATGCACCAACCTGAAAATAATATAACTTTGTTAAATTATAGATTGGATTCAGTGGTGTTACAGCAGTTGATGATGAGATCACACTCCTCATCCTTCGGGAGTCAGTCCTCTTAATTCTATTAGGACATTCTAGATGTTGCTGTGCATTTATAATTACAAGTTCATCGTTTTCATATCTTAACATGAAACTACCATGAGACTCAATCATGATGAAATAAAAACTGATCACTCACGTATATAAGTCGTCGCGCAAGCAGAGCCGCGGCGCGCAGTGTGCGTCTCGCTGCCACTGGGTCGTGCGCTCCCAGAGGAAGGACTTCGAATTAGTCCGAAACATGTCGGGCTAAACTCGACTTATATAGGTGACGTGAGTGATTCGTTTTTATTTCATCATCATTTTCATATCTTCAAAAATGTGTTAATATATTCTTTGGTTTAGGGACAACCTCAGAATACCGAGCAAACCAGAAGGCGCGTTCAGTCATAACCGCGCGCCGTGCAGTGTGTCTATTTATTATTGATTTCGCTACCCGTTTTCACTTAAAATAGGTATAATCGTATTTTGTTTTTTATAAACCTAATGGCATTTCTGCATGTAAGAACGACATCGACACGAGAAGGGATTAATTAGTATTGTCATTCGTACAACACGTCACGATATGTTGTGAGCACGGAGATGACTATGCGAAACTACTCTAATTATAAGAGTATGTAGTTTAAGTTGCCTCAGTTTTAGGCGCGCTCGCGGGTTCTGGTTTGTTCTGTATTGTGAGGGGACAACATATTTTTAAGATTTTAAAATCTTAAATATGGTGATCAAAAAATTATAAAAATTAAACTGTCTGATTATGACTAAAATAGTTGATCGCAGATAACAATATCAAAAATAAATAAATATGGTGACTTTACAAGCAAAGTCAGTAAAGTAAATAAATATAAAAATATACACGTTATACCTAGTGGAAGTTGTACGTCCCCAAATTGGTAGGAAAACCGCAAATTCATGTATAGGATAGCCGTTTGGTACACGTATACTTTAGGTCAAAACAGTTTTTTTTTTCACCTAAAGAACAAAAAAAATCCCTTAGGAGAGGAGTTAAGTAAGACATCTTTCTTTTGTATAGAAAAAAAAATATGTTTTTTTTTTCGAAACCTATCGTGTGTGGTATCAAATGAAAGGGCTTTTGAAGCCGATTATAAAAATATACCACATCAATACATTTCAGCCACTTGTTTGAAATAACAACAAAAATACCGAGTTTGGGCTTATTTATCTATTTTATTTATTTATTTGGGCCTATTTATGGAATTATTTATCTACACACATATCATAAGTCCTCTATAATGCGTTCAGAAACCGTAGAAAATGACCAGCATTTCAGCATGTCGACTGCTCGCCGACAGCATCCCCCAAACCTACTACGAAATTCGAAAATCAAAGTTCGTATCGTATCGTCCCGCTCACTCTCGTATTAAATAATATTAGCTTGAGGGACGGCACGATACAAGGTTCGAATTTTGCACTTCGTAGTCGGGGGGGCTGTAATGAATTTCGATGCCGTTAAGAGTTTCAAATTTGAAACATCTTAACATGTAACTACCGTGAGAAACGGATCACAGTCGAGTATAGCCCGACAAACAAACATCTTCAAAAACCAATATACTTAATTTACAATAAAAAAAACAGTCTACGAAACGTCAGCTCGGTATGTTTGTCTGAAAAAAAAAACCGGACAAGTGCGATAAAACGTAGTGATTATATTCTCTTTGAAGTGCGCTGTGCGAGTCGGACTCGCGCACGAAGGTTCCGTACAAAGATTCCAATGCTTTCCCCGAATGTTTTAAGTTGTCCAGTATTAGCAGAGCTATGTTCCTAAGCAAAATGTACGTAGTCTTATATTGGTCTATAAAATCTACAGACAGACATAAAAAATTAAAGTGTTGAGAATTTTCTGAGTGGTTGTGCTATGAGCTTCATACCAAATTTCAAGTTTCTAGGACAACTGGAAGTACCCTTTAGGTTTTCAGGGTATGGCAATTTGTATGGGAACAACCTTTTTAATTACTGTATCTTTTGATTGTGTTGACTAAGAAGTTTGATTTTTTCACAGCTTCAAGGGACTGCAGGCTTGAGTATTAATTTCAGCATGCTACCTCCACGCGTTCCAGAGAAAAAGGGTCGTGACGTGACAGACAGACAGTCAGACAGGGTCGTGACAGAGAGACAGATGGACAACAAAGTAATCCCATAAGGGTTCCGTTTTTTCCTTTTCAAATTCAAACTCTTTATTGCCATAGTGTAAACAATGATATGATATAATGAACAACACAGTATAAACAACAATAATATATGTATAAGTACAATAATTAAGCATAAACCCTAAAAAACAGTCAAATTCATGACAGGTTGACAGGTATGGGTATGATATGCCTTCGGATTCTGAACTCGTCTTAGAGTACTTATAATATATGTGCAGATAAAGTAGTGCATGCAACTCCACATAATTAGGCCTTAAAACACTCATAATGTAGCAGTTGCATAAACATAGGTCAAAAAAAATGTTTTGGCCTCAAGTATATGCATACCAAATGGCTATCCTGTACATCAATTTGCGGTTTTTTTATGCGTACAACTACCACTGTTTGTATGCAGTGTCTTATTTTAGTAGGGACGATTCCACTGCGTTAGATCCCATATTATTAAGTTCCCCTTAAAGTAGAAGGTATATCAGACATACCTTATAAGTTGGCAGGAACTTAGATTTGACTTCTGCCATAGCTTCATCCAGAGGTTTCATCTCCAAAATACTCATACCAAAGTAAAAGCTGCACATTGCAAATGGTGTGTATGTAATAGTCTCAACAAATGTCTGAAACAAAAACAACTTATAATATAAATGCTTATACAAATACTGACAAAACTTGTTATGTATTTGTGTTAGGTGTGTTTTTTAGGGTTCCATAAGATAAAAGGAAAAAACCGAACCCTTATGGATGTCCCCCTGGGTTTAAAGAGGTCTAAACGCGAGTTTTATATTCTTTATTTAATACCAGTAATGGTTAGAGTGGTTATAAAATACACAAGTGTTGAATATGCCATTTTGGTTTTAGACCACTTTAAACCAAGGACGATAAAACCAAAAGGACTGCCAATGGCTATACAATGTCGCATTCCTGTAAAATAATGAGCCTGCTGTAGCTAGTTTCACTATAGAGGTCTCTGTACCATTAATTTTGTGTGACACTTAGACATCTGGCTAACACAATAGCGCCATCTATGAACTTAAAGAAAAAACTAATTTAGATGGCGCTATTGTGTTAGCCAGAGGTCTAAATGTCATACCAAATAAATAGTACAGAGACCCCTCCATAGTAAAACTAGCTACAGCAGGCTTATTATTCCATAGGAACGCGGCATCATATAGACAATGGCAGTCCTCTTGGTTTTATGGTCCTTGCTTTAAACATACTCTAAAAGTAGTTCTAACCTTTTTTGTAAGTAACTAGTTGGCGGTTACAAGAACAAAATCAAATGATAGCATTGTATAGATACAATGCCACTGTGATTGCTGCTATGTGGATAAGCTCAACTTTTAAAAAATTTAAACTTTACATTAAATGATAAATAAATAAATATCAAAGGGCAATGTACACCAATTAATATAATTCAATTTATTTATTTAGTTTTTTTTATTTTAATTTACAGATAAACATACTTATATACATATTAAACATCCAAGACCCAACAACAAATGTTTATATTCATCATACAAACATCTGCAATAACCGGGGATTAAACCCGTGACCTCAAGCTTCATAGTCAGGGTCTCTAACCACTAGGCTATTCGGTTGTAGAAGTGATGCAATAGACTACCTTCTTGCTGTAACGTTGGTGCTACATAGGGACATTCGGAAACAATAGTACTGTTGAATAGGCTATAAAATTTATTTACACTATTTCTCGTTGGGAAATTCGAACATTTGTGTGCAGTTTAGAAAAAGAAGTAGGCAAGTGGAAATCGGACTTGCGCACCAAAGGGATCCCCACAAATTTGTAGGTATGTAAATAGTTTGTCTATAGCAGGAATTGAGTCCCAAAGATTTTTTCCTACTTTTCCCCAAATGTTTCAAATTGTCCAGTGTCAGAGCCCTGCTTTAAAGCAAAACATATGCAGAGTGGGGTAATTTTATATTGGTCTTTGACATTTTTAACATAAGACTACTGTGAGACTCGATCTTAATGAAATAAAACAGATCATTCACATATATAAGTTGAGTTTAGCTTGACATGTTTCGGACTAATTTGTATTCCTTCCTCTGGGAGCACATGGACCAGAGGCAGCGAGACACACACTGCGCGTCGCGACTCTGCTCGGAGTCGGGCTAAACTCGGCCTATATACATAAGTGATCTGTTTTGTTTCACTATGGTCTTTGACATATTTAATTTCAGCTTGCTACCTCCACATGATCGAGATAGAAATAAGGATCTTGACAGGCAGACAGACAGATGGACTACAATGTGATCCTATAAGGGTTCCGTTTTTCCTTTTAAGGTGTGAAACCCTAAAAAAACAACATTGACTACACTTGCAACACAGCTAACAGTGGAAACAAATTTGCATTACTATTTTACCTTAATCATGCCAGCCCTTATTGTGTTCCCAGGCCACATTATGCTCGCCAATGTCAGCCAAGTATACAGTGTTGGGGCCACATAACAAGACCCATAGAGGCCATAACGACCACATCGCCACCAGTCATAGGATTCTGAAAAAGTAAATATTACGTAGTTAAAAAGTATAGTTGAGTCCAACACTCACAAGGACCGAGAAATCTAACAGGAGTGAAAATGTTATCAGTCAGTAATAAAAGTTTGTACGGATTAAGCTAATAGTTGACTGATAGTAAATTTGTAATGATAACTTACGTATATTTTTGCCTTCAAATGACTGTTGAATGAGGCTGGATAGTGGCCAGATAACACTATAAGATGCCATACCTCGTAAAAGAGGATATTTTTTAAAGGCCACTCTAAGCTTGCTGTAAACGGTCATTGTATATGCTGGAGATGTACAGCAACAACACGTTATGGTGATTATATAATTATTCCCGTAGAAAAGTAAAACGTGACCTTCGGTGTTTTCTAACGGGAAACTACCGTGCAAATGCGCAATGTAGGAAATCATATTAATACTATGACGATTTTGTTTGGTTAAATGCCAGTTGATGTCAGGTTAGTTAGGCAGGGTGGGCAGGTATATATTTTTTTAATTCATCCCATAAGGGATAGGCAAAGGAAACTGAGTCCATACAGCCACGTCTTATGTGTTTTGTAAATTTCTGTAAAGGTTGAGATCTCCTAGTATATACATTAAGGCATCTGTCGAGACCCCGCTCGATCGTATATTTACACAGTATTTCAATAAAACAATAAAAATCAATGATAAACATGGTGCCAAAAGTAGAACAACAATTTGTAAATATTGTCACCCTATCAACAACGTAAATAAAACTGACATCCATTGAAGAAAACGTAGGTTAATTATTCTCTTTGGAGGTGACATTATTGTTTTTGATGTTGCCATGTAATATTATAACAAAACCTTACCGTAAAGCTTCGAAAATTATAGAAAACTTAAATTATGTTGTTTGATTTGTTTATTTAAAAAAATATACATGTGAAACACTAATTTCAGTGTAATTTATTACTTAAAATTTTTGCAACAGATTTCTATCTTCACACCAAATCTACCATAGCGTACCAATTATATTATCTTTGATACCAACCACTACGCTGGCAATTGTTTAAAAGGGACACGCTGACTATGTGCCATAAACTACTAAGGGATACTATGTGCAATGTGCTGGCTATCTCGCCATAGGTAGTGATTATATTCTCTTTGGCCATAGGGCACTATTACTTCAAATACAAATGCCGTTGTATAATGGAAATGGTCGTTTCTTTTTTAATTGTTGAACTTATTTGTCAACTTGTCAAGTTTTCCTCGGATTTGACAGTCGAGTTGAATTTAAGTACTAGTGAGTGATTAACTATCATACTATTCATACTATGTTTTGAGCGTAGACGTGAACGTGGCCACGGTGGTATAACTTAGAACAAAATGTACACTTTCGTTGTCCAGCTAATTTCAGTAGTCACTCAAGTTACATTGTACACTTAAGTAATATTCTATTTGGTTGGGTTATAGACATGAAGTTGTTGTCACATGTCGATAGGTGGTGCTAATATCAATATAGTTCGTATTGGAGTTTTAAATTTTGGAATCAATATTTTATTTTCGCTTCATAAATGCTTTCATGTATCTTTCCTTGTTTAAAAATGCGTTTATGCTAATTAATTATTTTGTGAGCACTGGTAACATCGACCTTTTTTAATTATAGTAGTGTCTTATCTAAAATATCATTACACGCATCAGTTTTTCTTACGCTAAAACATTATATAGAATATTCTATGGATACTGGTTGAGTTAACGTATCATATCTGCAAGTAAACCCTAATAAAATGGGGCGTAAACTTAGATTTTTAGTAATTCAGGAGGTTTTGATATTTATTTAGATTTTTTTATTTACTAAAAACAACGTACAGTGAAGGTACAAGTGGAACGGAACAAATGAATAATGGCCGCGATTATCTCTCTAATCTGTGGTTTTTCACATTCACCGGGTGTCTAAGTTGGAGTTGGAATGCCTGATAAAAAGAAAATGTGTAAAAAATAAAGCACTGAATAATTATCAAATTCATCAAAACGGGAAATTGGAAATTTCTATTACACCATGTTCTAATGTATAACTCGGAGACTAGGACCGGGACAAGACATCGCACACACCAGCGGTCTTGGTTTGCTAGCTAGCTGTGTCAGGATGAAATGGGTTTTACACGTAGTAGAGCTTGGTCATGAGCTTTACTCATCCTCAAGGTCGATTGAGGTGGTAGAAATAACTGCAGACACATCATGTTTCACTTCTAAGCCAGTCTTTATTTGATTAAGGCCTACATCAATGACTCTACCGCACGGTTCGGAAATAACCTCTATTGAGAAGATACCGGCAAGAAACTCAATGAGGTATAATCTTTTCAATAATAACACCATACGGGGTCTAAATTAGTTACAATTGATATCACAGTTAACTCGTTACTATTAACGCGAAATGCAAGTACCATATTGGAAACGTTGGAGAGTTCTGTGCTTGCGCCCATTCACGTGATCTATTGCCAAGATATCATTTAAGACTCAAAATAAGACTCTGTACTTGGGGCACAGGCACTTAGTTCATTAAATCACTAACAATTCTCATTAAAACTCAAAGCACCAAGCCGATGCAAACGGATTACATTACCAACTTGTGATCAGTCCGACCCCCCGATCCAGAATGCCCTTTTCTTTTCAAAGTTACTAAATGTCATTTCGACCTTATACCAACTACCCACAAATGAACCAAGCACAGACCACTCCCAAGCAGTATTTATTTGATAGTTTTCACCGCTTGACGTTTCGTTAAAATCATAACAAATGAAGGTAATTTATAACTTTAGACTATGATCAACACCGACTAGTGTATCGATTCTCCGACATATATAATAGAACATGGTGTAATAGCAAACGTCAACGACGTCATCGCATATTTTGCCGTCACAAAGCACCAGATGTCGCTGTGTGCGAAACGTTCAAGTGACATCTCTAGTGAACGTGACGTTGTGAGTCTGTGTTGGTGGGTCTCTAACTCGTCATCATCATAGAGTAATAGATCGCCCTCTCAGCGAAAAATATTGTCACCCTCAACTAGCCTCCACAGCAGCGCCATCTTTTATCTGTGATCATCGACAGAACAGATTTCGTAACACACGCGCAGGCACGGACACACGATTTGTGTGTACACACTTATTGGATTAGACATGAAAAATTCAAATTCAAAGTCAAAATTCAAAATCGGTTATTTCGTAACTTATACATTTAAAGCACCCAAAATCGCAACAACTAACAATAATCACAAAACAACAAGTCTTCACAAATCACAAGCGTCTGATATCGCGATAAATAGCTGAAAACAACACAGAAAGATTGTAACTAATGCGTCCAAATTTTCGCTGCATCGTCCAGGTTAGCGGAGATACTCAACGTTAAATCCTAACTTCCTAACTAATATTATAAATGTGAAAGTAACTCTGTCTTTCTGTCTCTCTGTCTGTCTGTTTGTTACCTCTTCACGGGAAAACCGCTGCACCAATCTAAATGAAATTTGGTAAGAAGATAGTTTGAATATTGAGCAATGGCATAGGCTACTTTTTGTTCGGAAAATTGTTATGGTTCCCGCGTGATAGCGATAACCGAAATCTACGCGGATGAAGTCGCGGGCAACAGCTAGTATACAATACACACGAACTGGCACTAACAAAACGGAGGAGCTGCCTCCAGACGGCACGATACGAAGTTCGAATTTTGCACTTCGTAGTCAGGGGGCTGAAACTCGATCGAGTCTACGTATTTACTAGTGGACAATTAACGAAATACCAGTTAAACACTGCGCGTTTTCTAAAAAACAGAAAGCCGCTGGGCGCTGTATGCTGTATGACGTTTATTCGAATCTGAAAATTTTGAAGGGATATAGTTGGTGTAATTCTTTTTTAGGGTTCCGTACCTCAAAAGGAAAAAACGGAACCCTTATAGGATCACTTTGTTGTCCGTCTGTCTGTCTGTCTGTCTGTCTGTCAAGACACTTTTTCTCGAACGCGTGGAGGTAGCATGCTGAAATTAATATCAAATACTCAAGCCTGCGGTCCCTTGAAGCTGTGAAAAAAATCAACCTTCTAAGTCAACGCAATTAAAAGATACAGTAATTAAAAAGGTTATTTCCATACAAATTGCCGACTTCCAAAAACCTAAAGGGTACTTCCAGATGTCATAGAAACTTGAAATTTATAGCTCTTATAGCACAACCACTCCGAAGTCTCAAAATCTTAAATTTTTATTTCTGTCTGTAGATTTCGCAGACCAATATAAATAAATAAATAAATATCACGGGACAATTAGACACCAATTGACCTAGTCCCAAACTAGGTAAAGCCTGTACTAGACAACGGATAAACAAACTTATATAGATAAATACATATTAAACATCCAAGACCCGAGAACAAACATTCATATTCATCATACAAACATCTGCCCCGACCGGGATTTGAACCCGGGACCTCAAGCTTCTTAGTCAGGGTCTCTAACCACTAGGCTATTCGGTCGTCAATAAATTGATATAAATTGACCCCACACTGCGTACATTTTGCTTAAGAGCAGGGCTCTGCTAACACTGGACTTCTTAAAACACTGGGGAAAAGAGTTCAAACCTTTCTATGGAACCCTCGTGCGCGAGTCCGACTCGCACTTGGCCGGTTTTTTCTTCTTTGCATGGTGATGAAATTTGCTAATTTTTAACATATTTACAAGTAATAATTTTTGGTTGAAAATTACAAGCCTTCGGTTTGATACTTTGACACAAAACCTTGCAATATGTATATCATGTAGAAAAAATAAACGGTATTTTTTTAAACCGACAGCAATGATTAACGCACTAACTACTAAAAAGTAGCTTACATAGGTTAGAGATGGCGCAGCTAAAAACTTCAACTGTCAATTATAGGTAACTGTCCTCCCCCTGGTATCTCTTAGTAGTCTGTGTCATCATCTGTCCTTCCTGTCTGTCTGTGCCACGGTGGTATAACTTAGAACAAAATGTACACTTCGTTGTCCAACTGATTTCAGTAGTCACTCAAGTTACATTGTATAGTATATACTTAAGTAATATTCTATTTGGTTGGGTTATAGACATGAAGTTGTCACACATCGATAGGTGGTGCTAATATCAATATAGTTTATATTGGAGTTTTAAATTTTGGAATAAATATTTTATTTTCGCTTAATAAATGCTTTCATTTATCTTTCCTTGTTTAAAAATGCGTTTATGCTAATTAATTATTTTGTGAGCACTGGTAACATCGACCTTTTTAATTATAGTAATGTCTTATCTAAAATATCATTACACGCATCAGTTTTTCTTACGCTAAAATAATATAATATTTTATGGACACTGGTTGAGTTAATGTATCATATCTGCAAGTAAACCCAAATGAAATGGGGCGAAAACTTAGAGTTTTAGTAATTCAGGAGGTTTTGATATTTATTTTGATTTTTTTATTTACTAAAAACAACGTACAGTGAAGGTATAAGTGGAACGGAACGAATGAATAATGGCCGCGATTATCTCTCTAACCTGTGGTTTTTCACATTCACCGGGTGTCTAAGTTGGAGTTGGAATGCCTGATAAAAAGAAAATGTGTAAAAAATAAAGCACTGAATAGGTTATCAAATTCATCAAAACGGGAAATTGGGCAATTTCTATTACACCATGTTCTAATGTATATAATAGAACATGGTGTAATAGCAATTGCTCAAAGTAAATTATTTTTACATTTAGGAAACTAGACGTCAATGACGTCATCGCATATTTTGCCGTCACAAAGCACCAGATGTCGCTGTGTGCGAAAAGTTGAAGTGACATCTCTATCTCAGTTATAAAAAGGTACTCTGTGGTCTGTGCTATTGAAACGAAAGGAAAAGCAGTGAACTTAGATTTTTGGTGGCGAGTTTTAGAAGAAGAACATTTAAATATGATATTGAGAGAACAAAAATATACTGTGTTTAACAAAAATGATTAATAAATCATTGCTTCTCTGAGTTGCACCGAAACAACTGCCGAAGAAACAAGTTATATTTTTAATTAGAAATTTACCTGGAAAAATGACTAGTAATTCTTTACTGTTTTCTCTAAATAATGAGGGCAAAGTATACGCGTTATCCACCAGTGGATCATGCTGGAGGGAATTCATGTATCTAGGTTTAGAGTTCAAGACATTATCTGCTGTACCACACTTCCTTTGGGCTGTAGGAGGAGACCGGCAAATTTACCTACACGTTCATGGATTAGAAATTCCCATAAGAGTCCAAGAAGAGTCTTATGAAAATGAACGTTGGCTGCCACTGGAAGGTTTCAGTGGAAGACTTCTACCTACTGACAGATATCACTTCTCGTCTCAGGATGGTATTATAGATAGATCCATTGATCGCATTCGACTACCGTCTATGGCTTGGCAATGGGAAGGGGAGTGGCAGCTAGAGCTGACTTTAGATGGACACCCTTTAGATCACGATGGATGGAGTTATGCAGTTGACTTCCCAGCCCAGTTTGGCCCTACAAAACAATGGAAATCGTGTGTCAGAAGGAGAAAGTGGATAAGATACAGAAAATTTAGTGCAATGAACTCCTGGTGTGCAATAGCACCACTACATAAAGACCCAACGCAGGAACCATTCATTGATGTTAGTATTGGAGGAAACCAAATACCATTTGCAGGACCAGGGACTCTTTCGGTTTGGGCCATCACTGCTCATGGGCGGGTCATGTATAGGGCTGGAGTAAGTGCCACTTCACCAGAAGGCTTAAAATGGATTAATATTAGTATTCCACCAAATTGTGATATTAAACAAATCTCTGTAGGCACCACTGGTCTTGTTTGGGCATTGCTCTGGACTGGACGAGCCATAGTAAGAAAAGGCGTCACCAAAGATTCACCTACAGGAGAAGCTTGGTTAGAAGTGAAGTCACCCAGTGAAACTAAGCTGTCAGCAATCTCTGTAGGTTATAATGCTGTTTGGGCTGTAAGTACAGACAGTAAGGTTTGGTTCAGGAAGTCAATAGATGGTAACACTGCAGGGACTTCTGAAATATCAGCAATGGGAAGTGGTTGGCTAGAAATTACTGGCAACATGACCCATATATCAGTGGGTGTGAATGATCAAGTTTTTGCTATTGGGGAATCAGACAAAAGTATTTATTTTAGAAGTGGAATAACACAAGGTGAACTAACTGGTAAAAGGTGGAGGATGGTGCAAGCTAATATGCAAATGAGCCGCACATCAAGCTCTGCAAGCATGGTATCTTCAGCATCAAATGCTAAGCACCATAGCCTCACTATGTTGAATGAAAATACCCGTGAACTAAAGTCTCATATCAATTTACGTAATTCTTGGGAAGAGTCACATTCTGCTCCAATTGAACATACATTACCAATTAAACCTCCCAAAGAAACCACTACAAAGAAAAATACAGCCAATACAGATATTGATTTGACTGGGAAAAGTTATGAGACCACACTGAAAAATCCTCGTGCTTGGAGTCCAGTTAGGAGTGTGGGTTCTGTTGTGGGCATGGAAGCTCAGCCTGACAGTGACAGCAGTGTGTTTGATGTTGACTCGGGTATGTTCTTTGATGAGGAAGTCAGCCAGACTGCCTGGGGCACATGTGATACAAATTGGACTTTTGTTGAGGCTGGAGCATGTAGCATAGACTCTTTACAAGCACCACATTGGTTTACTGACAGTCAAAATCCACTAAACTCAGATTTAGGTGCTAATTGGCGTATTCAGATATTGGATAGTTTAAAAAATAGGAATACTCAAGATGTTGATTTATCAGAGTATGCCATAGCAATTGATGAGAAAGGCTGGACTCGGAGCTGTGAGGCTAGATTAATGGTGGCAAATAATTCAGGAGAAGATTGTATTTTATCACTCTACTGGCATGCTTTAGAAAATACAGGGACATTATCAGTGTTCAAACCAGATGGTACAATTAAATTTATTTTAAATCTGGGTGAAGTAACAAGTGTGATGTCAGCATCTGAACCAGGGAGTCCCAGGCTAGCTTTGACGGTTCCCAGTCAAAATAAAGATGCTATTAAAGTACAATTCATGACTGAAATGGAACAAGAAGAGTGGATCAATGTTCTTGTAGATATCACATCACAAATAAATGGCCTCTCTGGAAAACCATCTGTTAATTCTGTGTGGGCAGTTACAAGTTCCGGGGATGTACTTAATTGGGACCCAATGCCAGCTCAGCTGAGCACTGAAAAAAATGGTTTTTACACCAAGGAATTTCAACTATTTGGAAAAAATGTAGTGCCTGGGTCTGAAACAAAATTGCACAACAATTTCCCACCAGGCAGTTCACTTAAAATTTGTGGTAGCTTATTTGACGAAATAAATAGATTCCATATTAATTTGCAAGGACCAGAAATAAAGAAACAAAGGCATAAAATTGAAACTGAAGTTACAGATGTTCATCTCCATTTCAATGTTAGATTTGATGAGAATACTGTAGTTTGTAACACAAAGACATATGGAAGCTGGGGTGTAGAAGAGCGTCATGATTTGCCATTAGCTCCTGGACAAGAATTTACCATCAACATTTATTGTGACACACAGGGTTTTAGAGTTGTAGTCAATGAAAAAAAATGTTGTTTCTTTAACCATAGATTGAGCCCTGAAAGTATCACATCAGTATTAATATTAGGCCCTATGAAACTTTATACAATGGAATACAGCACTACAAGTGCAATCATTGGTCCTGATGAGATGTATTGGCGGATGTTGGGGGGCTATCTGCGAAGGGTCGAGAGCAGTCAAGCTGGGGCTGTCTGGGGAATATCACACGACCACAGAGCATGGGTTTACACTGGAGGGTGGGGAGGGGGTATATTGAAAGGTATTTTAAGTTCGGATTTTATTTATTTAACTTAATATTTCTAGTGATAACCATGTTAACGTTTTTCAACAGGCATAGGCAGCAATGATGGTATTCACTCAATGAATGATACTCAAACCTATTGCATATATGAGAACCAGAGATGGAATCCCCTGTCTGGCTACACATCAGTTGGCTTGCCAACTGACCGCTACATGTGGAGTGACGTTACTGGTAAACATAAGAGAACTCGGGAACATACCAAATTATTAAGCCGCCATTGGCATTGGGTTCGTATACATTTATGAAACATTTAAACCTTGCTGATGTACCTACTAGACTACTTAAATAGGCAATCCAAGGGAACGCATTTTGCGTACGGTATAGGTTCCGAGCTGTGGCAAATTTACTAGCAATCCACTCTGGCCATAGAATAACTAAAAGCTGCTGTGGCTTCGCACGGTTTTCTCTGGTACTTGCAAATTTACTTAGGATGTAGTAGTAGTATACATATAAACTGTCAGGAAAAGATTATCTAGGTACGAGGGCTGTTTGATAAGTACCCGTTTATGGAAAAAAAATTTTTTTTTGTATGTATGCATTTATTTTTCTACGTAGTCACCTTTTAACTCTATACATTTGTTCCACCTATACTCAAGCTTCAATAAACCATCCAAAAAGTATGATTTTGGAAAGTCATTAAAATAGGCATCTGTGGCGGCAATGACTTCGTCATTTGATCCAAATCGCTTGCCACCGAGCCATTTTTTTAGGTTGGGAAACAAAAAGAAATCGCATGGGGCCAAATCTGGAGAATACGGGGGGTGAGACAATAGTTCGTAGCGTAACTGTGCTAATTTAGCCGTCACAACTCTGGACGAATGAGCCGGGGCGTTGTCGTGATGAAACAGTACTTTTTTCTTTTTTAAATGGGGTCGTTTGTCCTTCAACACGACGTCAAATTCATCCAATAAATTGGCATAGTACTGCCCTGTTATTGTTTTTCCCTTTTTCTAAATAGTCAATATGTAAATACCCTGCGAATCATAAAAAACGGTAGCCATGACCTTTCCAGCCGATGGGACGGTTTTTGCTTTCTTTGGAACAGGTTCACCCGGTAAAATCCACTGCTTCGACTGCTCTTTCATTTCCGGTGTGTAGTGGTGGACCCACGTTTCGTCCACGGTCACGAAACGACGCAGAAACTCCTTCGGGTTACGTTTGAACACGGCCAAACACTGCTCCGAAGTACTCAGTCGGTTCCGTTTTTGCTCCTCCGTGAGCAAACGCGGCACCCACCTCGCCGATACTTTCTTCATACCCAATTTTTCTTCTAATATGTGTTGTACCCTCTCGATTGAAACTGAACTCGTTATACCAATATCTGACGGTTGTCATAGAAGGAGCACATTCATGGTAAACCGCTTGCATTCTTACTTTTATTTCATCACATGTTTTCCCTTCCAAAAATAAGAATCTAATTACAGACCGATACTGTTCTTTCTCCATTTTAACAATTTTAAGTTCACGCCTTCACTGAATCGTTGTCAAATGAGAAAAAAAAAACAAAATAATGCCTTTTTGTTAATTTTCCCGCCTCTGAAAAATGGCTTAAAAAGGTGGTATACTTATTTGCGGCCAGTGATATTAATATATTTAGAAAACGGGTACTTATCAAACAGCCCTCGTATATGCTACTGAAAACCGCAGCAAAATCTGTCCTGTAGTTTTTGAGTTTCTCGCGTTTAGATAGTAGCCTAATACTTTTTTTTTCAGATATCAGAATGGATGGTGGACTATAACACTCCAGGGGGTGTGGATAGCGACGGATGGCAATATGCTACAGATTTTCCAGCGCCATATCATGGAAAGAAAATATTCACGGATTGTGTCCGCCGCCGACGATGGTATAGGAAGGCTCAGATCATTACAGAAGGCCCATGGATTCGCGCAGGGAGCACTGCTTTAGTGGACATATCTCTTTGGGTATGAAAGATTATGATTATGACTAAACATTCAAATATTACAACTAACCATAGCCTTATAGCCCAACCGACTCATGGTGAGAAGGTATACCGAAAATTCTTTCGAACTCAGAGAACTGCCCTCTTTCATGGTGTGTTCTCATTTAATTATGCTTTTGGTATGTACGGAACCCTAAAAAGTACCTACTGCTCAAATATATGTAATGTTGTCAATTGTTCAGCAAATCGAATTTGGTGACATACCGACAGCAGCGCCACCTACCGGGTTTAATTGTGTTTTCAAAGCATCCAGGAACCCATTTTTCAATATTTCTTCCATACACACAAAATTTCATCCAAATCTGTCCAGCCGTTTAGGAGAAGTTAGGTGACATACACGTTCCGTTACTGAGTGACTGACGGAAGACGCAGAGCCACAACTCTTGGCCATAGAAGGCAGAAATTTTGTATAGAGGTTGCCTTTATGTTATTTATAAGTTATGATGTACAGTCAGCGTCATATATATGGTGACATCCAAAGTGATCAAATAGTTCGGTACACCATACAAATCGTATACCTTGACAAGCACAAGGACGGATTTGTTGAAATTCCAACGGGAAAGAGAATAAACAAGATTTATATATTTATGCATGTACGAAGTCGCGGGCAAAACCTCGCTGTTAATAAAGAATTAATAGTAGCACTTCTGATTTTTCCCAGCTCTGCTAATGCTGTTAAAATAATTGTTTGTTACTATCAGACTGAAGGCGCGGAGACAACCGTTTGGGCGGTGACATTAGGTGGAGATGCGATATATCGGAGCGGAGTAACGGCGGCCACACCTGCGGTAAGTTTTTAGAGATAACCAATCGGGAAAATCGGGTCACAAGCATTTGTAACGTTTACACAGTCGCCAACATACCGAACACTAAATAAGTGTTGGTGATTGTACAGTCAAGGGCAGCAATATGTATTCACACAAAGTTGCAAATAGTACATTATGATACGAGTGTGCTAAGTTGGTCATTACACCCGAGACGGGTTTTAAGGAGTGTAATGATCAATGCTCATGCGTTTCATACGACGTTTTTCACAACACTTGTCAGGAAAGAAAAAAGAGTAAAAATTAACTAAGTATTCAACTGTCCTATGGCGCCAAATATTGGTTATTCGTAGCTTCCTTTAACTTTCTAATGTCTGAATGTCTTTGGTGAGAGCACTGATAGCACCTTGGGTTTGTTGCTGCGATAAACGTCCGAGTATTTCTATAAGATCACAATTAAACGTGAATAAGTTTTGATATTGGTGCCAGTTTTCGTCCGTACGGGGCTTGCAAAATCGAGTATATCTAAGTACTAGAGAGCGTCCCCGGCTCCGCCCGCGTGGAATATTATACAAACGTAAAGATCTCTATAGCTATGTGTCCTCTGGGTAAAAAAGTAATATTTCCAAGAAGCTTATACCAAGAGGAGAGGGTCTAAGCAACTGTGCACTGTGATTCTCAAATAGGTCCTGACGGCATCACAGTGGGCGTGGCCTTAAGGGCCTGCTACACGGTTGGCAACAGAGCTTCCAACACAGTGACCTTGGTCGGTTTCCAACCGTTTGTATAAACAACCTTGCAACGCCCTATGTTTACGGGCGTGCGTTGGCAACGCGTTCGCTCCACAGTGAAAGACGGTGGAAGGCTTGTTGGCAACCGCACGAGCGTGTTGCAAACCGCGTTGTCAATCGTTAGTTCAGTTATGTTTATGTCTAAAGTGCTAAAGCGACATCAACTTTTTGAAGTTTTGAAAGGCAAGGAACCATTTTCTATGTTTTCTCCACGAATTCTAGTTCGCGACGCACTGAAGTTGTAGCAAGCAGTGTTTGAGACCGTGTTTGCAACCGTCGTTCCGACTGAGCAACAAACCACAGACCAAGGTCACGTTGGTGGAAGTTCTGTTGCCAACCATATAGCGCAAGTTTCAGACGGTGTTTGCACCCGTGGATGCGACCGTCGTCGCGACCGAGCAACAAACCATCCACCAAGGTCACGGTGGTGGAAGCTCTGTTGCCAACCGTGTAGAAGGGCCATTAGTCAGTGTACTGTCATCGCTCGTCCTGTGCACAGCTTTGTCACCGGTAGCATTTTCTTGTTATTTTCATGTTACTGAGAAGAAAAGGATGAAGGGTTGTGTTTTATCATGTAAAAACTACTCGGATAGACGTTCTGATGCTATGGATGGCATCACATTTCATCTGTATCTCATTTCTTGCGTAATTTATTTGAATAGTTCTAGAAAAATCTCATTGCGTGTCGGCGTCTGCAAATATAATTCTACTTGACAATAGATGGCGACACTGTGTCTTGGAAAATAAAAATATATGGGTACGTAGAGCTCAGTATTAATATATTTTAAAAATCATACGTACTGAAATTGCTTCTGCTTACAATCCTAAAGACTTTTTACTCGCCAAAATATTATTTTTGCAGTTTTTATGATCATTTTTTAAACATCTAGTGTGCGGTAGTTAAACTACGTAGTAACATCGACACAGAATGAAGCGAGCAGTTTCGCTATTGCCCGGTAGATGGAAAATAAGGAAGTGGGCGTGATCTAACACCCCCTCACCCCGCAAAATATCACGCGTAGTTTCATAGAAAAATCTAATAACAACAACTCCTCTTTGTATTTGCTCTGTAAATATTTCTAACTAGTCCGTCATATGCTTAATAATAATAAATAATAATAAATAATGCTTTTTATGATATCAATAAAAATGAACATAGATAAAACTAAAAAAATCCGTGGACTGCTATGCATGATAATGAATAGATTTCTTTATCCCTGAATGGCAACACTGGCATAGATAATAGATCGCTCGCTTTAGAGCGGTGTAGAGCGCCATCTCGCTATCTCGTTTCTTTTATTCCGTTCTGGTTTTTCGACTTTATATAATAGACTAGCTGTTGCCCGCGACTTCGTCCGCGTAGAATTTGTTTATTGCTATACCGCGGATATAATTAAGTCCTGTATAACAATTAACTGTCCATTATCCCATGCGTTTATGGTCTATTTAATTTGGGAAGTCATTCTTAGGATTGATGGCCTAAGAGCCTAGATGTTATTTTTGGATTCTTTTTATTGCATGGCGGCTACGCCCACTGATAAATCTGCTTACTGCAGCGTAATGATTTGCTTTTTCTTACTTACTTATTGTATGGAAATGGAATTTATTGTGGATGTAATAATTTCATTTCATTTTCATTACTTATCAATATCCAGAAGGAAATGGTTTCGGGAAGAATTATTTGTACGCTTCTTGTTACGGGGGGGGGGGGGGGTTACGAACCCAAAGTTTCGCTCCCCCTCCCACTTTGCTAGCTGTAGCGCAGTGGTTTGGTACTTATCAATGTTATGTCTTGGGGGAAGCGTTATATTTCTATATTTTTTTATTTTCCTTCCGGCGGCGTAGTGGTTCGCTAATTATCAATGGCTTGGAGGAAAGAGTAGTATTTGTGTTCTTTTTATGGCGGGGAGCTGCGCCCCCTGAGCACCCTCTTTCCTTCCGGTGGCGTAGTGGTTCGCTAATTATCAATGGCTTGGAGGAAAGAGTAGTATTTGTGTTCTTTTTATGGCGAGGGGCTGCGCCCCCTGAGCCCCCTCTTTCCTTCCTGCGGCGTAGTGGTTCGCTACTTATCAATGGCTTGGAGGAATGAGTAGTGTTTGTATACTTTTGATGGCGGGGGCTGCGCCCCCTGAGCCCCCTCTTTCCTTCCTGCGGCGTAGTGGTTCGCTACTTATCAATGGCTTGGAGGAATGAGTAGTTATTGTATACTTTTGATGGCGGGGGGCTGCGCCCCCCGAACCCCCCTCATTCCTTCCGGTGTCATACCGGTTCGCTACTTACCAATAGCTTGGGGGGATGAGTAGTGTTTGTATTGTTTTTGTAGCAGGGGGCTGCGCCCCCTGAGCCCCCTCTTTCCTTCCGGTGGCGTAGTGGTTCGCTAATTGTCAATGGCTTGGAGGAAAGAGTAGTATTTGTGTTCTTTTTATGGCGGGGGGCTGCGCCCCCTGAGCCCCCTTCTTTCCTTCCTGCGGCGTAGTGGTTCGCTACTTATCAATGGCTTGGAGGAATGAGTAGTGTTTGTATGCTTTTAATTTGAACATTTAAAATCCACCGCTATCTTTGTTCCTACTACACACAATAATGAGGTACTATTAGTAATAAACACCAAAGAGTTTATGCATATGTACTGTTCTGGAGTAAGGTTAAAACTGTAGATCTATGGTTAAAACAAATGTCATAGTGGCAGAAGCGTTTACTTCATATCACGTTTAGGCCAGTCAATGAAAAGGTATAGAGGGAAATGTATGGAACACAATGTCGTACTTCGTTACTTTGTTTAGACTAGTTAGGAGGTGAACATATCAAAAGTCCCCGCTCGTACCCCTTGAGCCGGGGGGGAGGAGGGGGGGGGGGCTTCGAAGGTCCAAGTTTTCGGTTTTTCGCTTAATTCTCGGAAACTATGCGTCCTAGCGACATGACCACTGTATACAAAAGAAAGCTGATTAAATTTGCTACAAGTTTTACTCGGTCAAGTTTTGCGATATCTATACCTATAAAACAATACCGTGATTGACTGACTTGCTGAGTGACTGACTGACAGACAACGCACAGCCTAAACCATTGGACCTAGAGACTTGAAGTTTGGCACATATATACCTTATGTATCATAGAGGTGCACTAAGAAGGGATTTTTCGAAATTCCCGCGGGATAGGGAATAAATGGGATCCATATTTTAGAATCAATGTGGCTCTATCTCCATAACTATAATCAATTAAGATTTCAAATTTGGCGTGCAAATAGGTAATAATAACAGCTCACTGCAAATGTCACATTGACGTACCATGCATCTGCCAAAGTAATCATTGTAAACTTTGTTGTGAAAAGGTTCCTCGGGGGTACGCGATTCCATTTTCTTAAATTATCGTTATCCCGCGGGATTTTTGCTGTTTTCCGGGGTAAAAAGTAGCTTATGTTATTACCGAATGTTCAAGCTATCTTTTTGTCAAGTTTCACCATGATCGGTAGTGTGGTTTTTGCGTGAAGAGGTAACAGACAGACAGAGAGACAGAGTTACTTTCGCATTTATAATATTAGTTAGGATTAGGATTAGTTAGGATTATTCACCATAACGAACTATACTTATACTATACTTATATTATACTATAGCCAGTTTAATTACCTAGTAGCCTTACTCAAAGTGTGCTTCGTGGAGCCCTGGGGCTTCGCAAAGTGTTTGTGGGGACTCCGCGCTGTTACTTTGACCACAATGCATTCTTTAGGAGGACGAGTTCAGAAAATAAATACAATCAAGTAACTAATCCTAACTAATATTATATATGTGAAAGTAACTCTGTCTCTCCGTCTCTCTGTCTGTCTGTTTGTTACCTCTTCACGGGAAAACCGTTGCACCAATCTAGATGAAATTTGGTAAGAACATAGTTTGACTATTGAGGAATAACATAGGCTACTTTTTATTAGGGAAAATTACATAGTTCCCGTAGGATAGCGATAACCGAAATCTACGCGGATGAAGTCGCAGGCAACAGCTAGTTACATGTAAATATTGCGTGATTACAATAGTTAGTTCAATAAGCTGGCTATAAACACATTTTCGAAAAACGTTTAATATTGGTCATTTTTACTATTCTTCCATTGTTTAAAACTTTTAGTTTTAGTTTATCGGTTAACATTTATTTCTCTTTTGATTTAGATGGCACAATAATTCACTTTAAAAACATCAATTGCATTTTGTCTTCACTTAGTATTTCTAGATTCTACATTTAGATATTTTTCAACAATAAACTCTACAGTTTTCAAAGTTATAAATGCAGCTCTCTACAAGAAAGACGACAGCACAGCGGTTTTATTTTTTTTATTTTTTTTATTATTTCGCGCTTGTGCCGCGCCGCGCGATATGTTATGTAATGTGCGCGCAGGTTCAAATCAAGGCACAGACTAACCCGCCATACAACCTAATATTAAAAATATGTATGATAAACTAAAAAATAATGTTTTAAATACGCAAATAAATGTTAATTCGTAGATAAAATATGTTGCACGTCAGCCTTATTGCCGCGGTAATAAATTTATACATATTGGTGCCCTTACCTTGACTGTACAATTAAACAAATTTATTCTTGATCCACCTTGGAACTTTTTCACGGTAAACGTCATAATAATTCTTCTTTTCAGAAATAAATTGTACGTTGTGTTTGTTATTTCTTCATATTTCTGAATGCTAATATCACGACAGATTCTTTTTTGTGTTTTAGGGTACACATTGGGAGCACATAAACAATCCACAAGCTTTAATTGCAATAAGCACCAGTTGTGGCATAGTTTGGGCGGTCGGTCGCAAAGGAGAACTTTATTACAGGGAAGGGATTTCTGCTGACAACCCTTCAGGCTCCAACTGGAAGTTAATTGAGGCACCAAAGAGCAACATCAGTTTCGCTCATAAGACCTACGTCGGTGCGAAATCTGTCTCGCTGACAAACGGAGCGGCTTGGGTCGTTCTTACGAATGGAGTCACGGTTGTAAGAACCAATGTCACGAAATCCCACCAGGATGGAAAGCAATGGAAATATTTAACAGGTATTTAAACAAAATTGTGAGAAAATATGAGCCCTAGAACTTTGAACCCTAGATGTAGACTAGCTTACTACAATAAAATAACCAAACCTATAATTGAATATAGAATGTGGTGAAATTTATTTGTATATATTTAAGCTTGTATATAATATAATCCTCTATATATTTAGTACCATTTACGGACTACAAGAGCATGCATTCGGTTAAAGCTTTTTCACTGCATCGATATGTAATGCAATATTTTGGTAGGTATCACCGGTAATTGGTCTAATGGGCTTTTCAAACTTTCCTGGTTACCAAAGATGTTATGCTTATTGTTGTAGATAGCGAGATGAGCCCGTTGAAGCAGGTTTCGAGTGGGGAGCGGGATGTGTGGGGGGTGAGCACCGACGGGGTGCTGCATCGAAGGACAGGCGTGAGCGCGGCGTGCCCAGCCGGCATAGCTTGGCAGCCGGCCCTCTCCGGCGGCAGTGCTGTGATACACGTCTCTGCTAGAGGACAGCAGCTTTAAATATCTACCCTATATTATTAAGCCTGTAAAAACATGTTTATACCAAAGCTAGATTCAATTGTATCTGATTTTCAATGCCAACTCTACTGTGCATGTTTTACGACAATTATTTTTCTTGCCAACGAAATATATGGATTGGTTGTCCTTATGCAGCAACAAGAGTAAACTTCCCTTTATAAATTGGCAGTTTTGGCCAGATTCATCGCTCTCTTTACCCTAATCATTGGTTGGAAAATCGATCGCATATGAATCTACTTTATTTATGAAGGATCTCCACGACATTTATTTGTGATATAATCTTCCAAGAGCCTAGAGGCTTATGCTAGACTGCTAAAATGTTTTAATTCCTATTTTTAGTATTATCGTGCTCATGTTGTATTAAATTATTTACGCTTTTTGTTTATTTTAAGTTTAAAACAAAACACAATGCCGTAGTGACTTAGTTGTTTGTGTTTTTAATTTTATGATAATGAACTCTTACTTTTTTAATTTAACCTACATAGGCTGTTACCTAAACGCGACAGCTTTATCGTAATATGAAAAAGTACAAATACAAACTCGTTAACTCGACCTGTTCTATGCATGTTTGAGCTGATTTGTTTATTAGTTTCGGGCGGGTGGGAAAGTTTCACTCGAGACTAAAAACAAAACTTTAATGGTGTAGAAATAAGTCCAAACGTTTTTGGTATGTTATCGAAACGCAATTTGATTAGAGGTAAATGCCAATAAGTACTCTGTTCTACCATCAAAGCCTTATTTTCGTTTTAGAGTGCAATAGTGCAAACAATAATTGTCCAAATTCCTTGATTATTATTTATTATTAATCAAACGAGATTACTCATGATTCACTGTATCTACTTCATGAGCGAGCCCAAGATTTCAAAACTTTGTTGCCTTCGCGGCTATGATTTACCGCAGTTTTTGTACAATGTCTTTGTAGAACTCAAATATTTTCTAGTCACTTAGGAAACTTTTAAACCTCAGGTCATGAACTTCTTATTTAAGCAAAATATAGCTTGTGCTGGTCATAAAAAATAATGCATTTTAAGCCGTGTTGTCATTTTAAATCCCCAGGGCCACTGGCTGGGCTGTGTTTTATAAACCTACAAGTTACAATTTTACAGGCGTTTATTGGCAACACTTGTCCTGTTTTTTACAATTTGCGTTTTATTAAAGTACTGTGCTACAATTTTACAAGCTACAAGTTACAGGCGCCTGTAGCCATATCATAGACAAAAAGTGCACCTTGAATAGTTTTAAATTCATAATCGAACAAGCGTTTTATAAAAATATTGTAAAATACAACTGTAGCATTGTAAAATTGTAACGAAAACTTACGTACGTCTTGATACCTGTAACAATGGCTACAGATGCACAAATTTTTGAATTAGGTGTCTTAATCAGTACCAAATCTATCGTTCTGTCTATCTATCTATCTACCTCTTCTTCAAGTTATTAAACTCAAGGTCATTACGGAATGATTCGTTTATCGAGGAACTCGTCTGAGTCGGACTCGGAAGAAGAGAGTCCACGGCAGCATAGAACTAGGGAGTTTTGGCCACGAATAAATATAGATTTTGACACACCTTTTCAATATTATAATAAAAGGTCCAGAATGAACTGTACGCAAATAGACTACACTAGAGTCTGCAAGAAATTGGGAGCTCATTAGAATCGTCGAATAATCAAAATGATTCATTGAGCACGAAGCTTCAATTCTCTGTCTGTGTCTGTCTGAATGCAATATCATGCCATCGTTGACATGCATTTTTTGGCCGTTTTTTGCCATTGTTGAGAATAGATATATTTTGCTAGAAGACCCGCGAACTTCGCACCGCCATAGGTTATTCATTCCTTAGAAAATGTACTTATGATAAAACGAACTTCTTATTTTTTTTCTCGTGAAATTTTCCCCTCTATTAATACCTATCTTGCTATTCGAAGCAAAGATATAAATTCAACAAATGTAAGATCATAAAAATCGGTCCAGCCGTTCTTGACTTATGAATAGTGCAATTAACACGATTTTGTTTTATGTACTTAGATAGATTTTTATTTATCAACTTTGCATGGGTATTTTTAATATGTAATATAAAAAACCTCTACGTATTTGTAATTTTTGGCAGTCACTTTTTTTTAAATTAGTGATGTCCATTACACTTGTAGAATTTACTTGTAGTCGAGATTTACAATACCGTATTACAAGTGTAGCTTTACGTGTCTTTATAAAACACCTGGGCCGTGTTTTATAAACCTACAAGTTACAGGTTACAAGTCTACAGGAAACAGTCACCTGTAATGCACTATGTACAATTACAGGTGTTTTTTAAAGACACACGGAAAGCTACACTTATAATACAGTATTGTAAATCTCGACTACAAGTAAATTCTACAAGTGTAATGGACATCACTAATTCAAAAAAAAGTGGCTGCCAAAAGTTACAAATACGTAGAGGTTTTTTACCTAATAAATATTAAAAATACCCATGCCAAGTTGAAAAATAAAAATCTATCTAAGTAAGTAAGAACGGCTGGACCGATTTTTATGATCTTACATTTGTTGGATTTATATCTTTGCTTCGAATAGCAGGATAGCGATAGGTATTAATAGAGGGGAAAATTTCACGAGAAAAAAAATAAGAAGTACATTTTCTATGGAATGACCTAGGCGGTACGAAGTTCGCGGGTCGGCTAGTAAAATATATCTATTCTAAACAATGGCAAAAAACGGCCAAAAAATGCATGTCAACGATTGCATGTTACTCCAGTGCATACAGACAGAGAATTGAAGCTTCGTGCTCAATTAATCATTTTGATTACTCGACGATTCTAATGAGCTCCCAATTTCTTGCAGAATCTAGTCTAGTCTTATTTGCGTACAGTTCATTCTGGACCTTTCATTATAATATTGAAAAGGTGTGTCAAAATCTGTATTTATTCGTGGCCAAAACTCCCTAGTTCTTTGCTGTCGTGGACTCTCTTCTTCCGAGTCCGACTCAGACGAGTTCCTCAATAAACGAATCATTCCTTGATGACCTTGAGTTTTATAACTTGAAGAAGAGATTGATAGGTAGATAGAACGATTGATTTGGTACTGATCAAGACACCTAATTCAAAAATTTGTGCACCTGTGGCCATTGTTACAGGGCCGTGTTTTATAAACTTTAGGGAACGTCGTAGAAGGTGCGAAGTGAAATAATTTTGCGATCGAATTGGCATGCCTTTCTCTCTGGATGAATCGCCGCGCCCCCCAAAGGGGGGGGCGGTGATGCTGATAGGGGCTTCGGCCCCCTGCAGCGGCGTCAGTCGCCGGCCACTAAGATGGTCGGGTCGATGGTGGTGGCGGGGCTGGGTAGCCGCGCTGGTGCGGTGTCGTATCCGGTGTCAAGTCCGGTGGTCGTCTCGAACCGCAGGCGAGATCGAGCCCGCCGGGCCGAGGCCCGGATGGCGATCGTCAGCCCGCGGTGAGGAATGGTCGGTCCGTGGTGGGTGTCCTGGATCGATGGCGGTGATCGTCGGCGCTCCAACGGTCTTCCTCATTAGACTAGCCTTTCTGAGTACAGACTGGCCAGTCTTTTGAGGATGACCGGGACAGGGCTCTGTCCGGCTTGGATGGCGGCGAGCAGCTCCTGCAGGACCAGGATGAGCTCCTCGACGATCTCCGCTCTGCCGTCGTCGGCTTCCGGGCGCGGCTTCGCCTCCGTCCCCCTCGCGGGGGCGGCGACCGCGGCGCGCGGGCCTCGTGCCGGCGGTGTCGTGGCGGTGTGCTCGGCCGTTGCCGTCGGCCGGGGCTCTCGCGGCTCCGGGGCGGAGGCCTTCTTCCTCCCGCCGCGTTTTCGCCTTCTGGTGGGCGGGCGCCTCCCGTCGTTGGCCGCCGCCATGAGGGAGTTGGGCGCGTGGCCCCATTCCACCGTCGTAGAGGTCGCGCCGGGCAGGGCGGTGCCGGCGCGGGTGCGCGGCGCGACGCCTGCCTTCCTGTTCTTTGCTTCCCGCTTGAAAACCGGGCACGTCGTGCTGTTTGCCGGATGGGGTCCACGGTAGTTGGCACACGTCGGTGGGTCTCCGAGGGGACGCGGGCAGTCCTTGGCTTCGTGCTTGTCGCCGCAGCGGACGCAGGCTTGAGGGCGGTGGCAGTTTGCCGACGAGTGCCTGAAGGTCTGGCACCGGTGGCACTGCGCGGGCCCCTTTCTACCCCGCCACGCCTCAACTATGACACCGCGCATGCCAAGGAGGTCCGTGACGTGGTAGATGGCCGGGATGGTGTCGGGTGTCCTCTCCAACTGTGCGAAGAAGAGGCAGCCGGATCTTCCCGAGCACGCCTTGATGGGTCTCGCGTAGGTCGGGAGGAAGCCCCTCTCCCGCAGGTCGTCCATGATGTCTTCGGGCGCTGTGTTGCCCGGGAGTCCGCGTATGGCCACCTTAAGGACGCGCTCCTCAGGTAGGCCATAGCAGTGCCATTATACCCCTTGGAGGTCGGACAGGTACCGCTGCACCACGCGGTACTCGTCCTCCCCCCTCGGAGTAAAAATGAGCCCCTTTCCGTGGGGCACGGCGTACGGCGGGTGGCCGAGTTTCTCCCGCAGGCAACGGAAGTGCTTCGGCCAGTCCGGCAGCTCGTCGACGGTCAGCGGCGGGTACCGCTTTCCTTTCGCGGCGGCGAAGGGGGCGGGCTGCGCTGGCGGCGTGGCGGTGGGTGGCGGTGGCGAAGGTGGTGTCGGTGTCTGAGGCGGAGGCGGTGGCGATGGCGCGTCGGCTTCGTAGTCGCTACCGATGCTGTCCATCGTCACTCCGGGTGTTGCAGAGTCCATGGGCGACAGGTCCAGTCGCGGCATGGACGGGCGCGGCCCGGCGGACGGCGAGTCGGGTTCGCGCCGCTTCGAGGTGGTAGGTGCGACGCGGGGCGGCGGCTGGTCGGTCGGCGTCGCTTGGTGCGTAGCCGTGGTTGCTGGTGTTGCAGGCGGCGCGCGAGGTGCAGGAGGCGCGGCGGGGGTCGCGGGCGAGGTCGCTGCGCGAGGCGCAAACGTCGCGCGGGTGGGCGGCGGAACGCGGAGCGCGGGCGAGGCGCGCTTGCGTTGAGCGGGCGGCGAGCGGCGCGCTAGGGGTGTGGGCAGCGCAAGCGGTGCGCGCGGCGCGGCTGTCGCGCGGCGCGCGGGTGGCGCGCGGGGCGCGGGCGGCGAGCGGGTCGCATGCGGCGCGGGTGGCGGCGCGCGTGTCGCGGGTGGCGAGCGCGTCGCGGGGCGGTGCGCGAGCGCGGCCTTGGTAGGCGCGGCGGGCGAGCACGGCTGGGCGGCGCGCGGGTTGGGCGGCGTCCGGAGCAGCGGGGGTGACGGTGCAGCGGGCGAAGCCGCCACCTTCGCGAACGTTGGTGGCGGCTGCCTGCGCGGCGACGATTTCGGCGGTTCAGGGGCGGGCGCGGCTGGCGCACTCGATGTGCCCGGGATGGGACCGGTGGGCGCGGAGAGCGTGTGGGGGGAGCGGATGGTAAGCTCCCCCTCAGCGTTGCTGATTAAAGTGCCGTCCCTGGCGGTCCGCAGCATGGTGAAGGCCCGCTTCACGCCAGCGATGTCCTGTTCGGAGGCTGGAAGCTTCCTCGCAGGGACAACGTGCCGCGGGCGGGTCCTCTTGCGGATCGTGGGGTCCGGCGTCGGCATCTTGGTGGTGGTGTCGTGGCGTGGGGAGCCCTGAGAAGGGCTGTTTGAGTCTGCCAGCCGCCTTCGCTTAGTAGCGCAGGCAGGCGCGGGGGCAGGGCGATCTCGGGGCGGAGCTACCGCGCTGCGTTGCGCGCGACCATTCGGCGCACGCCGCCTTTCTCCACTTTCCTCGTCTGGCCCGTGAGACCCGCTGGTGGGAAGCCGGGTTCGGACTCCGTCAGTGGGTACGGACGGCGCGGCGGAGGCAGCGGTGGTGGTCCGAGCGCGGTGGGTAGGGCTTCGGGTCAGATTCTTCGTACAAATTTGATTAGGCGCTCCTTGAGGTGGTTGTAGTAGTTCTGGGCTGGCGGGTTGTAGAGAGGTCTGTGAGCTGCTTGATATCCTGCTTATCCAATTGTGCGATAACCATCTGCGCGAGCTGGTTCTGGCTTTTCTTGAGGTCGGCGGTTGCGGATTCGAAGCTGACGAACCATAGCCGTGGGTGGTCGCGCCAGAACTGTGGTAAGCGCAGCGAAAGGGGCGATGCCGGAGACTTCATGGGCGGGAGCTTGAACTTCAGGTGCTGGTGGCGCTTTGGGTTCGCGAGATGCGGGGTCGCTTGACTCTGAATCACTCATGTTGTTCTCGGGGTCACCACTTTAGGAACGTCGTAGAAGGTGCGAAGTGAAATAATTTTGCGATCGAATTGGCATGCCTTTATTTACAAAAGGGTTCTACATATACAAAACTTAACTATGCTCAACTAGCGGGGTATCCCGCTATCGAAATACGCCCACAAAAGGTGGCGTGATCATGGCGTGATTTTGGAGCTGCACTCATACACGCGCATTTCGTAGTGTGCTGTCGGTGTGGCTCCAATATAAATACGCGCAGCGCCAAGTAGTTTACATTTCGCCCGCAGGACGTCAATGCGCAAACACCGCACGCACTTCTCAGAGCGACGAGTGCCCGCGCGCGCGGCGAAACGTTAATACTTTCGTTGTTTCTTAGCAGATGTCAATCTTCGTGTTTAATTAATTTATAATGTAGCTAGCAGCTACAAAACCTACAAGTTACAATTTTACAGGCGTTTATTGGCAACACTTGTCCTGTTTTTTAAAATTTGCGTTTTATAAAAGTACTGTGCTACAATTTTACAAGCTACAAGTACGGGCGCCTGTAGCCGTATCATAGACAAAAAGTGGACCGTTTATAGTTTTAAATTCATAATCGAACAGGCGTTTTTTAAAAATATTGTAAAATACAACTGTAGCATTGTAAAATTGTAACGAAAACTTACGTACGTCTTGAGACCTGTAACAATGGCTACAGGTGCACAAATTTTTGTATAAGGTGTCTTGATCAGTACCAATCAATCGTTCTATCTACTTGTCTATCTCTTCTTCAAGTTATTAAACTAAAGGTCATCAAGGAATGATTCTTTTATTGAGAAACTCGTCTGAGTCGGACTCGGAAGAAGAGAGTCCACGGCAGCAAAGAACTAGGGAGTTTTGGCCACGAATAAATATAGATTTTGACACACCTTTTCAATATTATAATGAAGGTCCAGAATGAACTGTACGCAAATAGGACTAGACTAGATTCTGCAAGAAATTGGGAGCTCATTAGAATCGTCGAGTAATCAAAATGATTCATTGAGCACGAAGCTTCAATTCTCTCTCTGTGTCTGTCTGTATGCACTGGAGTATCATGGAATCATTGACATAAATTTTTTGGCCGTTTTTTGCCATTGTTTAGAATAGATATAATTTTACTAGCCGACCCGCAAACTTCGTACCGCCGTAGGTCATTCCATAGAAAATGTACCTATGAGAAAATGAACTTCTTATTTTTTTTCTCGTGAAATTTTCCCCTCTTTTAATACCTATCCTGCTATTCGAAGCAAAGATATAAATTCAACAAAGGAAAAATCATAAAAATCGGTCCAGCCGTTCTTGACTTATAAATAGTGCAATTAACACGATTTTGTTTTATGTACTTAGATAGATTTTTGTTTATCAACTTTGCATGGGTATTTTTAATATTTAATAGATAAAAACCTCTACGTATTTGTAATTTTTGGGAGCCACTTTTTTTTAAATTAGTGGTGTCCATTACACTTGTAGAATTTACTTGTAGTCGAGATTTACAATACCGTATTACAAGGGTAGCTTTCCGTGTGTCTTTATAAAACACCTGTAATTGTACATAGTGCATTACAGGTGACTGTTTCCTGTAGACTTGTAACCTGTAACTTGTAGGTTTATAAAACACGGCCCAGGTCTCAAGACGTACACGTAAGTTTTCGTTACAATTTTATAAATCTACAGTTGTATTTTACAATTTATTTGAAAAACGCTTGTTCGATTATGAATTTAAAACTATAAAATGTCCACTTTTTGTCTATGATACGGCTACAGGCGTCTGTACTTGTAGCTTGTAAAATTGTAGCACAGTACTTTTATAAAACGCAAATTGTAAAAAACAGGAAAAGTGTTGCCAATAAACGCCTGTAAAATTGTAACTTGTAAGTTTATAAAACACGGCCCTGTAATTGTACAAAGTGCATTACACGTAACTGTTTCCTGTAGACTTGTAACCTGTAACTTTAGGTTTATAAAACACGGCCCTGGTGACATTGAAATTTTAACCTTGACAACATGGCATCAATATGTAAATTGAAAAATGAACGAATGGTTTTAGGTGCCACAGAGTCTACAAGGTAGGTATGTGTACTTAAAAATACTGGTGTCTAAGAACTTATACACACCACAAAATTATGCAATTAAATGTGTCGACTCAAACGCACGGCATATAGGCCAGTCAATGAAAAGGTATAGAGGGAAATGCATGGAACACAATTTTGGACTTCGTAACTTTGTTTGGACTAGTTAGGAGGTGAACATATCAAAAGTCCCCGCTCGTACCCCTTGAGCCGGGGG
>OY829509.1:8767031-8996546 GCA_963691665.1 Clepsis dumicolana | reverse complement strand
ACATTACAGTCAATATGTATAATACCCTGCGAATCCCAAAAAACGGTCGCCATGACCTTTCCAGCCGATGGGACGGTTTTTGCTTTCTTTGGAGCAGGTTCACCCGGTAAAATCCACTGCTTCGACTGCTCTTTCATTTCCGGGGTGAAGTGGTGGACCCACGTTTCGTCCACTGTCACGAAACGACGCAGAAACTCCTTCGGGTTACGTTTGAACACGGCCAAACACTGCTCCGAAGTAGTCAGTCGGTTCCGTTTTTGCTCCTCCGTGAGTAAACGCGGCACCCACCTCGCAGATACTTTCTTCATACCCAAATTTTCTTCTAATATGTGTTGTACCCTCTCGATTGAAACGTTTACAGCATCAACGATTTCACGAAGTTCAATTCGGCGGTCGGCTAAAACGATATTTTAAATTTTCTTAACCATATCGTCTGTAGTCACCTCAACTGGCCGGCCTGGGCGATCCTCATTAAAGACGGTTGTTCTCCCCCGCTTAAACTCGTTATACCAATATCTGACGGTTGTCATAGAAGGAGCACATTCATGGTAAACCGCTTGCATTCTTACTTTTATTTCATCACATGTTTTTCCTTCCAAAAATAAGAATCTAATTACAGACCGATACTGTTCTTTCTCCATTTTAACAATTTTAAGTTCGCGCCTTCACTGAATCGTTGTCAAATGAGAAAAAAACAAAAGAATGCCATTTTTTTTGAATTTTCCCGCCTCCGAAAAATGGCTTAAAAAGGTAGTATACTTATTTGCGGCGAGTCGGATATTAATATATTTAGAAAACAGGTACTTATCAAACAGCCCTCGTATATTGCTTGATCTTTGATGCTCTGCTACTTTCGTGCTTGAGGTTGATGAGAAATCCGTCGAAGACTATAGTACATCTCCTTCCGTGGCAGTTTTTCGTGATAAAGTGGATGTAGCAAGAGGTGATAAAGCGGGTGGGGACTTTTGATATGTTAAATTTCAGCTGTTCTGCTTATATAGCATTTTGCAGATGTTAGCTGTTATTATCACCTACTTGCACGCCTAATTTGAAATCTTAATTAATTATAGTTATGGAAGTAGGAGCCACTTTGATTCGAAAACATAAATCCCACTTATTCCCTATCCCATGGGAATTTCGAAAAATCCCTTAATGCACCTCTATCATAAGGTATATGTGTGCCAAATTTCAAGTCTCTAGGTCCAATGGTTTAGGCTGTGTGTTGTCTGTCAGTCAGTCATTCAGCAAGTCAGTCAATCAAGGTATTGTTTTATAGGTATAGATATCGAAAAATTTGACCGAGTCAAACTTGTAGCAAATTTAATCAGCTTTCTTCTGTATACAGTGGTCATGTCGCTAGTACACATAGTTTCCGAGAAAAACCGAAAACTTGGACCTTCGAAGCCCCCCCTCCCCCCGGCTCAAAGGGTACGAGCGGGGACTTTTGATATGTTCACCTCCTAACTAGTCCAAACAAAGTTACGAAGTCCAAAATTGTGGTCCAAGAATTTCCCTCTATACATTTGTTAGCGCATTCAATGCCTGGGGGACGACTACGAAATTCGAAAATCGAAGTTCGTATCGTATCGTCCCGCTCGCTCTCGTATTAAATCATATTAGCGTGAGCGGGACGGCACGACACGAAGTTCGAATTTTGCACTTCATAGTTTAGGGCCTGGCCTAATATGCGCGTAACAAATACGTCGTTTGTGTTGGTATAGGTATAGACTATAGCACAGACTATAGTAAGTTTGACAATAGTGTCCACATATTTTGGAAATTAATTTAAAGCCAGAATATATATCGCGCTTGCTTTTGTAATGGGAGACATCAATAATAATTTGTTTTGACTATGTACCAAAAGGAATTGGAAAGTTCTGGGATAAGTGAGAGACTAGATTTTCATATATTTTTAATCCTTACTGTGTAACACAGGATCAATAACTTGTATGAACCTTCTAAAGACAGACAACATTGCATTTTTAACAGAACCACGTTTATTATCACGACGGGCCATCTTAGAGCGGTCATGCTATATAGTCATATATTATAAGTGTTAGGAATTAGTTTTTTTGTTTTTTACATAGTTTTTCTAATTCTTATAAAAAATCGTGGTCTTGATTTGAATTCAATGAATGTCAAAATTTGTTAAAATCAAAAGTTTCAAGTGCAGAATAATTTGAACCTCTCCAATAAACGGTAATGACGTAATGACCGCTGCTCAGCTATATTACGCTACATTTGATGGTGTTACCTGCGGTTGCCCAAGCTCATAATCGGTAGCGATTTTGTGAGCGTGGCTGTTTGCCACAGCAAATATTGACTTCATATTAGCATATTCATTTATAAATTTTAAAGTGACAGTTGGCTTATTATTTCGGCGGAAGGTGCCTTTGAAACTACAGTTCTATTGTCAAGAGCGCTAGCGAACTTTTTATACATAGGGAAAAAAGCAGCCCAAATAATCAAGAATTTTAAAACTTAACTAAATGCAGATTAGCCAAACTTTTTGGCTATTTTCTATTCTTTAACCAACGCTCCACAAGAAACAGGTTAAAATGGGCTACTAGGCGCTCTTGCTGATAATGTGCCTACTTATACAATATAGTGGAGGACGTCATGAATATTTGGGTAGATTTTTAACTATATATTGCTCGTGTTATAGAGGTTAACAATCAGTCTGTAGTCAACACGATCGTAATGAGGGCTATCACGAGTCAAAAATCCGCTAGGATCATTAGTGTAGAGTGAGTTCTATCTGTCAATTTCCACCAATCATAGACCAGTAGCTTATCTCTCATTGGTGGAGAATGACAGATAGATCTCACTCGACACTAGACCTAGCAGATGTTTGACTCGCGATAGCCCTCATTTGACGGTATGTGAAAGTTTACTTTTTCCTATGCTTTTGTTAGTGCTGTCGGCGAGAATTTCCTGTATTGCTTATTCAGAATGAAACCCAACTATCGCAACACGCACTATAATATAAATACTTTCAGTATTACAGCAAGTAATCTAGCTCGTATCTAATAAAGTGATTGTTAGGGTCGTTTTGAATTCTCGGATATCCGGCAACCAGCGCGTCTTGACCGCCGATGTACAGGGTGTTGTAGATCTTCCAATACACGTCACGAACTTTTCTCGCAGGGTGGAACAAGCCCTGGAAAAGATAAATGTTATTGAAATTTACACAATACACAGTAAATATGAGATTAATGAACCGTTTTTTTTTATTACCTGTAAAGCATACTGCAGTATTTTGATAGGTCCGAGCGCGACTCGCATGCCCTCAACGGCGTCCATAAAGGCCTGCACGAGATGGGGCGAAGTCTCGAAGATGTTCGGCCAGACGTGGTTCAGCAAGTGAACCAACGCGTCTTCGCAGCCGAAGCCGTACACTCCTAGCGCCATATGTTTTATGGCCGCGCACGCCGTCTGCCTGTGCACTAGGTCCCTGGAAATAATATCGATGTTAATTAACGATGTTAGTTAAAATAACGTCCATATTGACACTAACATTCAATAAATAGCTTCAAGTGTTACAGCATGAGCTAAATTGTAACGCAAGCATTTATTTTATTGCTGACGTAGCATCCACCTTTTCGTACACGCCTATTGATTAGAAAGTACTGTACGGTTCAAACTTAATGCGCTTCTGAAGTTGCTCAGGCGGTCCCGCTCCCACATTTCCGTTAGTCTCTGTGCGCCTCGCTTCCCCCACCAAGTGACTGACTTCATTCCTGGCACATTTAACTTTGACGCGTACTGTACTGCATATGTATACTTTAAGTATGTAACAAAACCTAACATGCTAAAAAAATCTTTTGAATGTTCACTTTATTGTGAGTTATCAGTGACAGTTTAATTGGGTATTTTACTAACCTGTCCATAAGCGCGTCTTCAAGCAACGGGCAAACGGCGTAAATATAATCCTTGCCCATCTCTCCGATATATTCGAACAAAAATGATAATGACTTTAATACACCATTTTGAACGTTCAATTCAGGGACTCTGTACTCGTTCATAAGGGCGGGCAGCACTGTGAACGGCGAACAGGTCTCGGCGACGATGGCTATGGCGACCGTTGTACATACTCTGAAAAAAAAAAAAAAAAACGAGTTAATAACCCATACAATACTCTTAAGCATTTTAACTACACACATATCATAACACAAGTCCTCTCTAATGCGTTCGGAATCGGTAGCGTAGGTGATGATGATGATAGTGACTAGCATTACGACATTCAGTTTTCATCTTTAAAAACCAATAAAAAAAAAATAATAAAAATAAAAACAAAATCGATGCGTCGATTATTTTTGTTTTTATGTTTATGAAACATTCAATAGTATGAAATTCAACATACAATGACAATGAAAACAAAAACAATCAACAAATCGATTATTTTGTTATGCCTTCGGCTTCTGAACCCATCTTAGAATACTTATAATAAGTTATAATATGTATTGTGTTGTGTGTGTGTGTATGTGTGTATCTACATAAAGTAATGTATGCAACTCTACATAATTAGGCCTTAAAACACTCGTGTGATCTTATTATGAAACGCGGCTTAAGGATCATTATGTAACAGTTGCATAAACTCCTATTATCTACACACATATCATAAGTTCTCTATAATACGTTCAGACCAGCATTAAGACAATCAGTTTTACTATAAAAATTTTAGTAACATAATGTCATTACGATTTCAAATTCGATATCGTTATGAGTAAGATAAAAATTTTGGAACATCTTCAAAAACCAATATAATTTAAATAGACCTACGATATGAAACGTCAGCTCGGTATGTTTGTCTAAATAATTTAAAAAAACAGTCAAATTCGTGACAGGTTTGTTATGCCTTCGGCTTCTGAACCAGAACCCATCTTAGAGTACCTACCTACTTATAATGTGCGCTACGAGCACATAACCTATAGAGACGTAATATAAGGCGACCCGACCCTATCAAGTTTTCAATGATTTGTCATCGATATATTTCGCAACCTATTTGCTTTCCGTCAGTTTCGACCATAAACTAGAACCGAAGACGGTTTGACATTTAAAATATAAATCACCGTCAATTTACATCATCATGTCCTGTTGTGCCGTTAAGTGGTGCAAAAACAACAGGAAAACATGTAGTGTAACAACAAACAATATCACTTTTCATCGGTAAGTCCATTTCTTTATTTTACCAAAATATTTTCAAAAAATTGATGAATGCAACGCGGGTCAAGTTAAACTGGACAGGTCCGTCACGTGTCCACTCCCCGTCCTTTTTGCTCTTACTGTAAACATGTATGTCTATCTCTTATTATCGTAATTACCATTGTGACGCCGAACGCTAGACCGGTGCAGTGCATTTATTTGTGGATTTTATTTACTACTATTAATACCTAAATACTTCATTATTTTATTACAATTATTTCGTGTATGATTATTGGATAGGTTATTTTATTTAAACTGTATGTTTTACCCCCCGGCGCAAAAAGATGGGTGTTATAAGTTTGACCGCTAGTGTGTCTGTCTGTGGCACTATAGCTCCTGAACGGTTTAATCGATTTCAATGCGTTTTTTTTTATTTGCAATAAGGTTATCAAGCGATGGTGAACTACACCAGTTACGAAATCTTTTAGTGATTTGTTGAACTTCAGAAGGTCAAGTGAAACAAAACGGATCACTCACGTATATAAGTCAAGTTTAGCCCGACATGTTTCGGACTAATTCGAGTAACTCCCACTCACTGTCTCGCTGCCGCTGGGTCGTGCGCTCCCAGAGGAAGGACTACGAATTAGTCCGAAACATGTCGGGCTAAACTCGACTTACATACGTGAGTGATCCATTTTATTTAACTAGATCCTGACCTCTAAAGTTCAACAAATCACTGACAGATTTTTAACTCGTTTAGTTTACCATTACCACAAAAAATTTCAAAGTTGGTGATGATATCTTATCTTATATACTACTTGAACATGTTAGTTCCTTTACCAGATCATTTCAAATTGCATTTCTTAGTGGCAAAATTAAAGTCACAGGCAAAAGCTAGTTACTGGTATAAAAGCAAGCATAGAAAAATGCAAAACCTTTTATCGATATCGATAGAAAGCATTAAGTCATTATCGCACGCCCCTAGCGATCGGGTTCGGAATACTTAGGGATACGTCGGAGTACTTCGGAGCGATCACAACTCCCCCGCACCGCAGCTAGTTGACAGAATTGTTTTCTTTTAAATTCGCATGTATTGGGTCTCTATTGGGTTATATGCTCGTAGAATGTCCGTAAATAAAGTAATGTATGCAACTCTATATAATTAGGCCTTAAAACACTCGTATGATCTTATTATGAAACTCGGCTTCACCACGTTTCATAAAACCATATTCGTGTTTTAATACAGTTGCACGAACTACTAATTTAATTTCATCAACTAGCTCATCGCAATAAAGTTTGCTAAATTCTGTAATCCTTTGTACCGGAATTCTTTACTCAGGATCCTACTAAAATATTTACCTGTTCTGTCGCTCTTGAACTTTTAAGTTATTCAACAAAGTGGCCAACACATCGTGCGGACCAATAGCTTTAGCGATGTAACCGAATGTGTTGACAGTGGCTCGCCTGATCGCTTTCTTGTGCGCCTTCAGTAACTCCAGCAACTCGAAGCATATTCTCATCCATTCCCTGGCGGACACAAACTCGGGCCCTCTGTCTGCGATACGACCGACTAAATCGATACAGTTCTCTTGTACTTTTTCATGTCTGTAAAATAAAACAATTTAAAATTAGACATTTCTACTATTTCCAAGACGTCTAAAGATGAAATATTTGTAGTAATACTCTATTCTGTTTGCTTAAATAAAATTTCCTTAAAAGAACAAAATGCTTCTCGGAATTATAAAGAAATGGCGAAAACATTATCCGACGCCATCGGTACACTGTTCTAAAAAAAATAGTGAAAGTAATTTTATTATTATGTTCGTACCTGTTTTTCAAAATGGGTGTCAACCGAGGAAGTAGATCCTTGATAGGCGGCGTCATTTTCGTCATGCCGATGACGTTCACGATAGCCTTGAGAGCACCCAAAATCGATCCAAGTACTTCAGGATATTCTTCACCCAAGTATTCGTAGAGAACCACTCCGAGATGCCCCATCAGTTTTTCCTATAAATTAAAGATTGTTAAGAAAATGTAAGCTATATTATGTATTTCAATTTCCATAAATATTTTTTTTGTATTTTTTTAATCACGTACCTCTTGACAAGTCTTCATTACAACGGCAATGCGCGAGATGAGATCAGCAGCCTGTTGGCGCACTTTAGCAGATTTATTGTTCATGCGCCACAGAATTATACCACAAATCTGGGGTAAGTACGGCTTCACGCGTTTGCCTAGCTGGTTTACGATGGTGCCGAACCCATTCAACATCACAACATCCTGTGGACAAAAAAACATAAAGTGAAGTATTCCTGCCGCTCGGGCGACGCCACTGTCACGACACGTTGTCTTGTCTGTGATATCACATTATTATTATATTTGGGACCCTGTACATCCCTTTGAAATTCTAAAATATGTTAGGTATTTGACTTGGCAACCCCCTCCTGGGCCCTGTTTCTCGAAGCTTATCAGTCTAATAAGCTTCGAGAAACGTGGCCTTGGTTAATTAAATCGAAATAAAGTGTTCTGATTTTATGTTGTACTCCTCTTGTTCCTATAAAATACATTTTTTTTTCTAATAATTTAGTTTTGAGTTCTCTTTATACATACGTGGTCATGTATTGGTGTTGCTATAGCTATTGTAGCCTTTATAGAAAAATAAAATATACTACTCAAAAGAAAATAGGGGCCACTAAGTATTTTGATTGTTACGTGAAAATTATATTCAAAAATATTGAAATAAGTGAAACAATTGAATACTTAATTTTGCCTTTATAATATTAGTGTTGAATTATACAATTTTTACATAACGATCAAAATACTGGTGGCCTCTATTTTCTTTTGAGTAGTATGCTTGGTGGCAAGTTTCTTGCGGCACATTCTTCTTGGCAATTGTGGCCTTTCCGAAGGCGCTAGTAGACTAAAAATACCGGACAAGTGCGAGTAGGACTCGCGCACGAGGGTTCCGTAGAGATTTTAACGCTTTACTCCAGTGTTTTAAGAAGTCCAGTGTTAGCAGAGCCCTGCTCCTAGGCAAAATATACGCAATGTGGGGTGATCTTATATTGGTCTGTGAAATCTACAGACACACAAAAATTTAAGATTCTGAGAATTTTCTGAGTGGTTGTGCTATAAGAGCTACCTTCATACCAAATTTCAAGTTTCTAGGACAACTGGAAGTACCCTTTGGGTTTTCGGGGTAAGGCAATTTGTATGGAAACAACCTTTTTAATGACTGTATCTATTGATTGCGTTCACTTAGAAGATTGATTTTTTCACAGCTTCAAGGGAGGCATTTGATATTAATTTCAGCATGCTACCTCCACACATTCCAGAGAAAACGGGTATTGCCAGACAGACAGACGGACAACAAAGTGATCCTATAAGGGTTCCGTTTTTTCCTTTTCCTATCATGAAAAATTCAAAGGTCAACTTACCTCTGTAGTCTGTTCTTGGAAAGCGTACAATATGCCGTCAATGAGTGCTTCTTCCAGCTTAGAGTCGATATCCGCAGCCCCTAAATTGGCAAGAATCTTTTCAATGGACTCCATCACCATCTTTCTGTATTGCTCGTTATCATCTTTGAGATCGTCAACTATTCTGTTTATAATTTCTGAAGCTCCAACCTGGTAATTAAAAAAAAAGAGATTACAGAATTTATTTTTTATCATTATCACACCAATATATATGTACATATTTTATTACAAAAATGTGTCAACTTTGTCGTATAACTTACCTTATTGGCGATTTCCACAGTAGTGTCAACAAGCTGTCTATAATTACGCCTATCGAGGGCCATACGATGATTCCAGAAGTGTTTAAAGAAATGCGGCAAAATTTCGTCCATAATATATTGAGGTTCTACACCATCTGTGCCGCAACATTGTTTTACTACCTGAAATGAGTACAAGTAAAAATGGAGTCAAACATAATTAAATCAAATTCATTATCATATCATCAGCCACCAGACCAAATCTATCGCCAGCCTTGAGCAAATATGTTTTTTTTTATAAATTTTAATATTATGTAATTTATCATGAGCTTTTCGGTGAAGGAAAACATCGTGGCGTGTATGAAGTTCCCAATCCGCACTGGGCCCGCGTGGGAACTATAGCTCAATCCCTCTCATTCTGAGAGGAGGCCTGTGCCCAGCAGTGGGACGTAAATAGGCTGATGATGATTTGATCCCTTTTATCCAGTGTAAATTTGGACTTACCTTTAGTACTATCTTTTTCATTTCCTCATCGGGCGACTGGAACTCACGAATTAGAATTAGCATCACCTCACGGGTATAATAGTTGGCGTATTCGGCGTCCATCAATGGGATAAGGTAACCGATAGCCTTGAGGAAAGCGGCTAGACCTTTACCGCGGTGGGTCCTGATACCTTTCCACAGTGGCTTGAGCACCGAATCAAAGGACTCGATGCCGTAAGGCGTAGCCGCTTCTGCTAAAGCAGCACTCGCCAACGCGGTGATTGTACGGACTTTTTGTTGCTCATCCACCAGACCTGTTAACATAATAAATTAATAATTTGTAATCAGTGTGAAAAGCTACAAAAACCAAAAACACCTAATGCCACGCGATTATGTATACAGCGTAGTAGAAAGGACACCAAAGCGGCAAGAGCGTCGCACGGCGTCGGTGTGTATTGAGCTTTAAATAAACAACAGTGATTTACCATGCTCAATTATCTCCACAAGGGATTTAAGATGGGGCAATATGGCACATCCCATCAGAATAGCGATCTGCTGCACGATCTTTATACCCGTGTGTCGAGCCTGCCACGATTTCTTTGATCTACATACAGCTTTCAAGAAGGGTAGTAGAGAAGGTATACCTGTAAAATAATAAAAATATTATACACTCTGAAGCAAAATTTTATGATAATAATGGTAATGAAAACACGCACTCTTATTCTTTGGCTGTATTTTCGTTGTGTAACTTACCCAAGGCAGACGCGACGACAGCAAAGGCCCTAGCTGTAGTGTTTCGCACGTATTCATCAATATTGTCGATGTCAGGTCTCATGGTGGAAATCATGGTGGCCAATCCGGCAGCTTTGGCCAAGTTTGAGATAATCTCACGACCTTCCACACGCGCGTAGTAATCTTCGTCGATCAGGAGCGGTTCAATAACGACCAATATCTAAACACAAGAAATTACTTTACTAACGTCTTTAAATCTGGATCCTGTAACACAGAGACTCCTAGCACAGGATCCAGAAGCCGGTTTTATGTTGTGTTCGTCGAACAATAAACTTTTTTCTTTTTCATTTAAATAGTAGCCTAAAATGACTCTGCATTGTGATATAGAGTCCTTTTCTTTTACATTAAAATAAATTTAAAAATATGATTTGGTTTGGTTGGTATTTCAGTGATCCTTGCACCATATGAGGTAACAAAATGTTTTCATTATAATTTTTATATACTCACTTTATGTACGTACGGGCGCACAAGATCGTCGAGCTTGTACAGAATCCGGTCGATGACCTTAACTAGTAAATGGCGCTCTTGGTCCTCAAGAGTGGGGCTCATGAGCAGCGGCAGAATCTGGTTGAAGAGCGGCCCCGCGCCGAACTCGCGCGCCTTGTCCGTGATCTGACGCAGCGCCGCTTTGCACATAGGCGGCGTTCCGTTCTGAAAACAACATAGTTTAATTTAAATCTGCTTACACTGCTGCCACGGTTGCGGTTGCCACTCAAAACAGGTACACTATCAAAAATATTTTAGATTTTGTTCAGATAATTTCGAGCATCTCAACCGCTATCTGATGACGACGGTAGAGCTTGTCAGAACTCAAGATAATGTGATGTAATTATTACATACCTTGATTTTAAGCAAGAGTTTCATAATCTTTCTCTCTTTAAGTTCGTCGGGCGACAGCGTTTCCTCGTCGACGTCTATGAGCAGTTTGTCAAAGTACTGAGCATCCTCTGGCTTCATGAAGGGTAGTTGCTGGCTCCCTTTAGGCTGCGGGTCCAGCAGGCGCGCGGCAGCAGCGGCCGAGCCGCCCAATTCCTCCGTCTGCATGAAAAAGCCGATTGGGGTACCAGCCAACGGTGTAGGCGTTGCGGTCAGCTTACGAGCCGGGGTCCGGATCGGAACATAACCTGCCCAACAACATAACAAGTTAACAATGTGAGCGCCCATGCCATGGACTTATATGAGACAGAGATTCATCAGCATGCTTGGCGCAACTATTCAATAAGCAATTCATTTCATGATATGATAAAGCATAATCTGGCAGTCCAACGGCATGAGACCATTAAGTCCTATTGTCATCAATCATCTGAAAGAAAAATTGAGTATTAAAATGAATATTCTCTCATTTTTAATTCAACAACACATGTATTTTTTATATTACGATGGTTGAATATCCACATGGTGTTGGCTTTGTTTAATACATGTGTCCTGAAACTAAAGCGGTAATTAATTTTACTACTGTGTTCGCCTTAAAAACTTCCCAATTTTGTTTCATCAAGTATTGAAGAGAACATTGAAAAGAAAAACCGAAACAAATTATTATTATATAACTGTGAGGTAGTTACCGGCTGGCGGGGGTAAAACCTTGTACCCTGGTGGGAACATGGCATCTAACTCTTCATCAGTGTAAGGTCTGTTGCGTTCATCTATTTCTTTTTCCCAGCGGTAGGCTTGCAGCTGCTCCGGAGTCATGGCGGCCACGTGACCCGGCGTAGGTGTAGCCATGGCCATGGCTTTCATTCCCACTGGCGTTGACTAAACAAATAATCGTTCACTTAGTATTTCATTCATCAAAGATAAACATGTATTAGCACGATCATAGTACTTACTCCTCCAGGTGTAAAAACGGGTGTGTGTGGGGTTGGTGTGCCATGTGACGGAGTAGCGTGCGAGGGGGTCGCATGTGACGGCGTGGCGTGGGACGGCGTAGGCGTAGCGGGCGCGGGCGTGGCGCCCGGGGTCTCGTCCCAGCGTGAGCGGCGCTTCGTGCCCGGAGTGGGCGTCTCCTGGATGGTGTCCACTCCAGCGCCGCGGTCTGTTCGTGGTGTTTCGGCCCAACCGCTGTTGTGCCCAGGAGTTTCTGTGAACAACGATAATTAAGTCAATTATTATATTTGCTGAGCCTGTGTAATATACAACCGGAGTCATAGAATCTTACTTTAGTTGATCCGCGACATCGGCACTCAAATTAAAACATAAAACTTTGAAAGTCTCGTCACAAGATTAGCGGCTGAAGGTAAAACGGGCTGCACCAGGAGTGTCCCTCCCATAAGATATGTTTGATACATTACCTCGATCAGTCTTAGGGGTCTCGTCCCAGCGGTTGCGCCTGGAGGCGTGCTGCGCCGGCGTGTCGCGACCGGGCGTGGCGTGACCCGGCGTGACGTGCCCCGGCGTTGCGTCCCACACGCGAGCCGACGGCGTGGCGCCCGGGGTCTCTCCGCCGCGACCCGCCGCGCCTGGGGTCTCTTCCCATGCACCTCTCTATAAAAAAAAAAGTTATTTTACATTATAGTTTATATAATTATTTTACATTGTTAAATTTAAAATGAACTTGCAGAGAATGTGGGGTAATGTGATTTATTAATTATTATTAATTAATTCAAAGTAAAGGAAATAATTAGTAAATGCAAGCAAAGACCATAATATTATGTAACTGGAATGTAATTGATTTTAAATATATTTTTTTACACATAAAACACTTTAATATTTTTCTAACAGTATTCAAAATTTTCAATGTTTCAGAAGAGAATGATACATAATACTTTGGAGTCCATAATCAAAGAAAATTACCTCATTATCCCAAGATGGTGTAGCTTGAGAACTTGGTGTGGTTGAAATAGATTTTTTCACAGAGGGTGTGTCTTCTGAGCTCTGGTCCCAACGTCCTTTGCGTTTTGTGCCTGCTTTAGAGGCATCTCCATTTGCTTGTGGAACTGGCTTCAGAGTACCCTCTCGAGCTCTCTCCAGAAGCTTTTTTCTTAACTGCAATATAAATTTACATTAATGTCGGTTTTGTGTTTAAACAATTATTTATTTTATTTGAGTAACAAGTAGAACTTTATTTATATGCTGTTGTATATCTCACCTCAGTCTCCTCAGCCCTCAGATACTGCTCTTTCATAATTTCTGTATATGTTCTAGATCCAACATCAGGAGTTTTGCCACCTGAAACGAAAAAAAAATTTTTATTTAAACTTCTCAAAAATAAGTCTAGAATTGTTGCAATGTTTATTATTTGTGTGATACCATTGAGTGGCTAGCACTTGTATCATAGGTTCACATGATGCTCAGTGTCGTACTTTAATAGTCAGAATCTAGCACATGCTAGCCCCTTTGACATGACACAATAAGTTTAACAACAACATAGGAACTATCATACCCTCAGCAAATGGATCCATACGCTCAGGAGATATAATCATTCTGCGCCTCTTCTGTCTGTACTCATCTTCTCTGTCCGCAATTGTTGGTCTGCGTTTATCTGCAAACGGGTCATAATCCTTGTCACTCTGGAAAAAAAAATCAAATTAAATAGTTTATTGCAAGTTTTAAACATTAAAACTAACCTGAGTATGTGAAACATTACTTAAAAAAAAAATAAAAAAAAATAAAACTTAATTCAAGACTGACAATTAGGGGCGTGGATTATTATTACGTAAATACATATTTTTATTTTCTATGTAAAGTATGATATTATACGATTTTTTTTGCATGTCATTGTGTCTTCTACATCTTCATATTATAAAAATGTCCAAAGACAAGAAACCTTTGCGATTTAAATTTAAACTGGAAAAATATGTAGAAGATTTCCCAAACCAATTGTAGAGTAGGTAAAGATGGGAATAGATTTTTTCGCAGTGCTTGTGAAAAATCTGTATTGCCTGAGCAATATTTTTTGAAATCGCAACACATGTTTAGTCAATCTACTGCTGTCAGTCATGAAATAAAAAATAAAAAAAATCTACTGCTAAAGATAAGGTAAACATTATATCAAGAAAGAATAAAATTAAGCAGCATCTCTTTTCTGATGCAATGACAAGCGGCTCAAAAGTTCTACTTTTCACAAAATAAAATTATGTTATGCTATGGCATGTGCAGATATACCTAATGGAAATTAAATAACGCAACTTTTAAAAAGTTTGTAGAAAAGTACTCTCACAAAACCTATATGACTATTACCTACTGGTGAATTGACACTTTGAAAAAATATTGTAGGTACTTTTTAAATTTTTGCAATAAAAGCAATTTTTTTTTTAATTTAGTTACTTTTAAATACATATTTTTCTCATATTTTGGGTTTGTCACTCCATATTATATTTTGCAATTTTTAAAACATATTATTATCTGAACCCTACTGATAATATAATAATGTTATCAGGGCCCTGTTTCTCGAAGCTTATTAGACTAATAATATTTGTGTTTTGTTTCATTTTTTCATGTAATTTATGAGACAAAACACTTATATTAATTAGCCTAATAAGCTTCCAGAAACAGGGCCCTGATCTGTATCTGTGACATTGATTCACTGTCTTGTCATTATCTTTGTTACTGACATAGGTAGGTTAAAACTTTTTAACATATCATGAACTACTTCATAAAATTATGTATGTATATTATGGATTATCTCAAACAGATTCCAGTGGTGTTAACAATAATTTTGGTTATAGAAAAAACATTACCCCATTATATATTTTTATTAAAAAGGGATGGATGATAATGAATTCTATGAATTCTACCATAAATGCTAGAATGCTATGGATTTGGATGCTCTCATACTTAGGACACAGCTGGGAAAAGAACTTCAATTATTGCTTACCTGAGCAATGTCATTTAACAGTGAAGCAGGAGCAGTATATCCTGGTCTTTTCTGTGAAGTAGGCACATTCTCTACATCTTCATCTTCAACTTCATCATTTGCTGCGATGGAAGTTACATATCCATCATATCTGGACTTGCCACCTGTGCCAGAGCTATCATAAATGTCACTGTCATAGTAAGTTTCACCCAGTGAAACACCTTTGTTGTTGCCATTTTCTGCTTGAATTTCTTTCTTCTTTGATTGTATTTCCTTGATTTGAGCTTCAATAGCTGTGAAATAAAAAACAACGAGTCTTATTAGGGTTTCCCTTCATAGACATAATTTATAAACCTCAAAGTTTAGTAGTTTACATATTTAAAATTAAAAACTACAGTGTGTATACCATTGCCAGAGAGGTAGCCCGTACTAAACATTTTTTTACGAATGATATTTTGTTTTAGTACTTCAGTCCAATAGATTGTAGGTTACTTTTGGTACATTGGCCCACTTTTTCATTGAAGTATCTTGTGATAGCCAATAACAAGTAAATGTGCCTTGTTTTTTTAGATCTTTAGTATAGTATTGCACATACATGAAGTAAACCAATTATCTAGTCTGAATCACCTAGATTTTAGTTTTGTAGTACAAATTTGCAAAATTAACATTATACGATTATTAGACATTATTCTTGAAACTCCACCTATTCCAAAACTTTTGTAAAAGGGTTGGATTCGCTAACATAGGGTTTTTACGATTTAGCTTTATGGAAATCACAAATAATAATATCAGGCAGGGCTGGCAAATATGGCTGGGTGTATTCAGTCATGCATTTACCTTCGTGGGTCCTTGGTATTTTCTCCATTATTGTCTCATGAGGAATAACAAGGCAAAAGTTAAGAATTCACTTGTATTCCACCAAAATAACCATGAATAATAATCTAAAATACGAAAAAATAACACGTTCCAAGTACCGATCGCAAAGCGTAAGTCCACACAGATTATAAAATAAAAAGTACTTCTGGAATGGCTGCACTGCAGACCCTCTAGCACGGTACATTTTATCCACGACATAAAGCATTCGTCACTTTCTAACAAACAAGCAAATGCGACAGAGACGAATGCTTTATGTTGTGGATAAAAATCATAGATAAACCACGTTAGCGTGCTAGAGGGTCATTTCCTTAGCCAACCTTAGCACATAAAGCATTCGTCCTTCTCGCACTAGCCGATTTGTTAGAAGGTGACAAATGCTTTATGTCGTGGATAGAATTTGTCGTACTAAATAGGTGGTAGAGTTATAAAACCAATGACTTGATAGTCATAAAGTTATTCGGTGATTTTTTTTGTAGATTTTCAATGGGTTAAAACGAAACATCATTAAAATAAAGTAAATAAATAAATAAATTTGACGACCGGATGGCCTAGTGGTTAGCGACCCTGACTATGAAGTTTAAGGTCCCGGGTTCGAATCCCGGTCGGGGCAGATATTTGTATGATGAATACGAATGTTTGTGCTCGGGTCATGGATGTTTAATATGTATATAAGTATGTATTTATCTATATAAGTATGTTTATCCGTTGTCTAGTACCCATAGAACAGGCTTTGCCTAGTTTGGGACTAGGTCAATTGGTGTCAATTTGTCCCATGATATATATAATTATTTATTCAGTTATAATTTATTGTAATTATAATATCGTGCTACAATTGACACCAATTGACCTAGTCCAAACTAGGCAAAGCCTGTACTATGGGTACTAGACAACGGATAAACATACTTATATAGATAAACACATACTTATTTATATACATATTAAACAATAAATAATTTGTTTAATGAACGAACGCCGTATGAACGCAGCCTTTTTGACCGATGACATTTCAATGCGTTGGCAACTCCTTCCTACCTATCTATCTCGCTCGCTCACTTGCTGCAGCACTGGGTACGTGTGTATGGGGGAAAATATTTTTTGTTTTCTTCATAATACTTTATTAATTTCATATTCGTTTTCGTACAGGAGAAATAAAACCCGATCCTGGCGTCTAAAGGATAAACTTTCAGATTGATTGGCTACAGTACTTTAGGTAAGTCTTGAACTATTTTATCGTGACGAGCAGCTAACGAGTTCCACGTCAAATGTGTTGGGAGAAAGAAGGTGACACGTATTATCACGAATTTGGGATGCTGATACCTATTTAGTGTTTCATTTATGTAGCCTCTTGTCCTAGTGTCGTACGTATATGCCATCCTGTAATCTACTTACGCTTTCCATTATTCATATACCTATTCTCATATCTGTGAAATCCATGTCAAAACATGAAAATGTGCCATTTCTATTATAGTTATCTTTAACTGATAACCTGGTTCCGTGAGCGGTACATATGTACAAACTAGCTCAAAATAATCGCAAAGACTATTAAGCACATAATGAGTGCATGTTTGCGTTTTGTTTCCCTTTGGTGTGGTTAATTCATGCACAAAGCATAAATCTGCAGCAAACATCAATGTGTGGCACATATTTCGACAGCTCTTAAAAACACTTTGAGGTTCCTAAAAAAATTTTATTATCACTCTGAAAGTTTCATAAGTTTTGTCCGCCCTTATCTTCTAAACCGTAGGTCCAAAAACTATGAAAAAAAATTGCAAAGGTAACGCGTAATAAATATTTTCAACGAAAATTGTTTTCACTATGATCAGATTGACCTTTTTTGAGTTATTGCCGAAAAACTGCGCTTCTCAACAAAAGGACGTAAGTCCAATGGAGATACGCCCTTTTCATTGGTACAGCATTTCTTTGTAAGTTTGTAGTAATGGTTATGGTGTAGTAACAAGTACACTAGGCATGGCCCGACATGCTCTTGCCTGGTTTTTAAATATTAAAACTAATTTGATAAAATTATCATGCACTGGTAAAATCCTTAGATAATATTCTATAATCAATAATGACATTTACAAATGTAATTTCGCACATAAATTCCAAAAATGTCAAGTGTTATCTACATGCAAAGTATTACTACATGTATTACTGATGTGTAATCATTTAGCAACAAAAGTAGTATTACTGCCCAAAAGTTCAATATTTTTGTGAGAAAAACTTTGGTGGGTATATTTTCTCTAACAAATCAATGAATGAGTTAGCCATGAGAGGACTGTGTCATTGTATTTTTTTTATTAAGTAGGAATTATTTTTTAAAGTACTAAAGCTCTTTCTTGGTTGAATAAACAATTTTACCACTCTATCAACTTTAAGTTAACTTTCCAATTCCAGTAGAGGGATTTTTCATCAACAGCTCTGAATTGGCATGCCAGTATACTTTAGTAATGGATTTGTACATTTAGAAAGCAATAATCATTAGTTTGCAACATTCTTGATTACAAAATGTTGCACTGATACAAAGATATCATATAATATATACTGATATCACCATGTAATGTAGGTTATCAGTTGATCTTTGAAAGGTCAAGGAAATATATCTACTATATATTTTTATGCATGATGACAATCTTTCATCAGCAAAAGATTGTAGGTACCTACATAAGTTTTTGTTAAGAAAAAGCATTTTTATTTGACTAGCGACCAACTAGCGACTTAGACAACTTGGCAAATTTTACTTATTGTTAGTAACATACTGGGCCATGTTTTATAAAACTACAAATTACAATTTACAAGTGGAAGCCTCTTTATATCACCTTTTGTTAGGAAGAGCCTTCCGCTTGTAAATTGTAACTTGTAGCTTTATAAAACGAGGCTCTGACAACTCTGACAAGAGTAATATTATAGAGGCTGTTTGAGATATAAGTTTTTCCCTCTTTCTCTTTTAAATCATTCTCTCTCTCTCTCTCTCTCTCTCTCTCTCTCTAATGATTAAGTATTTGTTTTTCTATTGTTTATTGATGAATATAAACTGATATATCTAGTGAAACAAAAGAAAATAAGTGACAGGGTTTGTAAGTACTGCCGCACGGCGACAATGTATATTTTGATTAATGACAATGAAGGCCAGTCTTCTTAAAGTTTTCATTGATACAATTTCTCTCAGGTAGGTCTTAATCGTAAAGAATTTTACGACATATTATCGGTTTATGTCCACAAAATTCAGAGCTACAAATGAAGCACATATTCATTTGCAAATAATTATTTCAGATTTCAATTTGAACAGTTGTTCAAACATATCACATGATGTCAAGCTTAATTGTGCACATGTGTATTTGTCTGTAGTACTGTAACGACTCGGCGCGGACAAGGACTGCTGGAGGAGACGAATATGATGCATCAGCAATCCGTGATGGTTGGAGACATGTTGCCGGTTCACCCGGAGCTGCCCGTGCACGGCGAAGAGATGAACAACGTGGGCTACGAGAACAGTGGGTCGCATGCCTACGACGACCTGTTCCCCGCGCTGCCGCACTCCGCGCCGCCCGTGCAGCGCCACATCCAGCAGGCCACCAGCAAGCTGCGAGTGGGCTCTTCTCTGCATACCCAGGTATTTAATTAACGTGTTTGGTATATCTCATTAAGTTAGCTATCAATTGTCAGCTATTCCCATCGAGTCTATGAAGACGCTGGTGAGAGGTCATGGTCAAACCGGTTTTCTCGCGTTGTCCAAGACCAACACTGCCTACCCTCTTGGTAATGTTCATGCCGCTAAGCTACTAAACAAATCAACCCACAGCATCTACAGTTTCAGTATCAAAAATAAGAGTACCTAATCCTTGTCCTTTCCACCATAACTTTTCCTTGGCGGCGTGATGCCACGCTCGATCAAGTGCAACACGTGGCGCCGCGGCACGCCGCTCGTTCGCGCTTACGTAATCGACATGATATTTTTAATTTCATTTGCGCTACTTAAAACAGGTTAAATCAACTTTTATGTCAACGCAATAAAGTCGATAATAGATCACGTGCACGATACCGACGTCTCGACTTTCGTATGCCATTACATGCACAAATAGTTTTACTTGTAGTGATTTCATTCACGGCCCCTTTCAATTGCTTTGTTTTTATAGGTATTCCATGTGCCATATGAGGAGAGGAAACTGGATAACGCCAACACCTTTGGCGAGGGCGAATCGCTGAGAACATGTCAGGCCATCACCAAGGACACAGGAGCTCACATCGAGATATCTACTAGCAAGGATGGCAGTCTTACTTTCCTTCTTACTGGAAAGCATAGTGCCGTGTTGGATGCGCGTCGTAAAATCCTGACCCATTTCCAACAACAGGTAAATTTGCCTTCTAGGATCTTGTCAATCACCACTTTAAGTACCCAACCTACAGCATGTTTAATAAAAATCGTTGATCTTCTATAGGCTAGTAAGCAAATCTCGATCCCGAAAGAACATCACCGCTGGATTCTGGGCAAGCTGGGGCAGAAACTGAAGGATCTGGAGAAGGTGACTGCCACGAAGATTAGCGTGCCCGGGATAGCCGACAACAGCGAGATTGTTACCATCACCGGCACTAAGGAGGGGATCGAGAAGGCTGAACACGAGATCAGGGTCTGCTCTGAGGAACAGGTACGCCATCTGCATGACTTGTAGATCATTGCACATAACTTGTATCTTGCAATAGAAATTGTTTTGGCTATACAATCACCATATTATAGCATCAGGGTTAATGACAGCTTTATCGGTTCTCTTCTATGGTTTACCATTATCAGATTTGTGTAGTACAAAACTACATTATGATCACATTGGTATACGTCAACTACAACTATGTCATCTTTCTGTGTCCACGTCGCCCCAAGCGATAATGCTCATTCTCATACTACGAGAAGGTAGCTTTTCCAACAGATAACTTGATATAGAATTCGAACTTCAAAATGACGTCATCTCTTTGACGTCACTGATAGCCATTAGCTTGTTTTGTGTGAAAAAATGTATTATTATTCCAATAAATTGTGAACTAAGCCTTGTTCCGGGTAAACAAGTAGGTAATAATTTTTTAAATTTTTTTCAGTCTCGCAAGGCATTCGAAAGGATCACAGTACCGAAGATATATCACCCATTCATTCAAGGTCAGGCACTTCATAAGTTATTCTTTATTATTATTAAGTTGTTTATAACGATAATATGCGGCTGTTAAGGTTGCTTAATATTATTTCTCATTAGGAAAACACACAAAAAATTACTCACAAAATGAAGCAAATTCATTTTCTTACTGCCCACTGAGTAACCAAATATCAACTTTAAGTTATAAGATCAATTTTCTAATTATGTTCTAAATATTTTTGACAGGGCCTTATAAATTATGTAAAACAATTGAAACGTATGACGGCCGCATAGCCTAGTGTTTAGATACCCTGACTATGAAGCTTGAGGTCCCAGGTTGATACCTGGTCAGGGCAGATGTTTGTATGATAAATACGAATGTAAGTTCTCGGGTCTTGGATGTTTAATATGTATTTAAGTATGTATTTATTTATATAAGTATGTTTATCCGTTGTCTAGTACCCATATTACAGGCTTTGCCTAGTTTAGGACTAGGTCAATTGGTGTCAAATTGTCCCACAATATCTCTGGAAACCTGCATACCACAAATATTTATAGTTAATCCCTCGTATGTTCCTGAATTTTAAGTAGGTCAGAAGCTTTAAGCTTTTAATGAAACTTGAGTAAAAACCAGAGAATACTGCAACATTTCTATTAAGTATTTAATTATGTTTACGATACGTGCTCGTAAAAATAGTTACTCGTCACAGAGGATCGATATTTGATTATTCACAATGCGTGTTTAGTCCGTTGTGCTGAAAGAATATCTTTCTCCAGGGCCGTACGGTGAACGCGTGGCTGCCATTAGCGCGGAGACTGGCGCTCGCATCCACATCCCGCCGTCGTCCACGCAGAGTGATGACATCGTGGTTGCCGGAGAGAAGAATGGCGTACTCGCCGCTAAGGCGCAGATTGAACAGATTCACGAGGACATGGTAACACCCGAGTTCATGCAGTCTGGCTTGCTAAACTCGGAGCTAGGCGCGGCGCGGCGAACTTGACCACACTACTTGCCTTCTTTCGACTAGTGGCCGCCATAACTCCGATGTATGATTATCGGAGTTATGGCGGCATTTTCTTTGCCATCGGCTTAAACAAAGCGTTCAAGTCTCACTTACGAGCGCAAAAAGTGTTCAACTACATAAAAAACGAATGCTAATAATTTTATCGCTAAGTTATAATCACCAGTTAAAAGTCCATAAAGCGTTGGCGTTATAATCGCATGTACTCAAATCATATTGTGTACATGTATGCTTGATGTAAATGTATATACGGTCTATGCGGTAGTATATGCGGTCTTATACTGTTTGGATCTCCATATCGTAATATCCTTAGACCCCGCGATAAAAAGAAATGACCAAACTGTAGGAAATATAAATTAGGAAAAGGAATAATGTTGCAATAGAAAATTTTAACAATGAATGTAGAAAAAGAGTGATTTATCTTATCGATTTAAAAATCCATTGTAAAATATGTTTTATGGTATATCGTAGAGAAAAAAGTACCTTATTAAATACAAGAAAGCTTTTCTATCACTTTTTTTATTTCTTATTTCAATTTGTCCAGGCCAAGAAATGTTCCACAGTACGTGTTGAGGTCCCGAAATCTCAGCATAAATACGTGATCGGCAGCCGTGGAAGCACCATCCACGAGATTCTAAAGGAGACTGGCGTGTCGGTTGAAATGCCGCCCCCAGACTCTCCCACCGGCACTATCACACTCCACGGACCCCATAACAAAATCGGACTTGGTAAGTCAAAGATAATGGACCATTTTATATGAGAATCGAACTACAGTAAAACGATATATGTTTCAGCGTTCCAAATTATGCTAAAAATCGCTCGGTATATACCCCGCCCCGCCTATCCCGTTTCATAATATAGTTTAAATCGTTAATACTGATACAACTGGCAAGCTTGTAAAACTATTTTAATATTGATTTCTTTTCACAGCTTTGTCTAAGGTGTGCGAAAAAGCCAACTCGGTGAAAACGGCAACAGTTGACGCTCCTACATGGATACACAAATACATTATCGGAAAGAACGGCTCTAACATTAAAAAAATTACTCAAGACTTCTCAAAGGTAAATTTTGTAATCTAGGTAGTATACATGCAATCCTTGAGGTATTAAAAACTCCTTCGGAACTTTTTGGCTAACGTCGTATATCAGATTCATTACAGGTCAACTAAAATCGTTGGTTTAAATTAACTTCTTGTATTTTTATTTTTACGGTCATCCCGTTTGAAATATTTTTTTCAAATTTCAAACTGAAACGTAAATACTAGGATCCTAGTGAAATTTGGAAAAAATGTTAAGGTTGTTTAAGATCTCGATGCGTCTGAAAGCCTGAACTATAATTTAAAAAAATGTTGGCAGGTACACGTTGACATGTCGCACTCAGAAGACAAGCTGAAAATTGACGGACCCCCCGAAGAAGTGGAACGCGCGCAGCTGGAACTGAACGACTTTGTAAAGAATTTGATCGCTACTCTCACTTACGTGGAACTTACTGTCGATCCTAAATTCTTCAAACACATTATTGGCAAAAGCGGAGCTAACAGTAAGCATTACAAATAACTATTATAAAAAACCGGCCAAGTGCGAGCCGGACTCGCGCACGAAGGGTTCCGTACCATTATCTATAAAAAGGGCAAAAAAAATCATGTCTTTTGTATGGGAGCCCCACTTAAGTATTTATTTTATTCTGATTTTAGTATTTGTTGTTATAGCGGCAACATAAATACATCTTCTTTGTAAATTTCAGCTGTCTAACTATCACGGTTCATGAGATACAGCCTGGTGACAGACGGATAGACAGATAGACAGACGGACGGACAGCGGAGTCTTAGTAATAGGGTCCCGTTTTTTACCCTTTGGGTACGGAACCCTAAAACTATTACTTATAAGTTCCTATTCGTACTCATAACAGCATAACTATGGTATGTTTCACTTGGACATTTTACTAATCATTGTTTGCTTTAATTTCCAGTTAACAGACTGAAGGATGAGACTGGTGTAGTTATTAATATTATTGAAAACGAAGGAAACAATGTGATTCGCATCGAAGGCAGCCACCAAGGCGTCGCCGATGCTGAAAGGAAATTAAGAGAGATGGTTATGAAATTAGAAAATGAAAGGTCGAAAGAGGTTTACGTCGACCATAGATATATCAAATCTCTGATCGGAGTCAGAGGAGACAAGATTAAAGAGATCCGTGAAAAGTTCGACCGAGTGCTTATCACTCTGCCGGATCAGGGACAGAAAAGAAGCCCTATCAAACTGAGGGGCCCGCAAGAAGACATCGAAAAATGCGAGAAGCACCTCCACAAACTAATAAAGGAGATCGCCGAGTCGTCTTATGTCCAAGAGGTTCCAATCTTCAAGCAATTCCACAAATTCATCATCGGGAAAGGTGGTGCCAATTTGAGAAAGATTCGGGACGAGACGCAAACCCAGATCGATTTACCTGCTGAGGGTGACGATAGCGACGTTATCACGGTGCGAGGCAAGAGAGAGAACGTCGAAGATGCGGTTAAGAGGATCCAGCAGATCCACAACGAGAAAGCCAATGTGGTGACCGAGGAGGTGACCATCGCGCCCAAGTACTACAACTCGCTCATCGGCGCCGGAGGCAAGCTCATTCACTCCATCATGGAGGAGTGCGGCGGCGTGCTCATCAAGTTCCCGCCGGCCGACAGCGACAGCGACAAAGTTGTCATCAAGGTTAGGACTTTCAAAATTACTATACTAGGACCACGGACCAAACCACCCTCTGGACACCGCATCTTCTATAATTTACTTGGAAAGTCATTACGAAAAAAGCCGCGGTGAGCGGTCCGGGGAAATGCGTCGTGATTAGTTCATAGCTTGTCATGTCGCTTGTCATCTGGTCGAAAGTGAGCCGCAATTCGGGGCTAAAGAGATTTATAGGTGCAAATGAGCATATGCGTTTCGGAAACGTTCGTCCTGACATTTGGTGTCCAGAGGGTGGTTGGTCCAGTGATAACATTTATATCACTGCAACAGAATCACAGTTTCATTGTTGTCAGTTTTTGGTGAAATAGTGATGTGGACTTATTGAACGAATGAAAAAAATTACGACGTAGTGAAGTTCATTTGAATAATTCATATTACAAATATTATTTTTTCATTATGGGTTTTAATAAAATAACCTTCAACATTAATTTACAAAAGAATCCTGAGTGTAGCAAAGAATTTACCATACTCCGTCGAGACATTTATCTCCATAGTCTATGGCCTATTCATGTTCTGTTTTAATATTTTTAACGTTTTGTTGCAACAAAATGGTCAGCTTAAATGTAGTACAGAATATACTTACTTGTATTTATTTCTGTCTTTTCTGTACAATAAAACGTTTACTTACTTACTTACTTAGCTAATAATGAGATATTCATACGTGAACGGAGTCAAGTGTTGAGTCAAGCACTATTAAAATAAATGTGGTATCATTATTTCGCAAAATGACATAAGACTTTGTCATTCTGTTGCAGTGATAGAAATGTCTGACTATAGATCAAAGTTAAGCGTAAAATGACCAATTCAATCCTCTTAATAATAAAAAGATGACTGTCTTATATGGTCATTGTGGCCAATCTGTAATTTTTCACGTGTTCCACATTTTCAACCGCCATATTGACATGCCATTTCCTCTCTCAGGGCCCAGTGGAGGATGTGGAGAAAGCCAAGGCGCAGCTATTAGCGCACGCGTCGGAGCGCGAGCTCACGTCGCACACAGCCACGGTGCGCGCGCGCGCCGAGCACCACAAGTTCCTCATCGGCAAGAGCGGCGCCAACATCAAGAAGATCCGCGAACACACCGGCGCGAGGATCATCTTCCCCACCGATAAGGACGAGGATAAGGAGGCCATCTTCATCATTGGTGAGTTTTCTTAGCTGTTTCTAGTAAAACTGTTTATTCAATCAACACTATCTCGGCGAATCGAACTTTTTTTCATTAAAAACTGACCTCCGGCTTTTAAGACTCAGTATTTATAAAACAAACTTAAAATGTGTCTTGCTCCGAGGTCGCAGGCCTAGGGATATTTACAAATCAACGGTACTTTGACTCAACCTCGTATATAAACTTTGACGAAATTGAAATAACCACCCTAGACCGCGAACCTAAGGTTGTTCCAATTTCGTCAAAGTTTATATATGAGGTTCAGTCAGAGTGCCGTCGAAATGTTTATAAGTAAGTTTTTAGTCTTTAACAGTCTTAAAGCACGTAGTAGATCTCAAACACTGAACGACACATAAAATCCCGATGTGTCTAGTGAACGTGGTATCGCGAGTCGAAAATCCGCTAGGATCGCTGGTGTTGAGTGAGGTAAATCTGTCTTTCTCCACCAATGAGAGACAAGCTACGGGCCTATGATTAGTGGAAGTTGACAGATAGACTTCATTTGATACTAGCGATCCTAGCTGATTTTTGACTCGCGATAGCTCTCATTTTCTGAAAGCTTTGTACTATTTATCAACGTCTTATGTATAATGGACGTGTACAGGGCGCGAGGAGCAGGTAGAGGCGGCGCGCAAGCAGTTGGAAGCGGCCGTAGCAGACATCAGCAACGTGTCCGAAAGCGAAATGGCGGTGGCTCCGCGTCACCATAGGCATTTCGTGGCTCGCCGCGGAGAGGTAATGAAATCGTCATTATTGCTTATGGCTTATCAATCCGCACTGCAATTATTGTCATTGTTCCTAATCCGCATGGGGCCCATACTCTCATTGTGAGAGGAGGCCTGTGTCTAGCAGTGAAACGTATATAAGCTGATGATGATGATGTTTGCTCATTACATTACATATTCACAAAGTCTGAATTAAATAAAGGATCGATCGAAAATTAATGTTTCGTCTGGTTGCATCATTTCTCTAGTTTCCCCCCCGAGCTGTGTGAAAGAATTGCCATAGAAGTAACTCGAAACTCGAGTGATCTTGGTGAATCAAACTTAATTGAAATAAATTCTTCTTAAACAGAGCTTTCATTTTGCTAGAAATGCAAAATGTCAATTGTGCTAGACAGACTTTAATTGAAACAAGGGTAAATCTGTACATACATATTTTAAACTGCTATCGTATGTTCGTGGCAGGTGTTGCGTCGCATCGCCGACGACTGCGGCGGCGTACAGATCTCGTTCCCACGACAGGGCGTCAACAGCGACCGCGTCGTGCTGAAGGGACCTAAGGAGTGCATCGAGGCCGCCAAGGCGCGCATACACGAGATCATCGAGGACTTGGAAGCTAAGGTAAAATAAACTGAAAAGAGTAATCTTTTTTAGCCATTACGTGACTGGAGTCGAAAGGAATACATCTAAAATGGACGTCAATGCAGGATTGATAATTTAAAGCTTCTTAATTATTTCTACTAATGCAGGCGACGATTTGTCATTCTTTTTGGTTTTATAGATTGACAATTTGATGGCGCTTAATTTTCCGATCATGGTGCAATCGAGTTCTCCAATATATATACAGTCAACAGTTCAAAAATATATATACACAGACCTTATTGCCAGTTACATAAGGTCTGTGTTTAGATATTTATGAACCGTTGGCTGTACACATATTGGAGAACTCGACTTTATATTGTTCAAACTAACTGAATTTCAGACCAAATGGTCACCTTTAACACTAAAATTCGGTGTTAGAAAGAGATAAAGAAGTTCCCGTGTGCAGCTGTAGATGGCGCTGTGGGCTTGATATTATTGAAAAATATTGAATAATTATCTGACGTCTATAGTTGATGCCCTTTGTCGGACTTAAACTCGAGCTGGTATTTCCTACTCAGGTGACCGTCGAGTGCGTGATTCCACAACGGCATCACCGAACCGTGATGGGCGCGCGCGGCTCCAAAGTCAAGGATATCACAGCGGAATGCGACGTCCAGATCAAGTTCCCGGAACGGGACACGGCGGACGCGGCCGACGTACCTGTCCGCAACGGGGAAGAGGAGACGGGCGCTAACGACGTCATCCGCATCACCGGGCGACCGGAGAACTGCGAAGCGGCCAAAAAGGCTCTGCTGGAGCAGGTAGATATTACCACTGTAATGTAGGTAAAATGCAGGCATATAGAAATGGCGGACCGTGGGACGAATCGAGCCTGCGAAGAGTTCCAATCCGTCCTGTGATTTTTTGACGCATTTTTTGGATGTGCCGCTACCCAACAGCTGCTCGCCACAAGCCGCCCTGCGTTGACTAACTGCACGGGTGACGCAACAACACCAGGGGCCGATGGGGTCGTCACATCCGTAGTCCCTACGCTTTTATTATTATTATTAATAGCATAGAAATAATTAGCCATGAACATACGGTAATTTATGACGCAGCAACGACTTAAATGTGTCTGTACACGTAAATTCTTCATCCATAATCATGAGTTGTTAATACGTAAATGACGACCCTCAACCTTTTCAGTTAGTCATTGTTTTGTATATGTGAACAACAAACAATGAAGTACGTTTCATTCACGAAATTAATACCGTAGAATATGTAGACCTCAACAAAAGTTACAATCTATTGAACGTTGTAATTCAAATATTTCCTTGAAGAAAAAAAATCGCTAAATCAATTGAAATTTTAATTGAATTTCTAATTTATTGAAGTCATGTATTTTCAATATTTAAATCTTTGGACCGTTATTCAGGGTGCCAAATAGAATGGTATCAGGGGCATTGACGCAGCTAAAATCCTTATGGGAAAATGCGTACACGCAATTAGCGTAATGGCACTTGGAACAGCCGATAGCTGTCAATGATTTAATGACTTTGTAGTATTTTTTGCGTTTAATAAATTCGGTAAGAAGACAACAGGCATCCACAAAATAATACCTGTAGGCATATTAATACGTAACCACAAATATGACCAAAACGTCTCTCACGATTACTGATATTCGCTTTTAACCGAAATTTAAAAAGGAGTTCTCAGTTTCGACTTTTAATTGTGTTGCTCATTATCTTCGCCGTCTCTGACTGAACCGATATCAATGATATAGTTTTCGTCAAGATACTTTATATGTGTATTCCTTTATGTATAAATTTTATCAATTTCGGTTCAACAATTATAATTTTACTAGCTGTATTCTCTCAATTTATTAATATAGCAGCAGTTGCTTGTGACTTCGTTTGCGTGCGTTTTAGTCTAGTTCAAGGGCATAAGCTATCTCCATTCCAAATTTGATCCAAAACCCTCCAGCCGTTTTTTTGTGTTCAGGTGCCGATCACCATCGAAGTGGAAGTCCCGAACGAGTTGCACCGCCTGCTCGCCGGCCAGAAGCGGCGAGAGCTCATGCAGACCTACGACGTGCATCTCCTGCTGCCGCCCAACGACGAACAGACGGATATCGTCAAGGTAAAGATGCGAAACTCCCCACATTTTTATTTCTAACTCTACTAATATCTCGAAAACGAATGAATCACAACTTAAAGTGGATTTCTATCGAAAACACGGCATTTTAATCGCGCGGTCCGTTTGTGAGCTACGATGCCCCAACCTGACTCACTGAGACACACACACAGATACAGACTTAAACTTATGAAACTCGTCTATTTTGCGTCGGGGATTAAAATTAAAACTCTATCTGTACTTGTCATCACCACCTCAAAATTAACCAAATTTTTTGACAACAATAGAAAACAAAAGCTGAAGGTCAAATGCAACAAACCAATATTACGTATCGTATGCTTTTAATTTACAATTTGAAGGGTCTGTCTCACCACCCTCAATTGGGGATGGATGAAAATCTTAGAATTGCTTGATTTTTTTTCCGGTGATAGGAATAACCTTCCTTAGTACTTGATAAAAGTTTGGGATTTTTCTTTTGCGTCGTTATTTTTTGAAAAATAAAAACATCTTCCCCCATCACGTTCTGGGCCTAGGACGGCTGATTTTGCGTTTTCCTTGGTCCATCGCATATTTCAGAAAAACGTCTGTGGTAAATAATGACTTTGACATTTGACAGCTGTCTTCACATACATAACCCACGTAACTTTGTTAATTTTCGCTGCCTACGCGATCACTACTTTTTTCAATTTAATTATTTTACGAACTGTTTTTGCCCCCGGACATTGCCAATGGCTTGCCTGAACAAACGATGACTTGTGCTTTTCGACCCTGGATTTGATTTCATAGCTGCTACGACAGCCACAACTCTTAACTAGAAACTGGAATTTGAAATCTGCCGACATGAATAGGTGCTGCTGTTTATGTAAAAGCAGACTCTTCGAACTTACGAAGTGTTGATACTTACTTACATGCTAATGGCATTTATGAAGAACAGTGATAAGCATAATGTCGCTGAAATACGAGGTGCAAAAGCTTTATGGTGATTGGATTGTGATGTATGATTAAGATTTATTTAAAATAAAACACCTTAAGTTAATCAATAGTCTTTTATTACGTTTAGATGGTCTTCACAGCAATAAATTCGGCGTTTTGGACAGTTCCTGCCAGCCATTAGACACCAACTTTCTTTCAGCTCTTCTCTTACAGCAAAGAATCTCAAGCAGGGTTTTTTTATCACTTTTGGAGCACATTGTTATAAAACATGTCTTAGGATCTCTGTATCGTTGATGTTCATGGTCATTCATGGTGAATGATTTGGTTTAAAATCAATACGCCGGCAAAACGAATCAATGGGTCCAGTTTGATTTAGTTGCAGTGGTCGGCGTCGCGGCTATCAAAATCAAATCCAGGGTCGAAAAGCGCAAGTCATCGTTCGTTCAGGCAAGCTATTGGCAATGTCCGGGGGAAAAAACAGTTCGTAAAATAATTAAATTGGAAAAAGCAGTGAACGCGTAGGCAGCGAAAACAAACAAAGTTATGTCTGTGAAGACAGCTGTCAGATGTCAATGTCATTATTTACCACAGACGTTTTTCTGTAATATGCGATGGACCAAGGAAAACGCAAAATCAGCCGTCCTAGGCCCAGAACGTGATGGAGGAAAATGTTTTTATTTTTCAAAAATAAACGACGCAAAAGAAAAATCTCAAACTTTTATCAGGTACTAAGGAAGGTTATTTCTATCACCAAAAAAAAAATCAAGCAATTCTGAAATTTTCATCCATCCCCAATTAAGTTATATCTAACAAATAAATGTGATGTCATCTCTGTTAGTTCTGGCAAAATAAACAAAGATGGTATGACAAATATCTGTCAGATATATGAACTTTTTGATCACAATAAAACTTTTACGCAGGTAACTGGAACGCCTACGAATGTCGAAAAAGCGAAACATGCGCTTGCTGATAAAATCGTCGAAATGGAAAAAGAAAAAGAAGACAGAGCCTTAAGGTAAGAGAAGGACAGTTATCTAAAACTATTACGAATTACTTAAAATTTAACATACGAATAAGATATTCGTCCAATAATTTCGGATTTTTCAGAATTTGTTAATTGTACATCGTCTTCATTGATTTCATACATATTGATTAGTTGGTAACAAATACAGAGTTCTACATACATACTTAACGCTTTGTTCATTTGGTTTAAGTCTTTTATGCCCGTTTTCACCAACGACTCCTAGAATTTAAGGGATCCCTTAGCTCTTTTAGGTGACACCTAAGACCAATTTACGTTTCACCAACGCTTAAGTAACACCTAACTGCTTAGGGGCCCCCCTAGCGCTAAGTGATAGTTCGCGCAGTCGCAGATGCGTTTTAATTTTTATAGGTTATCGTGCATTTGTTATGCAATAATTGACTAAAATTGATAAGGTTTATAAAAAAAGGAAGGCTATTTAAATGATTTTGTAGAGTTTGGAAGCTGTTGAATAATTAGATTTAATATTCACATCAAACTTATTTAGATCAGACTGAAGATCAGATGATTTAACAAAGTATGATAGATGCTAAAGATTTTTCATATGATATGCCTACTCATAGAATGTCGAAAGAAAGCGTGCTTTTCATACTTAAAAAAATATTACATTATAGGTATTTGGAATATAAGGATAACTCAGTACAGAAGAAGAATAGTTCTGTATAAAGGAAGACCTCATCACAGCTGGACGAATGCCTAATATTCATCATCAGTCTATTAATGACCCTCTGAATACAAAACAAACCAGAAGCCGCGTTCAATTATAACAACACGCCGCGCGCTGTGTCAATTTATTATTGATTTCGCTATCCGTTTTCACTTAAAATATAATCCTGTTCTGTTTTTTATAAACCCAACGGCATTTCTGCATGTAGGAACCACACGAGAAGCGATTAATTAACACGCGCGCTCGCGGGTTCTGGTCTGTTCTGTATTATACGGGTTTCTAAGAAATCGAATAACAATGCTTTGAAAATATGTACAGTTCATGAATAAATTATCAAATCTAATCATTCCAGTTTCAGTCAATGAATGCTCGCTAATAAACTACAATCATCGCACCGAAAGTTCGAAAAAAATTAGATGGTTTAAAAACTGTCACTGTAAGTTCTTATTTTTCTGGATGGCAAAGATAATGCCATACAGCCTTAGTCAACATTCAAAAATAAGAAATAAGACGTCAATTTAGTATTAATGATATATTTGTCTAGTTTTTCTATGAACTAAAAAACAATTACTTTGCTCACCCGCGACCACTAATGACAAATAGTTATATCTGTGCGGCAAATGTATGTTTCCATGCAACACCTCCACCTCCACTGCTACACGAATCAACACATGCCACACAGACCCAACTATCACCACCACCACTATACTAAACGCTGACGCGTTTCGGCACTCTCCACGAGGCCATTTACGAAGCACAACAACAACCGCTCAACATGCCACCACTTCCACTACCCGCATGTTGAGCGGTTGTTGTTGTGCTTCGTAAATGGCCTCGTGGAGAGTGCCGAAACGCGTCAGCGTTTAGTATAGTGGTGGTGGTGATAGTTGGGTCTGTGTGGCATGTGTTGATTCGTGTAGCAGTGGAGGTGGAGGTGTTGCATGGAAACATACATTTGCCGCACAGATATAACTATTTGTCATTAGTGGTCGCGGGTGAGCAAAGTAATTGTTTTTTAGTTCATAAATATGGACCTCCGCAAAGTAACGCCTGATTCAATAAATAGTTTTTCTATGTTTTTAACATGTTGGTTTAATTTTTTATACACGATTTTTGAAGTTATTTCTCTTGAAAAAAATATCGATACAAAACCGGTTTTAGAAATCACTATAGATAAAACAAACCGTCACTTAGTTAGGGGACCCCTATTAAGGTGTTACCTAGGATGGTGAAAATAAAATTAGGTTAGGGAGAGATATAAGGGGCCACTTAGGATAGGGGTCCCCTGACTAGGTGATGACTTAGGTGTCGTTCACACGAATATTCAATCTATTTATTCAACAGCTTCCAAACTCTACAAAATCATTTAAATAGCCTTCCATTTTATATAAATATTATCAATCAAGTTAATTATTGCATAACAAATGCACGATAACCTATAAAAATTAAAACGCATCTGCGACTGCGCGAACTGTCACTTAGCGCTAGGGGGTCAATATTCGAGCCCCTAAACGTACGGGACCCCCTAAGCAGTTAGGTGTTACTTAAGCATTGGTGAAACGGAAATTGATCTTAGGTGTCCCCTAAAAGAGCTAAGGGATCCCTAAAATTTTAGGAGTCGTTGATGAAAACGGGCATTAGTCTCCCAATTTCTTGATCTACTGCGTTTCTTGGGAAAAAATGTTACCTTGGTACCAAAACTTATTTTTAATGCGGTTTTTTTTTCTTAAGTTTTTCCACGTGTAATTGAGACTAGCCTTGAGTTTTTCAATATCCTTTTGAACACAGGTCATTTGAACTAAAATTCAAAGTGGACCCTGAATACCATCCGCTCGTGATCGGCAAAGGCGGCGCGGTGATCACAAAGATCCGCACCGACTACGGAGTACAAATCAACCTGCCGAAGCGGGGCGAGCCCGAGGACGACGTCATCACCATCCAGGGCTACGAGGACAAGGCGCAGCAGGCCAAGGACGCGATACTTGCCATCGTCCACCAGCTGGTACGTTGATGAAATGCCAACAACGACAGAACTTATATGGGGATCATCATGCTTCAATTTTAGATTTTTGCATTGTCCAATTTGATTAATAATGCTTTCCCGACGAGCAAGCAAGACACATTATATAGCATAGTATTCATTTCCATGATTGCCAGGCAAGTCGACAATATTTATTGCATCTCAATCATATATATTATCTCGATCACATTTCTGCGCAACTGTATACAACCATACCTATTCGGATGACGGGTACAGTCGCAGGTCATATACTTTTGACAAATCGTTAGGCCGTTTGGTTACTTTTCAAAGTTGTTTGGATTCTTTTAGTAAAATCCTCTCTCACCAGGACAACCAATACCGTGAGGAAGTGGACATCGACCCGCGCATCCACCGGCGGCTGATCGGCCTGCGCGGCAAGAACATCCGCAAGATAATGGACGAGTACAAAGTGGACATCCGGTTCCCGAAACAGGGCGACGACAGCATCGTCGTCATCACCGGAGACGAGGACAACGTGCTGGACGCCAAGGACCATCTGCTGAACGTGGCGGAGGAATACGTGAGTCATACAGCATCGGGGGCAACACCGGAGGCGGGGACAAGGTGCTGGACGCCAAGGACCATCTGCTGAACGTGGCGGAGGAATACGTGAGTCATACAGCATCGGGGGCAACACTGGGGGCGGGGACAAGGTGCTGGACGCCAAGGACCATCTGCTGAACGTGGCGGAGGAATACGTGAGTCATACAGCATCGGGGGCGGGGACAAGGTGCTGGACGCCAAGGACCATCTGCTGAACGTGGCGGAGGAATACGTGAGTCATACAGCATCGGGGGCAACACCGGGGGCGGGGACAAGGTGCTGGACGCCAAGGACCATCTGCTGAACGTGGCGGAGGAATACGTGAGTCATACAGCATCGGGGGCAACACTGGGGGCGGGGACAAGGTGCTGGACGCCAAGGACCATCTGCTGAACGTGGCGGAGGAATACGTGAGTCATACAGCATCGGGGGCGGGGACAAGGTGCTGGACGCCAAGGACCATCTGCTGAACGTGGCGGAGGAATACGTGAGTCATACAGCATCGGGGGCAACACTGGGGGCGGGGACAAGGTGCTGGACGCCAAGGACCATCTGCTGAACGTGGCGGAGGAATACGTGAGTCATACAGCATCGGGGGCAACACCGGGGGCGGGGACAAGGTGCTGGACGCCAAGGACCATCTGCTGAACGTGGCGGAGGAATACGTGAGTCATACAGCATCGGGGGCAACACTGGGGGCGGGGACAAGGTGCTGGACGCCAAGGACCATCTGCTGAACGTGGCGGAGGAATACGTGAGTCATACAGCATCGGGGGCAACACCGGGGGCGGGGACAAGGTGCTGGACGCCAAGGACCATCTGCTGAACGTGGCGGAGGAATACGTGAGTCATACAGCATCGGGGGCAACACTGGGGGCGGGGACAAGGTGCTGGACGCCAAGGACCATCTGCTGAACGTGGCGGAGGAATACGTGAGTCATACAGCATCGGGGGCAACACCGGGGGCGGGGACAAGGTGCTGGACGCCAAGGACCATCTGCTGAACGTGGCGGAGGAATACGTGAGTCATACAGCATCGGGGGCAACACTGGGGGCGGGGACAAGGTGCTGGACGCCAAGGACCATCTGCTGAACGTGGCGGAGGAATACGTGAGTCATACAGCATCGGGGGCAACACCGGGGGCGGGGACAAGGTGCTGGACGCCAAGGACCATCTGCTGAACGTGGCGGAGGAATACGTGAGTCATACAGCATCGGGGGCAACACTGGGGGTGGGGACAAGGTGCTGGACGCCAAGGACCATCTGCTGAACGTGGCGGAGGAATACGTGAGTCATACAGCATCGGGGGCAACACCGGGGGCGGGGACAAGGTGCTGGACGCCAAGGACCATCTGCTGAACGTGGCGGAGGAATACGTGAGTCATACAGCATCGGGGGCAACACCGGGGGCGGGGACAAGGTGCTGGACGCCAAGGACCATCTGCTGAACGTGGCGGAGGAATACGTGAGCCATACAGCATCTATCAATACCCAGGTGCTTATCTCGGGCTTGATGTATTTATTTCCCACTGAGTTCTGACTGCTCGCTCAATTAGAACTCGGACGGTTAGTAAAAATATACAGGGTCATCGGATCACAACGCGCTATTTCGACTTGTTGCCTATTTTTTAAATATTTGTTCTCAGAACAGGGCAGTAAAGTCATTTTAGTTCATAAGAATTTATTTTTACGAAATTTTGTTGTTTCTACATTTGACTAATACTTAACAAGGAATACCAAAACGATAACGACATGTCAAAGTCTCAAGTAAAAATCGAGTCTCGGAGATTTTTCCCGCTTTTCCGAACATTTTAAGAGTTCCAGTGTTATTTTATATTGGTGGTATTGGAGGAATACGTGAGTGATACAGACAGACATAAAAAGTTCAGATTTTCAAATTTATCTAATTTACACGATTTATTTATTTATTACCAAAACAATTTTACAGCATAAGAACTACCTTCATACCAAATTTTAAGTTCCTAGGACAATAACTCTAAGTAGGGTATGTATAGGTTTTGATTTCACAGCAATTTGTATGTAAACACCCGTCCTCTCCTTCTGACCCGATACGGGTCAAGATTTAAAAAAAAACTTTTTTCATGCATAAAAAATATCCAGAAATTACTTTGAACTTTGTATGGATTTCAATTTTATTTCGATCTAAAAAAAATGCATATATGACAGAATTAAATATTTAATTTTAAAAATTTCCCCTGGTAAACCACCAGACCACATCGAGTGACTTATTAGAAGTTTGATTTTTTCACAGATTCAAGGGATTACAGGCTCAACAACTAACAAATAAAACTTTAACTCTAAAAAGCTAAACATAAAATATCGAATGGTATAAAGTTAATATTAATTTCGATTTCTACTGTGTCGCCACTGTTGAACAGAAATTCCAATAAAATTATACAAGTCACTGATTAGAAGTAATTTTAATAAATTATTACCCTTTTATTTATTTATTAATAATAACATTACATCTATCATTAGTTACCCAATACGATAGAGTAGCACCTTACATATATAAAGCATCTTTACAATTTTCATATTATTTTCATCTCCACTGTGCCATAAGGACCCTTCTGTACTAAACTTTGCAACCAATTTTAACGTAAAAATAATTAACTCATATGAGTGAAGCCAAGCTACAAAGACACTTTTATGCCCGTTTTCACCAACGACTCCTAATATTTAAGGGATCCCTTAGCTCTTTTAGGTGACACCTAAGACCAATTTCCGTTTCACCAACGCTTAAGTAACACCTAACTGCTTAGGGGGCCCCCTAAGTTTAGGAGCTAGAATATTGACCCCCTAGCGCTAAGTGACAGTTCGCGCAGTCGCAGACGCGTTTTAATTTTTATGGGTTACCGTGCATTTGTTATGCAATAATTAACTAAAACTGATAAGATTTATATAAAATGGAAGGCTATTTAAATGATTTTGTAGAGTTTGGAAGCTGTTGAATAATTAGTTTTAATATTCACATCAAACTTGTTTAGATCAGACTGAAGATCAGATGATTTAACAAAGTATGATAGATACTAAAGATTTTTCATATGATATACCTACTCGTAGAATGTCGAAAGAAAGCGTGCTTTTCATACTTAAAAAAATATTACATTATAGGTATTTGGAATATAATATGGAACAGAAGAAGAATAGTTCTGTTTAAAGGAAGACCTCATCGCAGCTGGACGAATGCTTCATATTCATCATCAGTCTGTTAATGACCCTCAGAATACAAAACAAACCAGAAGCCGCGTTCAATTATAACACCACGCCGCGCACTGTGTCAATTTATTATTGATTTCGCTATCCGTTTTCACTTAAAATATAACCCTGTTCTGTTTTTTAAACCCAACGGCATTTCTGCATGTAGGAATCATACGAGAAGCGATTAATTAACACGCGCGCTCGCGGGTTCTGGTCTGTTCTGTATTATACGGGTTTCAAAGAAATCGAATAACAATGCTTTGAAAATATGTACAGTTCATGAATAAATTATCAGATCTAATCATTCCAGTTTCAGTCAATGAATGCTCGCTAATAACCTACAATCATCGCAACGAAAGTTCGAAAAAAATTAGATGGTTAAAAACTGTCACTGTAAGTTCTTATTTTTCTGGATGGCAAAGATAATGCCATACAGCCTTAGTCAACATTCAAAAATAAGAAATAAGACGTCAATTTAGTATTTATGATATATCTGTATAGTTTTTCTATGTTTTTATAATGTTGGTTTAATTTTTTACAGACGATTTTTGAAGTTATTTCTCTTAAAAAAAATTATCGATACAAAACCGGTTTTAGAAATCTCTATAGCTAAAACAAACCGTCAATTAGTTAAGTAACCCCTATTAAGGTGTTACCTAGGATGGTGAAAATGAAATTAGGTTAGGGAGAGATATAAGGGGCCACTTAGGATAGGGGTCCCCTGACTAGGTGATGACTTAGGTGTCCCCTATCCTAAGTGGCCCCTTATATCTCTCCTTAACCTAATTTCATTTTCACCATCCTAGGTAACACCTTAATAGGGGTTACTTAACTAATTGACGGTTTGTTTTAGCTATAGAGATTTCTAAAACCGGTTTTGTATCGATAATTTTTTTTAAGAGAAATAACTTCAAAAATCGTCTGTAAAAAATTAAACCAACATTATAAAAACATAGATAAACTATACAGATATATAATTAATACTAAATTGACGTCTTATTTCTTATTTTTAAATGTTGACTAGGTTGTATGGCATTATCTTTGCCATCCAGAAAAATCAGAACAGTTTATAACTATCAAATTTTTTTCGAACTTTCGGTGCGATGATTGTAGTTTATTAGCGAGCATTCATTGACTGAAACTGGAATGATTAGTTATCTGATAATTTATTCATGAACTGTACATATTTTCAAAGTATTGTGTTATTCGATTCTTTGAAACCCGTATAATAAAGAACAGCCCAGAACCCGCGAGCGCGCATGTTAATTAATCGCTTCTCATGTGGTTCCTACATGCCGAAATGCCGTTGGGTTTATAAAAAACAGAATAGGATTATTATTTTAAGTGTAAACGGATAGCGAAATCAATAATAAATTGACACAGTGCGCGGCGTTATGATTGAACGCGGCTTCTGGTTTGTTTTGTATTCTGAGGGTCAAGAATAGACTGATGATGGATAATTAGTATTAGGCATTCGTCCAACTGCGATGAGGCCTTCCTTTATACAGAACTATTCTTCTTCTGTTTTGGGTTATTCTTATATTCGAAATACCTCTAATGTTAAATTTTTTCAAGTATGAAAAGCACGTTTTCTTTCGACATTCTACGAGTAGGTACATCTTATGAAAAATCTTTAGTACCTATCATACTTTGATAAATCATCTGATCTTCAGTCTGATCTAAATAACTTTGATGTGAATATTAAATCAATTTATTCAACATTGCACGATAACCTATAAAAATTAAAACGCATCTGCGACTGCGCGAACTGTCACTTAGCGCTAGGGGGTCAATATTCGACCCCCTAAATTTACGGGACCCCCTAAGCAGTTAGGTGTTACTTAAGCGTTGGTGAAACGGAAATTGATCTTAGGTGTCCCCTAAAAGAGCTAAGGGATCCCTTAAATTTTAGGAGTCGTTGGTGAAAACGGGCATAAGTCTCTTATGCTTTATCAATATACAAAAAAATTAAATTTTATGATTTTGAAGTATTTTGCTAAAACGTTACGTAACTAGAAAGTGCCATAAGGACCCTTTTGCTGTGGAACTTCACATGCTATTGAATTATATTTTTTTTGTTGCCATAAGTACCTATCACTATCAGTCATAAAAATAGTACCATATGCTAATCATTTTTGACATCAAAATCAGCAGACTATAGTAGGCGAGTCTAAAGATAACCATTAAAAGCGTCCATAATTATTTTATTGAACAAAAGGGCTCTGCATTAATATCCACACCCTTCCCTTAGTTGCAAGACGTCGCGGACCGCTACACGCGGCCCCAAGCACCGTCCCTCGGCGACTTCGGCGAAGTGTTGGCGGCCGAGCCCGCCGCGCCGCCCGCCGCCGCCGCCGCCGCCGCCGCCGCCGCCGCCGCCGCCTCTGCCTCTGCCGCTGCGCCCGCTGCGGGCTTCGTTGTAAAGGTATTGTAACAACTAGCTTGCTCCCGCGGCTGAACTTCCTGTTCCGTGGGAATAACGTTTTTACCTACATACTTTCCCCCACCCCATTAAACTTTTTCGCCTCGTAACAACAAATTGCACATTCCCTTAAAATATTACTAATTTGATTATACATATTATCAATAATTATTCTATGGTCTAAACAACTACAAATATTATCAGCACAATACCTTAACTCTAATGGGAAGTCAATGTTTCTTAACCTATCAGTACATAATTTATTATATTTATCCATTTGATCTTCAATCCTTGTTAGACTCAATGTTATTCTTAATACCTTGCTTACATGAAATGTTACCGAAGTTACATAGCACCTCCAAGGGAAAGTGGTCCGACCAATAAACATCATATCGTACATTAGCACTGGTGACAGACCTCCACGCAGCCTCAGTGACCAAACAGTGATCTAACTAGCTCTTGCAGTTAACATGACTATCACTTACGTAAGTATGCGTGGCTGAAGACTCACCTAGTTTGATCACATCGGTTAAATCTCCCCTTATCCCTGCCGCCCTGGCACGCAAAATTTTATCGACGACATGATGCATTCCTCACTTTCTAACAAAAAGTGCGAGAGGGACAAGTGCTTTACGTCGTCTATAAATAAACGACCAGACCGATCTACATTACGAAATGAACCTCTATGCAAAATTTCGCCTATTAGGTTCAGGGGTTTGGACGAGACGTTGCGTTGATGACTCAGTCAGTCAAAACTTTTCTTTATAATAATTACTAGCTGTTGCCCGCGACTTCGTCCGCGTACATTTCGGTTATCGCTATCCCGCGGGAACTATATAATTTTCCCGAATAAAAAGTAGCCTATGTTATTTCTCAATATTCAAACTATCTTCTTACCAAATTTCATCTAGATCGGTGCAGCGGTTTTCCCGTGAAGAGGTAACAAACAGACAGACAGAGACACCGCGTTACTTTCGCATTTATAATATTAGTTAGGATGTATATGTATATACATACAATACAATACAATACAATACAAATATTCTTTATTGAAAACCACAAAATAGTACAAAGAGACTCCAATACAGTACAATGTAGACATTATGTACATAAATGTCTACATTGACTAAATAAACTAACTATATACCTATACGAGATCCCAGTCGCCTCCAGGGCCGTGTTTTATAAAGCTACAAGTTACAATTTACAAGCGGAAGTCTCATTTTATCACCTTTTGTTAGAAAGAGTAAGTAAATTGTAACTTGTAGCTTTGTAAAACACGTCCCAGATATCTGTTTCACTTTACATTTTTGTTCCTATTAGGAATTAAAAGGTGAAAGAGCTAACCCACAATAGTAGTTTATGCAACTGCTGCATAATGAGGGTCCTTAAAACACGAGTGTGTTTTCAGGCGAAGCTGAGTTTCATAATAGGATCACACAAGTGTTTTAAGGCCTAATTATGTGGAGTTGCATGCATTATTTTATCTACACACATATTATAAGTACTCTAAGATGGGTTCAGAAGCCGAAGGCATATCATACCCATACCTGTCACGAATTTGACTGCTTTTATTTTTATATAGACAAACGTGCCGAGCTGACGTTTCGTAGACTGTTGTTTTTTATTGTAAATTATCTCATTATTATTTATACATGTCAGATTGAACTTGACTATACGTGAGTGATCCGTTTTATTTCACTATGTTTGTAAATTACGTTGGTTTTCAAATTTGAAACATTGAATTCGTTGTCGTAATGACTATTACTTTACTGCTGGTGGTGGTTGGGAGACGCTGTCGGCGAGAAGACGACGACGTGCTGCAATGCAGGTCATTTTCTACGGTTTCTGAACGCATTATAGAGGACTTATGATATGTGTGTAGATAAAAGACAGTAACGCAGGTGATCATACAGTGCCGGTACCTGCAGCACCGACTATTAGTCGATCAACAATAAAAGTTTATACATTAAGTAAATTTTAGGGCATACCATATACACAAACTCTTTTTTTTTTCAAGACCGTGTTCTGCTCATCGCGGTTTTAAATAATGACTTGTTCGATTTGACTTTGTAAATACTAATAAAATTGTGATGTCTGTAGGGCGGTCCGTGGGAGCAACGAGCACCGGACACGGCGTCAACGCACGAGTTCCCGACCATGCCCGGCGCGCCGCGCGCCGCGCCGCCGCCGCAGGCCTCGCCCGCCGCCTGGGGCCCGCGCCGCTAAGCCGCCCCTCGCGCCCACCGCGCGCCACTGTACTCTATACTTGTGACCCATGGTCCAGGATCAGAGCACAGAGCCTTCGGGAACCATCCCAACGGCTTTGAACTGTTATATAAGTTACTTTCCTTTACACAAGTAACTCGGCAAGCGATACGATGACTCCCCGTTATGGCGTCTAAAAAATATTGCATTCGTTTCCTTTCAAATAGGCTCTCGTCTTAGTTATATTGAGGCCATAGAGAGCAGAAATTTTTTGTTCTAAAAAGATTTACTCAAAAAAGGAGCGTAACTAATATAATTTGAAGCTGTTCTATATACATAAAATGATATATTATTTTTATTTGTTCATAGTATAGAACGGTTATTATGAAATCATGTTTCGTTCGCTCATTTGAGGGCACACTATGATTTCTAATTAGATGTAACAATCATTATATAGGTGACACCTATTTTTACGCGTCCAGTGAGATTGATGCATTTTCCGATAAATTATTATCTATCCTAATTCTGGCAACGAAATTGGCTGATCGGTTATTTATTTTAACGTATCTGTGTACCCATGATATTTTAACGAATTACATACCATATAATAATTCTATGGAGAATGCCATTTGACTAAGTTGTTGATATCTATAATCTTTCATATATTGAAGATGCCGTTTATTTTAGAATCCTCTGGACCGTCGTGAACGTTACTATCATAATCATAATACACAGCTGACTTATTCATGTTGGATAATTTTAAATATAAAAAACTTATGAAATAATAATCTATCATATACCTGAATTATGTAACATTATACAATATTATACTTAGGAAATTTTTACATTATTGCTATTACCTTGACACGCATGAAACATTATTTCACTTCGTTCTGGAGGATCTTATTATTTGTGTTTTCTGCATCTAGATGAGTGCATAATTTTAATGTTTCTGTGTACTTATTGATTAAATTTATAATGAAGTGTCTATTTTTTCATAATATTTTCATATCTTATTTTTTCTATACTATGTTTTGTAAGTGTTGCCTATAACAATAAATGAATCAGTAATATAATAAGTCAAGAATGAATATTTTTACAAAAGTAATTTGTACATAGCAAATTGTGTTTGAAATATATTAATAAATCTTTTACAAGAATAAATTGGACTTTCATTTCCTTCCCGTGTTTCCTTAAGACTGCCCAAAGAAAGTGTATGGTTTTCAGGGTTCATGTAAAGTATGTATGTAATTTTTCATGTTCATGTTCACGGCCTGGCCGTAGTAATAATAATAAGACAGCTTGCTGGCTACTTTTTTCAGATTTTGAACCCTGTCCCGAACAATCAGTATGGCACCAAGCTAGTACTTTATCTGAACAAAAATCCATATGGCTATTTGAATTTAAATCATAGCTGGTCATTTTTCAACTTTGTGTGTTTGTGTTATTCTGTCTATAGACCGACCAAAAAGTCAAGAAATCTGAGAAAAGAGGAACTAATATTCTCATTCATATTCTCCTCTCCTTTAAAACAGACATGGCTGCATGAACTTTGTTTCCTTTGCCTATCCCACAATGGATGAATATTATATAAAAAAAAAAAACAAAATCAAATCCACAGACAAAGACCCTCCATACTACGAAGTGCAAACTTCGAATCGTGCCGTCCCTCTCAAGCTAATATTATTTAACACGAGGGTGAGCGGGACGATACGATATGAACTTGGATTTTCGAATTTCGTAGTATGGGAGCAGAGTAGAATACCTTTTATCGAATTGACGATCGAGCTAAAACTTAGTATTTCCCGAAGCTATTTTCGCAAATTACTCAGAATAATTTATTTTTGGTGGCTGTCTATGATGGTTTAAATTTTTATTTACACCACTATAATTTAAAATGCAAGACCAGTGTCTAGAATCTAACGTGTATGTATTCTACTACACTTATTTTTAAAGTCGCTACAACATAATATTAAAATTGTACAAAAATATCCAGTACACAAATACTGAAATTCCTACGCAAATACATCAACGTATGTTCAAAAATTAATGTTTACTTCAGATTTTCAGGAAATAATTAATAGATTTACACTTTGCAGGTCTCTGAAGATACCCTTTGTATCTGCCAGAAGTGCCTCACTGGCGTGTGAAGTGTTAAATGTTGACAGTGAATTGAAAGGCAGCGGAGTTAAGAGAGATATATCAACCAATGGTGAAAATCTTTTAATGTTAGTACCAATACTCTTAGTTTATTATTTGTGTGTAAGTATGTCCTTCTCCTCAGCTGTCATTCTGCAATTCAGTGTATCAGGGAAGGTTCTAGTCTCTTTCTTAAAATAATTGATACACAGCAAGTTTTCTAAAACCTACATTTGGCTATGTTTTGCCAGACCACATGATAGTATGTGATCTGTGGCAGTAATGCATTACTCATTAAATGAAAGCATTTTTTATTCTGTCCTATACTTATATGCTTTTCAAAAAGCCTTACAGTTCTGCCCATGCACCATTGGGGTAGACATAATTGGCAAATAGTAATTTAGTTACATGGTAAGGTCCATAAATTTCACTCTAAAATTACAAACTCTTATGTGTGATTGCCATGGAAGAAAGAATACTTTTAAATGTTAATGTGGTGATTGCTGTGAAATGCTGGTGGAAATATAGAGCCCCGGTACTGGTTCCTAGTACAATTAATTGTAACTACCCCCACCCCTTCCCAGTCATTGTTTGTCCTAGTAAATGCTCATTAGGATTGTAAACTGGCCTGTCTAGCTTATTGCTTTGCTTAATAATTAATATTAATTATTTTTAAGACTTCTACTAATCTTTGTCTTACTTTTATGATGAAATAAAACATTTTTAACTTAGTTTTTACTATTACAGAAACTTAACAGGGCAGGATTTGAAGAGGCTCAGGGTATCAGCCAATTCTGTCATCAAGAATATAATTCTTGTATCAAAGACAGTCAACCTTTTTGAACAAAGTTGAAATATATTAAACTTTTGAAATGCCAGAGCATACTCCGGCTCCAACACCAGCCAGGTCCTTGTATGGATTTTTCATGTATTTGTTCAGCAAAACAATACTTGGAATTTATTTAATATGGGCATTTGTTCCAGATGAGTATCTGCATTCTTTAAATATATACTATTATCCACAAAAATATTGGGCAACAGCTGTTCCTATCCAATGTTTGGTGGCTTTGACTCTATTCACGTTTTTAATATATCCTAGCATTAATATGTGTATGAATTGTGATATTGAAAGTATTAACACAATATCAGATCCATATTCCGATTTTTCTGTTGCTCAAAAAGCCAATAATTTCAAAGTCCCAGATACATGTGTTTGTACTAAAAAAGAAAACTGTTCTAAACATAGTTATTTAGTGACAGACGTTGAAATTAACGAGAAATCTGTGCCACAGCTGCATGATTTGAACATACGCCATGTTTGTAAGAAACTGTATTTAAACAGATACAAATAAATACATGTTCTAAGGAAAATTGATTGTTTAATTTATGCTACTTTGCATCTGGGCTGTAATGGTAATCACACTTTTGTTTAGTTGGCACTCTCATTCATTACACTCTGACTTTTGTAGCAGGTAAGTAAGTATATGGTTGTCATGCTCATTCAAAATGGCATCAACCTTTTCAAGGCCAGACTGATAACAAACTTGAATATGTACACTTTTAACATGAAACTACCGTGAGATTCAATCATAGTGAAATAAACGGATCACTCACGTATATCAGTGGAGTATAGGCCGACATGAGTTTTACGCCACCGGCGTGGCGTGTGCTACTAGAGGAAGGACTACGGATTAGTCCGAAACGTATTAAGATGGTTACCTCGCAAAATATCGCTTGATTACCTACCTATATGAACACTTGCAAATGTAGAGCTCCGTAACCACTATGTTAAGGCTCAAAGAGTATTTACGTTAAAATCCATAAATTTAATTATGAATGAAATGTTTATCAATAATATACTTGTGCAGTTAGGGTCGAGCACGACTTTTCGAATTCTGCGTAACGTTACGGTTATCGTATCGAGACATTATCGAGATCGAGAAACCTCATACTAAATTTTAGTTCATAATACGCTCACGGGCGGGCGCTGTTCCAAACGTCATATAAACTCGATAACGTTTACTATTCTATTTTACGTGACGCAGGTTTCGAATATTCGTACTCGGGCCTCGGGCATTTTAACTTTCATTCTATCTATAATTATACTAGTGTACTAGTTTGTTCCGCTGTCACGTCAAATGAAAGCTTTCAAAGCAGTTCTTCCTGAATTTATAGGTGTAGCTTGTGACCGAGTACGCGAAATGGGTCAAGGTCAATAATCTAAGTAAATCACGTAAGCAACTTGAAACTCGTGAAAGCTGCATAATGTTATTAATGTTACTGTAATCGAAGCTGTGAGCTAGGTTGTAATAAGTAGAGCATAAAAGTAATGTGCTCATTGTAGTATTGTCTATGGTTCGATTCCCATCCTGATTTTAGAAACAAATAAAGTTGTCTATGACTGATCTACAACTGAACTTGAAAGACGTGTTTCATTGCACCATCCCAATAATAATTAAATATAATTAAATAATCATCCCCCGCGCCCAGCACATGGTATCAGAAGTCGAAGTCGAAGGCGAAGTCAAGAAAAGGTGCAACAACAAACAAAAATGGGTGGCAACGACGGAAACGAAAAGGTACATAATTTCATACTAGCCAACGGTCTTAAACCTTTGAATCTTACAAAAGAGAATGGCGGCAAAGAGTGTGCAAATTCCGAGAAGTGGAAACTGTGGAAACAGAAATTCCTCATATATTTTGAAGCAAACGACTTGGAAAAAGTTCCAAATTCGAAACAAATCGCAATATTTTTGAATTCTATTGGCGATGAAGGACTTCATATCTATAATTCATTCCATGTAAATTCAAAAGAAGAAACGTTAACGTCCATTTTAGAAAAATTTGATTCGAAATTTAACGAATTCAAAAATGTAACGGTCGAAAGATTTAATTTCTTCACCCGTTATCAGAAACAAAACGAGAATTTAGACGAATATGTAACATATTTAAATAAGTTATCGTCAAGTTGCAAATTCGAAGCACTAAAAGAATCGTTAGTCAAAGACATGTTCATAATTGGAATTAGAAATGGACAAATAAAAGAAAAACTTCTACAAAAGGAATTCAAAGACATCAACGAAGCAGTCGAAGTAGCCAAGACCATGGAATTATCATGCCAAAGATCAAGAAAATTGGGAAATGAAGAAACCGACATGCAAGTTCAGGCAATATCAAGAAACAACCAGACAAGTAAAGGTTCAACACCAATGAGACATTCATCAAGATCAAGATCAAAAGTCGACCTCCAGCGAAATAACAGAAATAATAGTCACAGCCGAGAACGAACACCTAATCATTATTTTTCAGCTAATTTCAGGTCAAACAGCAAATCAAATGCAATTTGTAAAAGATGTGGTCAACAACATCGAGTCAAATGTCCCGCAAAGGGTAGAACTTGTTCTATTTGCAAGAAACTGAATCACTTCGCGATATGCTGTTATTTCAACGACCAGAATAAAAACAAGAAAAATGTAAGTTCCGTTATGTCCGTTAATTTTGAAAATTTAAATGAATATGACATCAATAATCAACATAATTATAATTATTCAAATGATTTTATAATAAATGCAGTAAATAATAACCATAATTGTAATAATTCGCATAATTGGAAAATAAATGTTAATTTTTATGATCAAAAATTTAACTGTCAAATTGACACTGGAGCAGACATTAATGTAATCTCGTTAGAAACTATACGACATTTAGAAAATATGTACAATATTCAGATCCCTATTCAAAGCTCGAATGATAAGATTTTCACATTTTCAGGACAATTAATTGATAATTTAGGTAGTGTCACACTGGCGTGCAAATTTGATAATGGTTATCATGTCAACATTAAATTTATTGTTGTGAAATGTAAATGTGCGACAATATTGGGTTGGAAAACATGTGAAGAATGTGGCATTGTGAAAAGACTATTTGAACTAACAAACACACAAAACATTAACCAAAACCAAAGGTCAGTACAAACAATTATCGAGAATTATGCCGATACTTTCGAGGGGTTAGGTTGTTTACCATCTGAGGCTCATTTAGATGTAGATACAAGTATCACACCAAAAATATGTCCGGTTCGCAGAATTCCATATGCATTACACCCTAAGCTAAAGTCAGAGTTAGATAGAATGCAACAATTACAAGTCATTGAGAAAGTAACCAAGCCAACAAACTGGGTTAACGCGATAGTCCCTGTAGTAAAACCCAATGGTGAATTACGCATATGTCTAGACCCTAGAAACCTAAACAAAGCTATTAAAAGACCTCTTTTTCCTTATCCTACTTTGGACGATTTACGCTCAAAAGTAGCTGGTGCTGCTATTTTTTCAAAATTAGATGCAAACTCAGGATATTGGATGATCAAACTAGATGCAGAAAGTAGTGACCTCTGCACATTTAACACACAATTCGGTAGGTATAAATTCCTTCGCTTACCATATGGCATAAATTCAAGTGGTGAAATTTTCCATAGAGTAATGACAGATCTGTTCGGTGATTTACCTGGTGTTTTAATATTCGTCGATGATATACTTGTTTATGGCTCAAACCAAGCAGAACATGATGCGAGGTTGGAAAATGTTCTTAGGAAAGCTAGAGAAGTCAATTTAAAGTTTAACAAGTCAAAATGTAAATTTAACAAGGCTGAAGTAGCATATGTAGGGCATATATTTAATAAAAATGGTATTTCTGCAGATACTTCTAAGATCGAAGCTATCATGAAAATGCCTAAGCCGGAGAATGTCAAGGATCTCCAACGTTTTTTAGGTATGGTGAATTATTTAGGTTCATATATTCCTAATTTAGCTCATGAGACAAGTTTACTTAGAGATCTTCTTAAAAAACAAAACATTTGGCAATGGACACACAGTCATGATAAGCAATTCATAAATTTAAAAGAACTAATTTGTCAATCACCTATCTTAGTGCATTATGATGTAAACAAACCAGTCAGAATGTCTGTTGATGCAAGTCAAAAAGCTGTTGGTGCAGTAATTTTTCATGGGAAAAATCCTATTGCTTACTCATCCAAGTCTTTAACAAAAACACAAGAAAACTATGCTCAAATAGAGAAAGAATTATATGCTATTGTTTTTGGATGCAAAAAATTCCATCAGTATATTTATGGCAAAACTATACACGTAGAAACAGACCATCAACCTCTGGTGACATTGTTTAAAAAGCCACTTTCAGATGTCCCAGCAAGGCTCCAAAGAATGATGATAACTTTACAATCATACGACCTAGTAGTTTCATACACAAAAGGTACTGAAATGTATGTTTCAGATACTTTGTCAAGAGCTCCTGTCATGAATTTAAATACTGAAATAGATAAATTCGATTTAGATGAACTGGAAAACAACATTGTCTGTCAGGTAAAATTATTAACTTCTAACTTAGCAATAACTCCAAATAAGCTGCAACAAATTGTGTCTCATACAAAGTCAGATTTAACTTTACAAAAGTTAATAGAATATCATAAAACAGGTTGGCCTAACTGTAAACAACAATGTGACCCATTAACCCTACCATATTGGAATATTCGCGACGAAATCCATGTAATAGATGAAATTGTATTCAAAAATCAGTCTGTAGTCATTCCGAAGTCAATGCGGTCAGAAATATTACAAAAATTACATGAAGGTCACATGGGCATGGAAAAAACCAAAAATTTAGCCCGTGGCATTGTATTTTGGCCAAACATTTACCATGACATTGAAGAAAAAACAAGGCAATGTGAGACTTGTATGACATACAGCTCAAATAAAACAAAGGAAACTTTATTAAGTCATGAACAGCCAACATTGCCATGGCAAAAAGTAGCTACAGATTTATTTGACTATAATAACAAAAAATATCTCTTAGTGGTCGATTACTATTCAAATTACATTGAAATAGCTCATTTAAATACAGATCATCGAAGCCAAACTGTAATAACACATTTAAAATCTATTTTTGCTCGACATGGTATTCCTCTACAACTTGTGAGTGACGGTGGTCCTCCATACAATTCTCAAGAGTTCCAAAACTTCATGAAGGACTGGGATATAGAACACATAACATCTAGTCCTCATTTGTCCAGGTCGAACGGGCTCGCAGAAATTTCTGTCAAAATTATAAAAAACATATTAAGAAAATGTGAGAGTTCAGGTACAGACATTTATATAGGTCTATTACAGTACAGAACTACTCCTAGAGGAAATTTAAAATCACCATCAGAACTATTAATGTCAAGAACATTAAGAACTAAATTACCTACTCAAACTAGCAATTTAAAGCCTAAAATTGTCAAATTCGCAGATCATTTCAAAAATAAGTCTGAAGTGATAAATAAAAGAAAGTTATACTATAACAAAAATGCTGATAAGCCCCAAGAATTTCAGCTAAATGATCAAGTCTATTTTAAGAAAAACCCTAAAGATCTAATTTGGTCGAAAGGATTTATCTTGTCTAAGGCTCAATTTCCTAGATCTTACCTAGTGAAAAGTGAAAATGGCACAGTATATAGAAGAAATACACAACATATTAAATTGTTTAAGTCATGTCTGCCACAGTCAAATAGTCATAGTCATATTAGCAACACAAACAATAACAGTCATAAATTGTCACAGTCACAGTCCACTCAGTCTAGTCAAACATTTACAAACTGTAAATATAGGTCAAATATTACTGTAAAGTCAAAAGGTCAAAGTCCAAGTAAGTGTGAAAAACATGTTAGGAGGGAAGATACAGTGAGATGTTATCACATTCCTGATTATATTAAAAAAGCTAAAAGTCAAATGTCAAGATCTGATAATGAAAGTCAAAACTGTTCTAAAACGAATTCTATGAATGAAACGTTTATGTCTATTGAGTCAAGTCAGTCAAATGTAATTAGTCCATTGAATAATCAAAGTGTATTAAGTCAGTCTAATAACCAAAATGTATCAAGTCCGTCAAATAATCAAAATGTATTAAGTCCGTCGAATGATCAAAATAATGTGTCAAATAATACAAATATTGTAAGTCCTATGTCAAGCCTTTATGATGAGTCAGATACATTGCAATCTCCATTGTTCATTGAAGTCAATGAAGATAATCAAGATATTAAATTTTTGTCAGAAAATCAATTAGTCATGTCTCAGTCAGATAGTCAGTCAGGCTCAAGTAACAATGTACAAAACTTACCTGAAATTATGGATATTGCGATTAGCAGCAATACTCCTGAAATAAGGTACAGCTCTAGAGGAAGATTGTTAAAGAAAACAAACAAATTAGACTTATAAAATAATTTATTGTAAATTAACAAACTTAGCTTATATCTAGATAATATGTAAATGACGATGTAAACACTGAATACGTAGTTTTAATTCACTGACATAATTTTGTATAATGTATTGTAATATGACTTCGAGTAATAATTAATTTCAATTGTTTTAATTTATTTAATCGAATGTATTGCAAATTTGTAGATTCATGTTTGTCAGATGATAAACAATGAAACGTCAATGTCAAATGCCAATTAAATGTCAATGTATTGTCAATGTCAAATTTACTTTTTTAAGAAAGGGCATGTAGTATTGTCTATGGTTCGATTCCCATCCTGATTTTAGAAACAAATAAAGTTGTCTATGACTGATCTACAACTGAACTTGAAAGACGTGTTTCATTGCACCATCCCAATAATAATTAAATATAATTAAATAATCATCCCCCGCGCCCAGCACACTCATGACCTAATTTCATCCACAGTGCAACAGTACTGGGGAAATCGCTCCGAGCAGGGGTTCCCAAACTGCGCCTCGGCGCCCTGGGGCGCCGTGAAGAGTCCCAAAGGGTGCCGTGATACATTTTTATTTTATCTTCTTTTAGGGACCATATTAATGCCATCGTATCTACTGTATACACACACAGGTACAAACTTGGCATAGGGGACGGCGCCGGGACGAAATACAAAAATGTAATATGCGCCGCAAAGTGAAATAGTTTGGGATCCCCTGGCTCAGAGAATTACTCCTTTGGGGCGCCAGTGGTTGAATAAGAGGCTGCGAGTTTTTTGCTCTTATCTTCCCATCGGCTATGAAAACTAGCGATCAATAATAAGGAATACGCTCAAATCAATAAAAAAAACCGGACAAGTGCGAGTCGGACTGGAGTAGGACTCTGCTAACACTGGTTTCGAATAGGTGTGATGAAAATACCTTTAAAAAATTTGGTATCTATGCCAGGGCTTTTTCGTAATGGCTTAGGAACCCTATCCTGGGCGTGTTCGATACGCTCTTGCCCGGTTTTTAATGACTAAGTATTTTGATTGCGTTGACTTAGAAGGTTGATTTTTTCACAGCTTCAAGGGACCGCAGGCTTGAGTATTTGACATTAATATCAGCATGCTCCCTCCACGCGTTCCAAAGAAAAAGGGTCTTGACAGACAAACGGACAACAAAGTGATCCTATAAAGGGTTCCGTTTTTTCCTTTTGAAGTACGGAACCCTAATAAAAATAGCGCGATTTGAGTTGAGTATAACCTAAAGAATTTCTAAGAGAATATTGAGAAACATGCTACATACAACTAATGTCTAAGTAAAGTGCAGGTTTCGTCACGATTTTTTTAATGAGGATTGGTAATTTTAACGTACCTACACTTAGATGGGTGTTTACCAGTAATTATTTAGGTACACATTTTGAGTCACTGGCCGGCCTTATTGGTCACAAAATACGCCTTTAATACTGTTAGAATTAGAATGCATTGACTGTGGTGCAGTTGAAGCTACTAAAGGTCAGGTACCCCTACAGCACTTTTTTTTTTATCAGGTAGGGTTTCATGCAGTGGGGTCCCGGACTATTATACCGATACCGAGACTGGTGAGAGAAGCGGTTGAAACACAAAACTTTTAATCGTGACATGAGTGATTTCGAAGCAATACTCGTCCAGAATCGGTTTCGGGTACGCGTAGTGAAACTGTACCTAAGTGTTGTGTTTAAGCGACCGATGGTAGTATGGCAGTGCGCGCAGTCGCCGTGCAAGAATGCGGGTAGATTAGATATAGCCCAGGGCCGTGTTTTATAAAGCTATACAAGTTACAATTTACAAGCTGACGTCTCTGTCTAACGAAAGGTGATAGAACGAGACTTCCGCTTCTAAATTGTAATTTTTACCTTAACTTAACTTAACTACTTAAACAGCTTTCGAAAATATATGAAACATGATATCTGCTTATGAAATTTGAGGATTGCCCTCGATTTCCCTGGGATCTCACCATCAGATCCTGACTAGGTGACAATGGGACCAACTAGAAAGTATACCGTTTCAAACAAAAAAAGAATTTTTGAAATCGGTATAGACATCTTCTAGTAATAGGGAAACATACATAAAATACTATATATATATTCCGACGAATTGAGAACCTCCTCCTTTTTTTGAAGTCGTTTAATAAAACAGGGCCCAGTCTGCGCACATTAGTATCTACCCTCGTTTCGTCAGTTTGCCCGTGATTATGATACTTACATGTAACTGCGTCGAATATCGGGAGTTCATCAAACCTTGGTAATCGCGGTCAATATCCCGTTCTCATTGTGTCTTAAAGTACCTACCTAGGTAGTCATGAAAAGTACATATAAATGGGAAATTAATATTATGAGGTAGGTATCTCAGGCTACTTAAAAATATACAAATTTTCGAAAGTAAACAGTTGGCACCTCAATTCTATTATTATTTTATTACGGTTATTAAAAGCTTTTTACACGCTATGGTTTGTCGACATGCAAGCTTAGTTTGCATGCTGTCCGTAACGATACTTACTAGTCTGGCGCCCCATTTATACTTAATTGCAACACATTTTACTTACTGGCTATAGCGCGTTTAGATCGCCTACTTAGTTCTTAGACTGCATTATGCATTATCATTATAAAAGTTGATGGAGGAATTTAAGAATAGTGTCGATATTTCGTCCCGCGGTATAGGCAATAGAGTGGTAGTGTGAGCGAGATAACATGCAAAACAGGCGCCATAGTCACAACCCTTTGGGACGGGCAGGCTATACAACTTTGTGTACTATTCTGTGAATTTGTGCTGAAAAATAGCTAAGCATTAATTAATAATTAACAACTTAAAGATAATTTACCCACCTTTAGCTGTTGTCAACGATTCCAATCTAATGGTTTAACGGGGTCTGAATAAACTCGGACAAGACAAAATTTCGCGCCTTTTACAAATTACACCTATGAATTCACTTTTCGAAAGTGGTGTAAATGTGTGCGTTACTATGAACCTACATTGTTCATGTTAAAAAAAACCTTAGAAAAAAAAAACGTAAAATAATCCTCTAAAATAATGATAAATAAATAAAATAAAATAAAATGCGTTTATTTTTTATTATTACGCATTTTATTTCATTTTATTTATTTATCATTATTTTGGGTATGGCCGCGAAACTTTGTACTTTTCGATTGAAGCTCGGACTTTACCACTTATAAAAAAATAACATGAAGGTATAATGACATAAAACTTGGAACGTTATCCTCTAAAACGTTTTGCCCATACGACAGAATAATAAAATACTACTAAACAACATTGGTTAAGTACCAAAAACCCGATGAAAGGCTAAAAAGTTGGCAAAAAATGCCCATTTCAGTGTTACCTTGCAGAACTTAAACACACATAATTTCTTAACGAAAGCAAGTATAGAAATAAAACCAGGCTCAGCAAACTTTATAATAAATTACTCTTAAACTAATGAGGCCAACAATCTATTATCTGAATATTTCAGAATAATAGTGCAAGTTTTACATTACACTTGTATTATTGAGCAGAGACGATGCATAGCATCTGGTGAGAGTGCGTAGTACTTCCGGTTTAGTTTTGACCAATCGTAGCCCGTTTCAGCTTCCTCGTCGACCAATCACAGGGCACTTCCTATGGCGCGCTCGGCAATCACATGGTCACTCCGGGAGTTCGCCGACTACCTGCGGATCTTACCTCATAGAGTCTCTCACCAGGAGAGCTTATTGGATGATTTTATTGTAATGTAAAACTTACACTATTATCGGCATGTGACGATGCATAGCATCTGGTGAGAGATGTGTTTGTTGGCTCCTGGTGACCACGAAACGACGCTATGTGAGACCAGAATGATGATGTAATTACCTCTAAGACAGGTACTGTAAAAGAGAACAGGCAGTTATCAAACCTTATTAAAAATGTAATATGCTTGCATTCTTTTATTAGCAACCTTTAAATAATCAATTGATTTTTTAAATCAACCCTAATTATAAGATTTATTTCAGTACCTATCTGATTTATCTGTACCTATATTGAATCAAATCTTTCAATATTATTACTTTCAAATCGGTTCAAACCGTGATGACAGAGTATTACTTGATTGAGCAATATTTTGTCTACCTAAAACTTGCTTACAATAAAACTTTGCGAAAGTGTTTTCCCTACGCCAATTTCCTCAATAGGCGTATTTTCGTACCAATTAAGGGACGCCACAGCCGACCGTACGCTACCTGAGGACGCTTGGATGCCAGCGTCTTTTAACGTCGACTTTACCCAATTACCAATTACAGTGCGTGAAGCGGCTTGAGGGTGTCCGTTAATTGTGATGAACAACGCATCTTTACATTCTGGCCTAAGTCTCTGCATACCTAGTTCTATTACCTTTCTTATCCAGTACACAGGGCAAATAATAGAATCATTATGTTTTAAAAGCTTCCAACCTGATTGCCTGTAGGATGTGGTATCAGTCTTGGAACCGAATATTGGTGTTAAAATAATGTAATCATCACAGTCAAGGAAATGATCTGTAGTTATTTTTAATAGAGTTAGATCATGAACGCGTCTTCCTGACGCAAGCAGTAAAATACACGCCAACCTACGAGAGGCTTCAAAGAGTGTTACGTTAATAGGACTGTTAGACTGTAGCCAGGCAATCAAATCGCTAGGGTCCCAAATAGAAGACCTTACTATCTTGGGTCTATGAAGAGAAATAGCTTTTAATATATGTCTGACTAAAAAGTGTGAGTTTAAATCTTCATTACTGTGTATTTGACAAAAAGAAACCACTACAGACTTGTGTACCATAATAGTAGAATAATCTAATTTCTCTTCTAGACACAAATAAGCTAGATATTTAGCTAGAGTGTTACCATTTGTGGTCGAAAGTCTAAATTATTTACCGAACACCATTTTTGCCAACGAGACCACGCTGGTTTATAAGTTCTCAGAGTGGATTCACGCCAGCTCGATTTCAAAAGGAGTTTTTCTGCTTCGGACCAATCTGTCGTCATTTGCCCCCAGCCCCAATCTTCCAGACCAACAGTCTCATATCCTGGACTCGCGGGGGAGGCCGTCCGGTGTTCTGGTCGATGAGAAAAGATTCCAAGTTCCTGATCTTCATTGGCCTGCACAGCGCCCGACGACGAAGGTCGGGGATCCAGTAAGCTTTCTTCCATAACGGAGCTACCACAAGAAAGGTTCCCTGGGCAGAGTTGAGATGATGAAATACTCGTGGGATGAGGCTTGGAGGTGGGAATACCCATGCAAGTTGGTACCGCCAGGTCTGACTGAAGGCATTGATAAAGTATGCCGCTGCATCCATTGGGTCCCTGGTCACGTATCGCCTGACTATTTTGGTTCTTTCGGATGCGAACAGATCTATCTGTGGGGTTCCAAACTTCGGAATATTGGTCTGAGGGCTGGTGGTTGTAAGTGCCATTCTGTCGCTTGCTTGCCCCTTGATAGATGATCGGCGATATCGTTGTACCTGCCCGGCAGGTACTCCGCCAAGAGTGAAATGTTCCAGCTGTCCAAAGTTCTCAAGAGTTGATATGTTAGGTTTAGCAAAGCTGTTGATCGCGTTCCTCTTTCGTTCCGTATATATGCGACAACCGTTCGATTGTCCGTCTGCAGGATTAGTTGATGGTCCATCCCAACTTTTCTAGGAGTTGAGTCGCGACTACAACTTGGGACCTGAGATGATGTTCTGACTGGTTTACCAGGAGAAAATCGTCCAAATAGACCACAATTCTCATACCCTGGTCTCGAAGGATTTGTGCTACCCAGTTTGTTAGTGCTGCAAAGTTCCTGGGGGCGCATGACAAGCCGAATGGTAAACTCGTCATCTGAAGAACCTGATTCTTGTAAACTAGTCGCAGGAATCGACGATGACTTTCTGCAATACTGACGTGGAAATAGGCCGACGATAGATCCAGTTTCGTCATCCAGTCGTTTTTCTGTAGGAAATGTGGGATCTGATGATGCGAGATTAACTTGAACGTCTTTGGGACTATGTGGTCGTTCGGCCTGTCGGATCCGTCGCTTTTCTTCGCTAAGAACATTGTTGAGAAAAAGCTGGGACCCAGGTCGTTTTGATCTGGTACTTCTAGAACGTGCTGATCTAATAGTATCTTTATTTGCAGAGTCATTTCGGGTGTTTGCTTTATCTCGAAACGTTGTAGAGTGTGAGGGGTTGGCATAGTTAGTGTTGGTTTGGAGGTAAATGGCTAATGCATTCTCATAATCATTTTGAGAAGAGCCTTCGGAGCTCGCGACATCTGCCACTGCCTGCGATACGCTCGCAGGCAGCCCCCGTAGAAGTGGTGCGGCTTCGAGTCACCTCTCATGAGGCTTCTTACCACGCCCCCCCCCCCCCTCCTTTTTGAAGGGCTTTTTGTCCTTTTGCACACTTCTGTACTTTGGGAATTTGGTGTGCGCCCTGTTTTCCTTAACCTTTTGTTCATAGGTTTTTGAGCGAAAAAAACGGGTATTATTTGTAGCATCCTGAGAAGGGCCTGGATTTGTATTTTGTTTTGATCCCGATTTTTTCTTGTCCTTATCCAGATTAAACCAAGGGCGCACCCATTTATCAATCCCTCCAGTACTTGGTGTACTCCTGTAGTTGAGCCTTATCAAATATAGCTTCAGAACTCGGTGGTATTTTACGTAAACCCTCCCGAAGTGTCTTATTAGGAAGCTCCGCCAAGCTACGCTCTCGACGGTTTTCTATGCATTCAGCACGCTTTCCGCAAACGAGCTGCATAACTTCTTCGTCTGTTTTGTGATATTTCGACGAAGCGTTAAATAGTTCTGTTATTTTGTCGAACACGCTAGAAGCTGAGAGAACTGTTTCTGGAGAGGCTGCCCAGTCAACGAAATGTTGCAGATGCTGATTAAAATGTTCTCGCTGCGCTAAAAGTGCATTGCAAATTGCTGCTAAGGACCGCTCCGTACTAGCAATATAGTCCTTTCCTTTAACGAATTGCCTCAATTCATCATTGACATCGAGTTAAACGAAACCAGGATTAGCACAGTGCACTTTTAGAGCCTCAGTGTATCTAATGTCTTTCCAGTAAGGATCGCCAAACTTTTGGAGTTTTTCGAGCTGGATTATGCGACCTGGGACAGCCCGAGGCACCTTCGGGTCTTTAACCGATGTATTAACAATCTAGTTCAAGTTTGCGAGATGGATTGACAATACCGGCTGCGGGCCGGTTTAAAAGCAATCGCTACCGGAAAGCCCCGGTATATTTGAATTTAACGGCGGTTGTGCACTTGGTGGCACGTGCCCCCCTTCAGGCAGATGAGACGCAGCGTTCGAGTTCCATTGTGAGTAATACGCGTTATGCATCATCACGTTAGTGAGCACACTCATTTGGGTCAAGAGAGCATCAAAGTTAGAATTGTGCATCTTACCACGCTTTCTCTCGACTTCCCTGTTGGTGTCCTCCTCCGCGGATGAAGACGCCGCAGAACTCGAACTGCTGCTCGTCTGTGCTCGCCGCTTCCTTGAAGCTCCGGCCGAAGGAGGCGTGCCGTCTGCAGTCTCATGTCCTGAAACGTGAGTAAATTCCGGAACATCATCACTATGTTAACTATTGCTCATATTGTCAAGGGTTTATTTTATGAGCGTTAGAATTTAAACCATAGTAACCGTCACTTTTAGAGTAAATTATATAATTAAAACGTTCAAATTCAGTTTAAAATTTAGATTTAACTTTAGTTAAATTTAGTAACGGTTTTGTAAAGTGGGCAACGATTTTTTATTACAAAAGTAAAGTAAAGACAACTCGTCTCACCGAGAAGTAACGACGCTATGAGGTAAGATCCGCAGGTAGTCGGCGAACTCCCGGAGTGACCACGTGATTGCCGAGCGCGCCATATGAAGTGCCCTGTGATTGGTCGACGAGGAAGCGGAAACGGGCTACGATTGGTCAAAACTAAACCGGAAGTACTACGCACTGTCACCAGATGCTATGCATCGTCACATGCCGATAATAAACGTGTTTTAGTTCGCGTTCCCGCAAATGGTTCCAACCGTAACTCACACTTTTTATTTGAATGTGTAATTTTTGTTTCTTGTTGTAGCAACATTATCTGGCGTTTTTTAGGTAGGGCAATACCATCACTTTGCTGGTAGTTTTTTTGGAATGGATCTCGTTTCATTTGTCGCCACAATTTAATGTTTTATCATCGGCAGAAGTTGATTTTTGGAACAACTGAAACTTAGATGGAACTTTTTGACAAGCTATGTATTGAAAATAAATGTAATTTCTAATTGTATTTGAAGTATGGACTATTTTCTTTATTTATTATGAACACTCATAGCAGTAGCATCAAAAATGGCAGCCGTAAAGCAGTTTATAACATTTTTACTCCTCGTATTTTTTGTGTGTTACGGTTAGTGCGTTATGTGTGTTACGTTGTGTGTTATGTGTGTTATTGGAACCTAGATAAAGGCTGATTCACATAACGCTTTCATTATTAATGTCTAATTTATGCACCTGCACCATGACAAAATACAAATTAATAAAAATGGATATAATTGTTATTTATAATTGATTGTCGTTTACAATGTAGGTAACAATCAGTTACAAATAACAATATATCCATAATAAGCAATTCACTAACTATACGATACTGTATACGATAAGTACGTAAGTACATTATTGTTATTCTGATATCCCTGTGAACAAACCGTATTTTTACACTACTTTATCCTACCAAAGAGTACTTAGGTAGTCAAAAAAATGTTTTAGCACAGTTACATACTTACATTTATAATATGAAGTTAAAAAATAATAGTTTATGCAACTGCTACATAGTGAGGGTCCTTAAGGCGCTGTGTATAGACAATCTTTTGGTATTTGCGGGGGTGAAGCAGGGGACATGGCGCACGAGTAGCCGCGCTGACCTTGCGCTGCCCGCGCCGCGCAACTCGCCGAGCGCCGACGTCCTTATTCTGTCGGCATCCTAATTCTGGTTGTTATGTTACATACCAAATTCGACTCTGTTTTTTTCCGGAAGTTCAAATCTATACATTTAATTTACTTTATTCTGTAAAATATTCTACTTGATCTTCCAAATACTTTAGTATTGAATGAAATAAAGTTTCGTGTTGAAATAAAAAGGCTTTTAAGCGATAAGACCGCCTATTGTCTACCATACCTGTTTTTCTGTAATCTCCTTGTACCTACTATTTTAAAAACAATTACCTAAAAAGAGAAAAACTAGCTCAGTATATAAGTAGGTTATACATAGGTCGCTTGAATATTATTTGTAGTGCAGGCGGGGGCATGTTGCAGCTGTTTCGTCATTTTCGTTTGCCCCCGCCTGCACTCCTTAATAATATTGAAGCGACTTATCTATAACCTACAATAATTAGCTAGTTTTTCTCTTTTTAGTTAATTGTTTTTGCAGTCGGGTTTTTTTTTCTTAAATAATTTTGTTTTATTTAATGCTTTTTAGTCATATAAACTGAAAATGTTTACGAACCAACTTTAAACAGTAGTAAATCCTAAACGGTCAGTAAAAATGAAAATAGAGTAGCATACCGGATGAAAGTACTATCTATGACACTGTAACTACCCGTCATACCTAGATAATGACACCGATATCGATTTTGAACAAAAAAGTTTGTCCGCCATCTTGGATTTGAAAATGGGTGTCATTTTCGTAATCAGTACCCCTGAAAATATAGAAATTGACACCCATATTGATTTTTAACAAAAAAATGGGTTCGCCATCTTCGATTTGAAAATGGGTGTCATTTTCGTAACCAGCACCCCTGAAAACATAAAAAATGACACCCATATCGATTTGGAACAAAAAAATGTGTCCACCATCTTAGTTTTCAAAATGGGTGTCATTTTCGTAATCAGCACCCCTGAAAATATAGAAATTGACACCCATATTGATTTTTAACAAAAAAATGGGTCCGCCATCTTGGATTTGAAAATGGGTGTCATTTTCGTAACCAGCACCCCTGAAAACATAAAAAATGACACCCATATCGATTTGGAACAAAAAAATGTGTCCGCCATCTTGGATTTTAAAATGGGTGTCATTTTCGTAATCAGCACCCCTGAAAACATAGAAATTGACACCCATATCCATTTTTAACAAAAAAATGGGTCCGCCATCTTGGATTCTAAAATGGGTGTCATTTTCGTAATCCCCAGTGTTTTAAGAAGTCCAGTGTAAGCCGAGCCCTGCTCCTAAGCAAAATGTACGCAGTGTGGGGTCAACTTACATTAGTCTGCGAAATCTACAGAGGGACGGATTTTGAACAAAAACATGTGTCCGCTATTTTGGATTTGAAAACGGATTTTTTTTTGTCTAGACAGAAACAAAACAGTTAGTGTAAGTTTAAATTTAAAATCAGAGATATGTGGCACCCCTTGTGTCGGCATTTACGCAAACATCAAAGGCGTCGGACCACTGGTAGGTATAAGCTCTTTACACTTTGGTACAAGGCTTTGCCTAGTTTGGGATTACGTCAATTGGTGTAAAATTGTCCCATGATATTTACCTATTTACGACGATTTTGTACATAATGAGTAGGTAGTTTTTACAAGCAAACAAATATATTGATATAATACTGAGATTTGTGAGCGTGAGATGAGACTCAAGACATATTACTAAAATTGAGGTAGGTAGGTAGGTATGGTAGTAACTCACTTGTTTCGTAATCTTATATTTCCGATGTGTTCCCGTTGTTCATGAAAGCGTTGTCTTTTTCTCTGCACTTTTTTTCCACTGCGGTTACCCATTTTATCTGTTGTCTAATACAATTTTTGCACGCCAGCAAACGAAACACAGAACCGTCGTTGACAGTGGTCGCTGGCGTACTGAACGGCCAACAGAAGGGCGGGCGCTATGATGCGACGCCGCGCGGTAGCCGATTTTAGGGAAAAAAAATGCTAAAAATTATACATTCAACGTATTGAAAAAGTGGTATACATAAAACTAGACTTGCTAAAAAGCTATGTAACTAAATAAGTTTCGTTTCAATGTTTATACTGGTTTTTGAGATATTTGGAAAATAAAAAACAAATAGCATGTTTTTCAAAAATAAAATCTATCGAGAATTTTTTTAGTAATCGTGTTTTCGCGTTAACAAAAAACTAGCTAATGAACTGAAGATATATATATAAAAAGATCACTGTTCAGATAATTAAGTGAGTATTTTATCTATAATTTCTAAAATGACACTTTGGCTACACACAGCGCCTTAAGACACGAGTGTGTTTTTATGAAACGAGGCGAAGCTGAGTTTCATAATAGGATCACACGAGTGTTTTAAGGCCTAATTATGTGGAGTTGCATACATTACTTTATCTACACACATATTATAAGTACTCTAAGATGGGTTCAGAAGCCGAAGGCATATATCATACCCATATCTGTCACGAATTTGACTGGTTTTTTTTTATAATAGACAAACATACCGAGCTGACGTTTCGTAAACTGTTTTTTCTTTATTGTAAAAAAAATAATATCACATTATTATTTATACATGTCGTTCCGAACATGACTTATATACGTGAGTGATCCGTTTTGTTTCACTATGATTGTAAATAATTTGGTTTTCAAATTTGAAACATCGAATTCGATATCGAAAAGTCATTACAACATCGAATTCGATGTCGTAATGACTATTACTTTACTGCTGGGGTGGTGGTGGTGCTGGGGCTGGCGGCGAAGTCGTCGGCGTGCTGCAATGCTGGTCATTTTCTACGGTTACTGAACGCATTATAGAGGACTTATGATATGTGTGTGATAAAAGTTTTTAAGTAAGTAGGTACCTATATTTTTTTTAGTCAAATGCCATTCACATTTTTTTTCTTTTAGGCTTTGGCACAGACATTATTTGCCTTTTTAGGGTTCCGTAGTCAGTATGGCAAAAACAGTACCCTTATTAGTTTCGTCATGTCCGGCCGTCCGTATGTCACAGGCATTTTATTCGAAAACTGTAAGAGGTATATTGATGAAATTTAGAATATAGGTGTCTTGTAGAAGCTGCTACTTAGTTTGATAGTTAAATAACAAATAAATGTTTTTTTTCAGCAAACAACAATTGTGGCACATATTTCGACAGCTCTTTTAAAAACACTTTGAGGTTCCTAAGCATCCGAAAATTGCATAAATTGTGCCCCCCCCCCCCCCTTATCTAGAAGATACGGTTTAGAAACTGCAGGTCCAAAAAAATTAAAAAAATACGAAGGTAACGCTTAATAAACACTTTCAATTAAATTTTTTGTAACATGATCGGATTTACCGTTTTTGAGTTATTGAACAAAAAAAAGGTATGTACTGACGAATTGAGAACCTCCTCCTATTTTGGAGAGAGTCGGTTAAAAAGTCACCATGTGAACTCACCGTATGAAATTGTGTGTTACTTTTCCCAGTGTGTTATGGGACAACCTTTCGCGGCCATACCCTTTTACGTTTTTTTTTAAGGCGGTTTTACTTTTTTGTTAAAAGATTTTTATTTCACAGTTTTACGTTGATTTTAACATTTTCAGAATTATCCTCCAACTCCTAACCGTTAAGGAGTTGTACCTTCCATCATCAGCTCATCAACATGAGATGATGACTACCGGACGCAAATACTTGAATAGCCTTAGAAAATATATGAAACCATGTGTTTAAAATTTGAGGGTTGCCCTCGATTTCCCTGAGATCCCATCATCAGATCATGACTTGGTGACAGTGGGACCACCTCAGGAGTATACCCTTTCGAATATTGATTTAACATTTTCAGAATTATCCTCCAACTCCTAACCGCTAAGGAGTTGTACCTTCCATCATCAGCTCATCACCGTGAGATGGTGACTACCAGACGCAAATACTTGAATAACCTTAGAAAATATATGAAACACAGTACGTGCCTGTAAAATTTGAGGGTTGCCCTCGATTTCCCTGGGATCCCATCATCAGATCATGACTTGGTGACAATGGGACCACCTCAGGAGTTTACCCTTTCGAATAAAAAAATAATTTTGAAAATCGGTCTACAATTGACGGAGTAATCGATGTACATATATAAAGCAAATAAAAAAATAAAATATATACAGTGGAACGTAGAACCTCCTCCTTTTTTGATTGAAGTCGGTTAAAAACTACACTGCTTGATTTTTTTATGGGTATTTTCACAGGTGTGATTTGTAAAATCGAGCCCCTGTATTTTTGAATGTTATGACATGGGGCTTAGTAGGATATACTTACTAAAAAGCATACTCACAGTGGGGTGATTTTACACTTTTGACACCATTAGTACATAAGTGGTTAGCTGTTGTAGTAATATCCGCAACCATGCCAAATGGTAACGTTAAAATTATGCCGGTAGGTGATCAATGCCCCACTGAAAGTTTCAACTGTCGATTAAAGGCAGCCAGTAGCTTTATAATGTCGCTTTATTAAGTACCAAATAGATTAATTGCCTGCAAGACTGCCAACGTTCGTTGTTACGACTTGACATTCGTTTTGCCTGGCGTTAGGTATGTTAGTCATTGAACTATGTACCTATAAATAAGAGTACTTTACATTACTTTTAGCACCTTTTAGGTAGTTTCAAGGTAGAGTTTTCATCAATTAGTGTCAATCAATGACTGTTCACTTTAAAAAAAACCGGTCAAGTGCGAGTCGGACTCGCGCACGAGGGTTCCGTAGAAAGATTTTAACGCTTTTTCCCAGTGTTTTAAGAAGTCCAGTGTAAGCAGAGCCCTGCTCCTAAGCAAAATGTACGCAGTGTGGGGTCAACTTATATTGGTTCTCGAAATCTAGAGACAAACATAAAAAAATAAGATTTTGAGACTTTTCTGAGTGGTTGTACTATAAGAGCTACCTTCATACCAAATTTCAAGTTTCTAGGACAACTGGAAGTACCTTTTAGGTTTTCAAAAAACGGCAATTTGTATAGAAACGACTTTTTTAATGATTGTGTATCTTCTGATTGCATTGACTTAGATGCTTGATTGTTTTTACAGCTTCGAGGGACCGCAGGTTTGAGTATTTGATATTAATTTCAGCATCCTACCTCCACGCGTTTCAGAGAAAAAGCGTTTTGACAGACAGACAGACGGACAACAAAGTGATCCTATAAGGGTTCCGTTTTTTCCTTTTGAGGTACGGAACCCTAAAAATCTGATATTTAAGCATGAGCATTTAATTTGAGCATGTTAAGTGAAATAATATGTAAATAAAACTGTAATTATCTTAATCCAGTCACAAGCTGACAGGAATATCCAGTGTGATGTGATATAGGTATATGGCTTTAGAAGAATATCTATGTAGTATGGCTTTGGATTTTTTTTAGAATACACCCCCAATAGATATAGTTCACTCCTTATGCAGGTTCGTTTTGATTTATTAAAACCATAATATATGGAGCTCAATGTTAATATATTTTATAAGGATAAAACAACACTTCCCATGATTAGTACAAAATAAAATTAAATATATGGTTAGTTTTTTACATAGGTAAAATTTATTTAAAAGTACAGAACATATGAAGGACTACACACTGAATTGAGATAAAATACTTAGTACTTGACTTTGAAAATGATGTAAGCCACTTTTAGTATTCACATTATGAACTTATTGCATTGATTAATAATTATTTGGCAGACCAAAAGAGATTTTCCAACAGTGCATAGGTCATTTAACCTAATATTATCATATAAGTGAAATTTGGAATAGAAGCTGTAAGAAAATCTGCGATTAGACTAGCCACTACACCTTATATACCGAAACATATGGCTAAGAAACTGTAATATGTGATGTTCCAGTATACAAGTTCAGCTGCATGCAGGCAACAAGGGCCAGCATACACCCAAATATAAATTAATTTTAAGTAATAGTTCATAGATAGTAATTTTAGTATATTTTGTACAATAAAATACAATTAAGTACAACTTGTAGCAAAGATATTAAAGAGAGTAATATTATCTCAAGTGTTAAAGCTGCAATAACGTGTGTGTACGCACGAGGCATATTTACACAGCACACACGCACGCAACGACACACTCATGTGCTGCACACTATAGTACATAATTATTTTTATTACTTAAATAGAATATAAAGACACGCCCAAGGTGAGAAGTTCTCTGCTCACTTAACATATTTCAATGCATGATTAGCCAATGAACATGCCCGTACCTCACTAGCGGATCGCTATTAAATAATACACTGATCGTCGCTTAATATCACAGCTAATTATGCTTTGAAAATTATAGACATGTCTAATTTTCACTAATGTAGATAACAATGTAGAGTATAAGTAGATAATCTGAATAAATTTACATTACAATATCATGTCTTTTTCATATGAAAAATTTAAAATTACATTACCAAAAATTAAACAGTGCAGCGCATTATAAATAAATGTGCATTCCTTAACATTTAATTGACTAAATAAATTTGTTGCCTGCAGATCTGACATACTTTAAATATCGAGAGGTAATATCTTAAGAGAAATTTTAATTTCAACTATTGAACAAAAGTTAAATCCAAATTTAAAAATATTTTGTATCTATTACAACAATTCCCTTCAAATCCACCTAGTAATATGAATGTGAAATATTATCATTCCAAAAGCTGCAATGAGTCTCTGTCACACATATTTCACTACCACTATAATGTGGATCAAAAAGTAAGGATCGAAGAGAAGATGAAGTTTAGCACTTCACGAGTGTGCATTGCTGTTTACATGAGGTTTCTTGTCCTGCGGGTCCGGCGTGCGCTGCCCGTCGCGCCGCGGGGGCATGCGCTCATTGATGGCATCCAGCCCCTTGGCCTCAGCAAATGAAGTGATCTTGTGGTTGGGAGAGAAGCCTTGCAAAGCATTCTTCAGAGAAGTCTTGCCACCAGAAAGAGCACCCAGTGGCAGAGCCCCAGTGGGAGTTAGCCCCTTCAGCTGCAAAACAGATTCACTCTCCTCACGTAGCACAGAGAACACATGAGCCATCTTTCCAATGGCACGAATTTTATTGCGAATGACTTCTTTTCTGAGATTAGCTTCCTCCAATGCATCCTCTCCTTCAGTCATGAGTTCATCATCTGAGCAAATGTTTAATACATTCACTAGCATCTCTGTGACTTTTTCACCAACAAATGGGAGAGACCAGGTGAAGACATCCATGAAGTTGGGCAGCCAGTATGGGTGCGGGGAGCAATTGAATTGTCTGATATTCATGACATTGTTCTCGTACTTGAGGACAGCAGCTTTGTTGTTGTAGACATCCAGGTAGTTGGGGGCAGAGAAAATAGTAATAAGACTTGGGAAGCCAGTGGTTTGGCTTTTGCGATACATTCGGTATCCAGCATCCTGAGCTTCATGAGCACGAATTATGGACAGCAAATTGTTCCTTTGCAAGAAATCACAGCATGCTGCATAGCTATAGAAATATGAACAACCTCTAACAGAGTTGTGCGAGAAATGTTCTGCATTTTTTTCATTCCCAAAATCTTCCAGAGGATCAGACCACAATAAGTCACACATAGCTCCAAATGCAGGTGGTTCTTTGAATCTATCTAGTTTACGGATATCATCTAAGTTGTTAATTTCCGGCGAGAGCCCTCCGTGCACACATAGGAACTGCTGGTTCATTAGAGCAGCTAGGGGTAAGCAATCAAATGCATCCATGCAAGCATCATACACTTTCTCAGAATACTTGATTTTACATTCCTGTTTGAAGGTGAAATATTCTGTCAAATGTCGGCATTCGTGGTTGCCGCGTAATAGGAATAACGTCTTCGGATAACACAACTTCAAAGCCCAGAGGTAAAGAACACATTCTATACTGAAATAACCTCGGTCGACATAATCGCCTAAGAATAAATACTTGGTGCAAGAGGGAGAGCCTCCCACCTCGAACAATTTCATCAAATCATAAAACTGCCCATGGACGTCTCCGCATACAGTCACCGGTGAATCAATCTCAATCATCGTTTTTTCAGACCGTAATAGGGTGGCACCATCTTGGATGATTCGTAGAGCTGCATTTTCCTCGATCCTACCTTCTAAGATAAAATGTTGCTTCAGTACATCTGGCAGAGGCAGTCCACTTTTCTCATCGAATACTTCCGATACAGTGAGCTTGTGGCTTGGAGGGAAAGCAACACTTTGGATCATACGCTGCGTAGTCGACACTTTATCATTGCTCCCGGACATATTTGTCACATAAAAAACACTAGGTCTAATCCATACACGCCACTATTTTCAAAATGGCAGAGTAGATATAATACTAAAACAGAATCCCGATTTCACGACAGAGAAACTACTGCGCACTGGAAAACAATGCGCAAACATCTGGCGAGTGGTCAATAAAATAAACAGGGATATCGAGCGCGTTTTATTACTTTTGAAAATATCATTAAATAGTAACACTGGCAATTTTATGAACAGTTGCCAGTACGACCATACTGTAATCTAATTCAGGACATGTTCTTATAAAAATAAATCTATTATCTAAAATCCAGACGTCGCCAATATAATTTTATTTCTGGCTGCTACTTTTAGATGGCAAGAAAAACGAGATTTACGGGATCCTAAAATAACTTGCTTAATCACAATCTCTTGATGGGATCTATGATAACGTAATTGTTCACTAGGACAAAAAGGTTGATCTTTCGTTTTCTAGCTATACATAACTATATCCTCGTTGAGCAACTCGGAAAGCAACTAGCAGTTGTCTAAGATTAGATTAGGTTTCCTCGAGGTATCTCCCAGCCACTCTGGTACAGCGACGAGTTAAAAACAAATGATTAGGTAACTCATTAAAATTTCTTACTAATGAAGCAGCTATAAAATGTGGATAGAATCGAATGTTTTAATTTTCACGCAATATTTTGTTGTTTCTAGTTAAGATATATTAGAATTTTAAGTTTCGAGTCTAGTTATACTACTCTTTATATTTACGATCACTAATTTGAGCTGTGCGCTGTGCCAAGCCCTGGCGGATTGCACGCGGTTACGATAAAATGTTGCTAGTGCAAATTTTAATGCCTTTTATTATTTTTCCCTTAAAAGTCGAATTCTCATCTATGCATAGCCTAGTCGTTTTGAAACAATTTTTATTTTAAATTTAGATTTTTATTATATAGGGCCTTGAAATCCATAGTATAACCGCAATAATTGATACCCACTGTGAAACCCTGACACAATGATCGATCGTTACACTTGCCAAGGAAAATATTATGAAAAGGTTCCATTGCATGTTGGAATTAAAATTTACCGAATTTACTAAATTATCATGGTAATGAGTATTTTGTATTGCAATCTCAATACACCGTTTATTTCAACGTAAGAATTACTGGTCAAACTACCACACAAATTTTTCGGTAACACGAAGATAAATTGGAAATAATACGAGGGCTGTTTGATAAGTACCTGTTTTCTAAATATATTAATATCACTGGCCGCAAATAAGTATACCACCTTTTTAAGCCATTTTTCAGAGGCGGGAAAATTAAAAAAAAGTGTCATTATTTTGTTTTTTTTTTTCTCATTTGACAACGATTCAGTGAAGGCGTGAACTTAAAATTGTTAAACTGGAGAAAGAACAGTATCGGTCTGTAATTAGATTCTTATTTTTGGAAGGAAAAACATGTGATGAAATAAAAGCAAGAATGCAAGCGGTTTACCATGAATGTGCTCCTTCTATGACAACCGTCAGATATTGGTATAACGAGTTTCAGCGGGGGAGAACAACCGTCTTTGATGAGGATCGCCCAGGCCGGCCAGTTGAGGTGACTACAGACGATATGGTTAAGAAAATTGAAAATATCGTTTTAGCCGACCGCCGAATTAAACTTCGAGAAATCGTTGATGCTGTAAACGTTTCAATCGAGAGGGTACAACACATATTAGAAGAAAAATTGGGTATGAAGAAAGTATCGGCGAGGTGGGTGCCGCGTTTGCTCACGGAGGAGCAAAAACGGAACCGACTGACTACTTCGGAGCAGTGTTTGGCCGTGTTCAAACGTAAACCCGAAGGAGTTTCTGCGTCGTTTCGTGACCGTGGACGAAACGTGGGTCCACCACTACACCCCGAAAATGAAAGAGCAGTCGAAGCAGTGGATTTTACCGGGTGAACCTGCTCCAAAGAAAGCAAAAACCGTCCCATCGGCTGGAAAGGTCATGGCGACCGTTTTTTGGGATTCGCAGGGTATTATACATATTGACTATTTAGAAAAGGGAAAAACAATAACAGGGCAGTATTATGCCAATTTATTGGATGAATTTGACGCCGTGTTGAAGAACAAACGACCCCATTTAAAAAAGAAAAAAGTACTGTTTCATCACGACAACGCCCCGGCTCAGCTTGAGTATAGGTGGAACAAATGTATAGAGTTAAAAAGTGACTACGTAGAAAAATAAATGCATATATACAAAAAAAAAAGTTTTTTTTTCCATAAACGGGTATTTATCAAACAGCCCTCGTATACCTATATTAACCAACTTATCTAATGCAGAGTGAGGTGGAAATGGTCATAATAAAAGGTCAAAAATATGTATCCGCTCAAAGTTGCAAAATTTTATGCACCAACCTTATTGCAGCGGTTATACCTACATACACGCAGTCACGCAACAATGACAGATCCAAACGTGAGACAGACATACGCAATGACATTTGTGGTACCGTTTTTGTGAATTGTCAAAACATTCCATTCAAATTTGTTTCGTGTAACAAGAGCATAAAGTTGCTTTTCGCAGATTTATATTTTGTATACTTATTTTGTACCAGATACTGAATCTATATTTAGTGATATAAATATGACTACAATATTTTGAGTCTTTTGCAGTATACAAATTATGTCATTTTGATCGTATACAAGTTTTTGAACTTGCCATATACATATTTATGGGTTCATTGAAGTTTGCATATTTTTGAGCATTTGAATGAGTTTATATATTTTTACCTTTATATGATTACTTATTTTCTTTCACATTACTTGCATATATATCTTTGCCCTTGACTGTACATGTCGAGAAAATGTGCAGTACCATCCCTAGCGTTTTCAATGAATCCGCAACACTGTTAACAGGGTATGGTAATCAGTGTGTCTATACCACAGGAGTAGATAAACGGAACAGAGTTAAATGTTCTTAAGAGCGTGCAAAATTGATACCTATTTTGGTAGGGTTGTCACAATAGGTTAACCCAAACTAAACAATCATTTGTTAAATAGTTTCGGTATTCAGTATGAAAGTATAGTTTAAAAATTACTCACCCTAGTAATTTTCTTTTCATAATTTATATTACGCATATAGTTTTTCAAGTAATGTAACGGGAAACACTCACAGGGCATTTCATAATCTTTAATACGTTTAAAGATTACGTTGCCAGCATTGACAATATTTATTTCAAGATCCAAATAAGTATTCGCGAAACTTGCTCCAGCAATTCAACAAATGCAATAAAATTATCAGGAGGTATAATTAAAAAAACAATTTGTACTTTACCATCATTAACATAAAATATCACGTTTTAATAACGTTAATTACGTTTTAAAGTTGGTCACTTTATGGTAGGACAGTAAAAACAGCAATTAAATTCATTTTAAAAATGTATTTTTGTTAAAGAAATCTATTTATTTTTACTGGAATCCTATAAATTCTAAAAGCAAATATATCTAATTATGCATACTTATCACACTTTTGTACCAAACTGTTCAAGAAGTAATCTTAATTTATAAGGAAATAGGTAGGACATGCCTAAAACGACACAGTACAACAAAATAAAAAATGGCCCTTCTATCAAAATATTCAAATTTGCAACTAACAATACAAACAACGTGCGTCGCACCGACCCTGAGATTGTCCACTGGCTGTGCCAGCGTCAACCGGTTTCGCCGCGTACGCGACAAGCGGCCAGTGGTCACGCACACATGCCCCGCGTGCTTGTAGTAGTGCAACCGATTCGCGCGGTTGTATGAACATTATTCTCTGTTCCGTTTATTTACTCCTGTGTCTATACCTAGCGGGGCCCCCTGAGCTACAAAGACGAAATTAATGCTAGTGGATAGGGATTTCAATGTACCTCGCGAAATGCATAATCTTTTTAATGTATCTTTACCATAACGGTAAAAATAGCCTTTGAAGTTGCCATAGAGCCAGCGGGCCCTCTTGTTGCTTCAAGGCCTAGAGACCTGAAAGTAGTATCAAATGAAAGCTCTTTCAATGTACTTTTCGAATCACGTGTTATAATTAAGGTACATTTGATAAAACTCGATACGTGACACAAAGGGGGCTCACTGGCTCTATGGCGACCTCAAAGGCTATTTTTACCGTTATGGTGAAGGTACATTGAAAAAGATTACGCGTTTCGCGAGGTACAGTCAAAGTCAAAGACACGGATCCGCGCAAAGTTGCAAAAATATGTACATATACATCAACCTTACCGTCGCAGTCAGAAGGTCTGTATACATATTTTTGGGACTTTGTGGTGTATACATATTGGTGCTCTTGACTGTACATTGAAATCCCTATCCATTGGCATTAATTTCATCTTTATAGCTCAGGGGGCCCCGCTAGTTATAGACACACATAATCAGTGTGTGTGATTAATCGATTACTTATATGTAACTGAGCTACGAGGGGCGGCTGATAAATAATCTCCTTGGTCAGAAATATATACAAAAATAATGCTGGCTGGTATGGATTTATATTCGTTTGTTATTCTATTTTCAAAATGTATTACATTCATTTGTTTATTGCATCACGTTTATTTGTCTCTTACAATTGTTTCAAACATGTCGGTAGAAAAAGTGAAAATGGATAAAATCGAGCAGCGTGCGGTGATTAAGTTTTTGACTAAAGAAGGGAATACGCCTTCGGAGATCAGACAGCGTCTGTTACGTGTGTTTGGCAGTTCGTGTTCTTCCGAATTTGTTATAAAGTTTTGGTCAAAGCAGTTTAAGTTAGGTCGTGAGAGCCTGGAAGATGATCTTCGTAGCGGAAGACCAGTTTCGGCCGTCACCGATGAAAATGTAGCCAGGGTGAAAAAAATTATATTAGAGGACCGACGAGTGAAGCAGTGGGAGATAGCTAGAGATGTGGGCGTCAGTAAAGAGCGATTCAATGAAATAATTCATGAGCATTTGAACATGTCCAAGGTTAGTGCACGTTGGGTCCCCAGAATGTTGACTGCATTTTACATAGAGGCGTGTCAAATGTTGCGAAGAGTTTTTGGACATGAGTCGAGGGAAAGAGGAAGAAATAATTTCTAGAATTGTAACATGTGATGAGACTTGGATTCGACAATGGGACCCGGAAAGTAAGCAAGAGTCGTTACAGTGGAAATTTAAGGATGAGAAGCCGCTTCGGAAATTCAAGGTCTGTCCATCGGCAGGTAAACTTATGGCTACAATCTTTTGGGACACAGAAGGGATTTTGCTCATAGATTATTTACCGAAGAAAACTACAATGAATGCTGATTATTACTCAAACTTACTATATCAACTGAGAGAGACAATAAAAGAAAAACGGCGAGGTCAACTAAGCAAAGGAATTCTGATTTTGCACGATAACGCACCAGTGCATACCGCCCGCACAACGAAGCTAGCAATTAAAGACAATGGCTTCGAAACCATTGACCACCCCCCTTATAGTCCAGATTTAGCCCCCTGTGACTATTTTCTGTTTAGACTTCTCAAGAAAGAACTCAGGGGACGAAGGTTTATGACCGATGACGAAATGAAGGCTGCGTTTACTGAATTTTTTGACGACAAACCGAAAGATTTTTTTTAATGGTTTAAATTCAATATTTGAAAAATTTAATAAGTGCATTTTACTAGCAGGGGACTATATAGAAAAATGAAAAAAATTTAGCCACGACAGTCTTTTGTTTCATTGTTCGGTAGATTACTTTTCAGCCGCCCCTCGTATAACATTTGGGTGGTCAATGAAAAATCTATGCAAGGCGCGTTTTAATGAACCGTCAAGAATTCAGCCACAGGTTGAGTGAGACTACATGAGCACACTCGTAAGTTTTTTCTTCATCATTCACTCATCAGAGCCAATGATTGTATGGGAGTTTTTTTTCCAAACAAAATATTTACAGGGGTGTTTACTTAGACTTACTCGATCCCTGACTGAATTCTTGACGGTTCATTAAAACGCACCTTGCATAGATTTTTCATTGACCACCCAAATGTTATACGAGGGGCGGCTGAAAAGTAATCTACCGAACAATGAAACAAAAGACTGTCGTGGCTAAATTTTTTTCATTTTTCTATATAGTCCCCTGCTAGTAAAATGCACTTATTAAATTTTTCAAATATTGAATTTAAACCATTAAAAAAAATCTTTCGGTTTGTCGTCAAAAAATTCAGTAAGGTAAAGGTACTCGAAAGATAGATGTGTTTGCGTAAGTGGGAAGTTGGCTGTAGGTTTAAAATGCAGTGACACCTTCTACCCTTATCAGCCCGATGTTGCCACCTCGTTGCCTCACGTGGGTGACGTGGGCAACCGTTTGAGGGGCCCATTTATTGCCCGGCGAGTCACCGCCTGCCGAGCTTCGTTTTTAGGGTTCCGTTCCGTACCTCAAAAGGCAAACGGAACCCTTACAGGATCACTTTGTTGTTCGTCTGTCTGTCTGTCAAGGCCCTTGTTTCTGGGAAGCGTGGAGTTAGGAACCTGAAATTAATATCAACCGTCTCATAGGTGTATCAGGGGATAGATCTCCATAGGTGCGCCCATCGCATATTTATATTATACGGTACCAAGGATCATGGAAAGTAAACGGATTGACAAAGCCCATACTTTGAATCGTTCTTATTTACATTCAGCGCCATCTACCTTGCTTGAGTGACACATTCGTACCGCTGTTTTGTTATTATTTGACCCACTGGCTACGACCTTGGCGCCATCTAGAAATTGCCTGAATTTTAACATGACTGCGGGGAAAGATTCGAAGTATGGGCTTTGACACTCCGTATACTATCCTCCTTGTAGGCCTCTTCATTTTGGCTTCGGCCTCATGAATGCCTTTCACATGACCGGGTCCTCATGGGCCCGTGATTGCATATTAAAAAAAAATGCCAATTAGCTATTCTACTTCATTAATTAGTTGATATTTAAAATATAATGATAATCAAAATGTACTCGTTCTTCATAACAGTTTCCTGTTAATCACCATCACACAAAGCCAGTTTTCAGTTTTCATGATAATAGAGTTATTAATGTTATTACAAAAAAAAAACTAGCCTGATATTGTTGTGGATATTTTTGCGTGCAGTACCAAGGAGGATAGTATACGGAGTGTCAAAGCCCATACTTCGAATCGTTCCCCGCAGTCATGTTAAAATTCAGGAAATTTCTAGATGGCGCAAAAGTCGTAGCCAGCGGGTCAAATAATAACAAAGCGGTACGAATGTGTCACTCAAGCAAGGTAGATGGCGCTGAATGTAAATAAGAACGATTCAAAGTATGGGCTTTGTCAATCCGTTTATTTTCCATGATCCTTGGAAGTACCCATTACAGTACCTACAGGTTTTTTATCTGACGTGTATGACGTCACGTTGAGCAGTAACAGCAGTAAGTTGCATTTGCGGACGATTTTCTTTTCAGAAATTTCTACTTTCTGACCATTGATTGGAAGACATAAAATTGTGTGTGAAAGCTTCAGATCGTATGTTTACCTCGAGCGGCTAATACCTGCGATGCTGGCTGGCTAATGAACCGACCACGTCGATGCGTAAAAGTCGTCACATCGTTTCCGCAGCAAAACGTATGTTTTGACAGACAAGTCACTGCGTATACGCGGCGGTGTGGTCGCTTCTTAATACAAGTCATTATGGTCTTGCGATCAAAGTGGATGCATGGGAAAATAGTAGATTATAGGGTCCATTTAACAACTACAAGTACACTTGTTGGTGCATATAACGCTTTATTACAGGGGGATCACAAATGTAAGTTATCGTCGTCGTCCGCGCAGGCGAGTGTTGACAAATGCCGAACTAAATCGAATGCATTAAAGACCTTGCGGTAGGCGCAAGGCAGATTGTGCAAAGACAGCCGAGAATGACAAGTAAGGGTGCTCAAGATTTTACCCGCGCAAACGCACTGCCTTAGTATTAGTAATAAAATGGTTTTGTGCCTTCCATAAAAATATTCAGTGCGCAGGTACATCATTGTAACATGATTGTAACTAATATTTATGGTATAACCACATAACTGTAGTCCGTTAAATATCGACTTTTAAGAAAAAAAAGTGAGTTGTGACATCCCTGATGTATCTTTTTTTTTTGCATGATAAATTGATAACTTACATTAAAAATATCTTTGATAATTAAAAATGTGAAAACAAGATAATAAAAACTGTATTTCTTGAAATATTTGGGTACAACAGTTTTTACTTAAATTTGTCTATATGCCCAGCTTCTAGTAATGGTACTTTATTGAAAGTGTTGTCAGTTTACGGTAGCCGAGGGATCCACAGTTTTGTACTTTGGCTTGCTGTGAGTAAAAGGTAGATACCGGTACTTGATCATGTGCTGAAAATAAATAAACCATGTTACAGTAAAGAATAGTACATTGGTGTACAAGCTGGAAAGTGAGCAATAGATGAACAAGCGAGTTCGAAGGTGTAGGTGAGGCCCTCGAAGAGAAGAGTCCTGGCAGTTTCGGTAGACATTATATAGCCCCTATCACTATTACTGCGATTAAATAAAAAACATTTCACTTTTTTTTTCTTACTTTTAATAAAAATGGATATTGATATTGGAGATATAAAAAAAACCCTATGACCGATTCTAACGAGTTCACATCGGCCGATTTCATTTTAAATGAAGCACACGATTCGATTTAATGTCTTATGCAGCAGTAGCTGTGTTCTAATTGGTCCACAGAAATTGGAGTAACTAGGCATAGAAGTCGCATAGCTGCGTGACCTTGCCGCCACAACGGTGACGCCTACGCCACCAGTTAGCGAATCTTAAACCAGTGCTGCTTGAAACGTCGGAGCGAAAACAAGTGCTTTGTGTTTTGTAGCGTTTCTAATTGTGGAAACTTTCACAGTTTGTAATTACCTAATTATAATTATACTAATAATAAAATAAAATAAAGCGTGATGGCCTCTCAAGCAGAGGGTCGTGGGTTAAAACCCCGGCTCGAATCTCTGAGTTTTTCGGAGTTTATGTGCGGAATTACATTTGATACTTATTTATCATGAGCTTGTCGGTGAAGGAAAACATCATGAGGAAACCTGCACACTTCTGCGAAACAATTCATTGATGTGCGTGATGTTCCCAATCCGTACTGGGGGGCCCGCGTGGGAACTATAGCCCAAGCCCTCTCATTCTGAGAGTAGGCCTGTGCCCAGCAGTGGAACGTACAAAAGGCCGGTGATGATCTTAATAAGAAGATCACATTTAAACAATATTTTTAACCCCCTGCGAAACAGAGGGGTGTTATAAGTTTGACATGTGTATCTGTCTGTGGTATCATAGCTACCAAACGGATGGACCGGTTTCGATGCGGTTTTTTTTCAATCGAAAGCTAGTTTAATCGAAATGGTTCATAGCCAAGTTTCATTAAAATCATTTTTGAAATATTGAACTTTGAAATGACAATTTATCTTTTTATTAATGCACTGTTTGATATGCCAAGTGCTTTCTTCTCTCTCGCACAAGTAACTAGGCAACGGACGCGAGCTAGTTATATCAGTGTGTGAAACATATTATGCTTGTACCTATGTATGTCGCTAGGTTCGAAATAGCTTGCGCTTCACGACCTTGCGCGAGTGGGCGTAACTGTGTTAGTGTTCAATTGATATGTCATAGACTAATAGTAGAGGTAGGGATAAATAGGCGACACGCTTGCTATTAGTTATTCCGATTTCTGTGGTTTGGTCGAATCAGTGATCAGCGGGCCGATGTGATTAGTCGACTTGCTCTTTGAACAGACATACTATGTTTTTGATTTCCTGTTTAATTATTTTGGGCCTCACCACATTTCCGAGCAGTGGCGTAATAAAATATTGGATTTAATTATCTATGCAATGAAAGTTAACTGATTATTATACTTATATATGAAAGCTTGAATTTAGTGCACGGAATTCTGTTTATCATTATCACTATCCTAGCAAAGGGATCTAAGGATTTTTTGGGTCTGAATTTGTTGAAATCTATTCTGCGGTTTTCTTGTGTAGAGATAAAAACGGATGGACGATTACTTTCAAATTTATAATAAGGGTATAGCACGGAATTATGAATATATAGGACATAAGATGATCTTACCTTGATTTGCCTCTTCATAGTAATACAAAATAGAGTTATAAAATACATAACTAAAATAGGCCAGAATACTGGAACATTGAAAGCATCAATGAAAGTGCATATAAATCCGATAATTGTACTTTTGGTGACAGATAGCCAGAACTTAAATTCCGGTAATCTTCTTATAAATGGTCTGAATTCTTCGGTGGATCTAGTCGGTAGGGCTGGGCCATTATCATCATCTTCACCTGGAAGTTAAATATTAACATCAGTACATAAATACATTATACAATATTAACGCAGTTTACTCAAATAGAAGGGACTCTTTGCTAATTTTATGTAGGTACCTACCTAGTTAACAGTAAAGTCATTGAGAACTAGCTTTTGCCCGCGACTTCGTATGCTTAGATTTTGGTTATCGCTATCTCGCGGGAACTATACAATTTTCCCGAATAAAAAGTAGGCTATGTTATTCCTCAATATTAAAACTCTTGTTACCAAATTTCATCTAGATTGGTGCAGCGGTTTTCCCGTGAAGAGATAACAAACAGACAGACAGAGAGACAGAGTTACTTTCGCATTTATAATATTGGTTAGGATTAGGATTAATTAAATGAAAAAATAAATAAACATATTAGTTATTTATTATATGAGATTCTTTACATCCGATTATATCGAGAAACAGGAAGAAACCTAATAAGCAAGTCAAAATAGCAAATTGCTTAAAATTAAATTACCCAAATCATACTGACTTACCATCGAAATCCATGGCAGGATCAATTTTCGGTGTAAGGAATGCAATGAATAAATTTAAATGGTAGATACCCAGTGCGTAAGTCACTATGTACCATCCCTGTAAACAATTAATTAAAAAATATACACTCAGTAACACTTGGTAAATTTTAACAAGAGTTTTTAAAAACAGTTCTACAATTTTTAGGGTTCCGTACCTCAAAAGGAAAAAACGGAACCCTTACAGGATCACTTTGTTGTCCGTCTGTCTGTCTGTCAAGACCCTTTTTCTCTGGAACGCGTGGAGGTAGCATGCTGAAATTAATATCAAATACGCCTGCAGTCACTTGAAGCTGTGAAAAAATCAAATTTCTAAGTCAACGCAATCAAAAGATAGTCAGTAAAAAATCAATTTTCATACAAATTACCGATTTCCAAAAACCTAAAGGGTACTTCCAGTTGTTCTAGAAACTTGAAATTTGGTATGAAGGTATAGCTCTTATAGCACAACCACTCAGAAAAGTCTCAAAATCTTAAATTTTTATGTCTGTCTGTTGATTTCGCCGACCAATATAAGTTGACCCCACACTGCGTACATTTTGCTTAGGAGCAGGGCTCTGCTAACACTGGACAACTTAAAATACTGGGGAAAGGTGTTAAAATCTTTGTACGGAACCCTAGTGCGCAAGTCCGACTCGCACTTGTCCAGTTTTGTATACACTATAATAGGCTTGCGTTTGATCACAATCACGCCTGATGGTAATATTAAATAAATAAGAGTGTAAATTAATACATATAACAATAATTACGTTAGAATGTATTCTATGATTTTTGATATTTATTATGCACTTTATTCTTCTTAAACCATAAAGTAGGTATGCTAATAAAATAAATCAAATACAATTAGGTAAATGCTTTGTCTACACACATAGGTATCACAAGTCCTCTATAATGCGTCAAGAAACCGTAAAAAATTACCAGCTTTTCATTACTGCTGGCGCAGCAGTAACGAAAAGTCGGCATTACGACCTCGAATTCGATGTCGTTAAGAGTTTCAATTTTGAAACATCTTCAAAAACCAACATAATTCACAATAAAAAAACATTCGATACGAAATTTCAGCTCGGTATAACAGTTTTAAATGATTCGCGGTTAATTGCATTAGACATAATGAAAACGGGATATTGACCGGGAGCTCATCAAACCTATATGGTAATCGCGGTCAATATCCCGTTTTCATTATGTCTTCAGCTCGGTATGTTTGTTTAGGTATGATAAAAAATACCGGGCAAGAGCGTGTCGGACACGCCCAGGATAGGGTTCCTAAGCCATTATGAAAAAGCCCTGGCATAGATACACCTAAACATACAATGACAATGCAAAGAAAAATCCGTTAAGCAGCTGGACTTGAACCAATTCGTTAGGTACACCAACGTTAAGTATAGCTTAATTGGTGGAGCGTGGTACGGATTACCGAGGGATTTTTCTTTGCATTGTCATTATATGTTGAATTTCATACTATGAATGTTTCATAAAAATAAAAACAAAAATAATCAATAAATCGATTATTTTCATAGATACACCTAATTTAAAGGTCCTTTCATCACACCTATTCGAAACCAGTGTTAGCAGAGCCCCCTACTCCTAAGCAAACTGTAAGCAGTGTGGGGTCAATTTACATCGGTTACCGACACAGACAAACATAATAAGTTAATCAACTATTACTCCCAAACCTGTAAAGCCTGCTTATCCGCCTCGTTTTACAAAACCACTCGTTTTTAAAACGGACCCTCATTATGTAACAGTTGCATAAACCACTAATTATACACTAGCTTTTGCCCGCGACTTCGTAGGTACACGCAGAAATAATTTGTGTTGAAGTTCCTTCTTTACCTCAACCAATAAACATAATAAAAATTAAACACCAGTCTAAAATCTTGTAAGTAGGTACCTAAATTAAAATATTTAGGCCTCTAATATAAAACTAAGAAAATCCTTGCTTGCACTTTGTTCCCTTTAATTTTTTAAATAATTAAATAATAATAATAAAATTATTTTTTTGAATAATAACAATAAAAGTTTCAAACTGTGTCGCAGATAACAACGCCGTAGGTACACAGAATAGGGAAAAAAACTAAAGACTACAATATCAATCTCAATCCTCTCTCAATTTAATATTCCTTAACAATTTTAAAAGTAAAATCGGACAAAAAGGAAACATGATTATTTACCTGTGTGCGTGTGTGTGTGTGTGTGTGTGTGTGTGTGTGTGTGTGCATGTGTGGGGTGTATGTGCGTGAGTTTATGTGTGATATCCGAGTGTGTGAAAAAGTACTTAAGAAGCATTAAAGAAAAGTTCCTCCGTATCCCTCGTACGATAATGAAAGCAACCATTTGCTACACTTCAGTTTGCATTCGCGGAGAGTAAGTGGGTTAATATCTAACTGCTTATGAAGACGATTGTATAAGGATGAGCTGATACAGTAAAAAATAAAATTGTACTTAGTTGTATTTATCATGAGCTTTTTGGTGAAGGAAAACATTGTGAAGAAACCTGCAAATTCTTGTCAAATTATTAAATGGTGTGTGTGAAGTTCGCAATCTTCACTGGGACCTCGTGAGAACTATAGCTTAATTAAGGCCTCCCAGACCCAGAGGAGGCCTGTACCCAGGAGGGGGATGTAAAGTCTGGTGATGATGACAATGAATATATATTTAACTCAGTGATTTATAGAAACTAAGAGTTTAAAGTTATTTACTCATAGGTAACTTTGAAAAGAGAGATCTTAAAATACAAAATTTCACCCCCTTTTCATTCAAACACTGATAGATGTTGCATTAGTTTCTAACCATATCAATAAAATAACAAAGAGATTTTTAAGTATTTCAAGGCCTTTGTATACACAACTTCATCCTCTTTTTGACCCAAAAACGCTGAGACATGTACAAACAATTTTCAATAATCAGGTTAAACACTAAATACAAAATTTCATCCCCTGCTTTACCCCCTTAGTGGTGAAATTTCCAAAAAGCCTAGTCTAATAAGCTTTGTGAAACAGGGCCCTGACAGATATCTGTCATACTGTCTCTGTTTATTTTCTTAGAACAGAGATATTTATTACATATAACTTATCTCAGGGTGATGAAACTATTTTTGATAAAAAAAAACTATAATTTGGAATAATCACTGGAACTAATTCATGTGTCAGATTTTTTTTAACATGAAACTACCGTGAGACTTACACACAGCACACAGTATAAAAAACCGGCCAAGTGCGAGTCGGACTCGCGCACGAGGGTTCCGTAGAAAGATTTTAACGCTTTTCCCCAGTGTTAGAAGAGCCCTGCTCCTAAGCAAAATGTACGCAGTGTGGACTGTGAAATCTACAGACAGACATAAAATTTTAAGATTTTGAGACTTTTCCGAGTGGTTGTGCTATAAGAGCTACCTTCATACCAAATTTCAAGTTTCTAGGACATCTGGAAGTACCCTGTGGGTTTTTAAAAATCAGCAATTTGTATGGAAATGGATTTTTTAATGACTGTATCTTTTGATTGCGTTGACTTAGAAGGTTGATTTTTTCACGGCTTTAAGGGACCGCAGGTTTGAGTATTTGATATTAATTTCAGTACGCTACCTCCACGCGTTCCAGAGAAAAAGGGTCTTGACAGACAGACAGATAGGCGGACAACAAAGTGATCCTATAAGGGTTCCGTTTTTTCCTTTTGAGGTACGGAACCCTAAAAAAGATCACTATGAATAAGATGAAAACTCGACTTTTTTATGTCAGTGATCTGTTTATTTCACAATAAAATTTAAATTTTTTGGTTCTTTCTAATAAGGAAGAAAGGAAGGCAATTCCGACGTCGGGAGGATGAAATTGCTAGAGTACCTAGCTGGAAAAACATGGACGAGAGTGGCTGCATATGAGAGAATTAAAAGTGGACTAGTTCACTGGACCATTGGACCTTACACGGCATGTAATAAAGTATATTTTCCTAGTCTGTGGTGTCCCATACTTTTGGATACTTTGGCTGCTACGCTACCAGTGGCGGTTTAGAAGTTACGGTATTAATGTCGGCATGAAGTTGAATATTACTAAGTATTTGGCGATGTGCGCGCTCTTGTATATTTGTACACGATGGATGTCCCGAACAATTTGACCGCTTTGGTTGAGTCACTGCTAATGACTATTTTGGATGTTTCCAAGTATTTGATGATCTTGACTGCTACCATAAGAATAAATAATAACATAGTAGAACGGAAACTCCCGCTCCGGACGGGCTCAAGGTCACGATATTAGAGTATTCGTTAAACAGACTACTCAGTCAGACTGTCATGGCCGGCGTCGCCGCACGCGCGTTTGGTTGTTTATAATTTAGTTGTAATAGTTTTACGTGAGCCTGTATGTATTTTATATTTGTAGATAAGTAATACTTACTTAAATCACCTTAAATGGCTTCATTTGGTATGGCACTTACCTATAATAATTTCTTATTTAGAAGTGTCTATAAGTAGACCTTCGTAATGTTGTTTATAAATCTCATATTTTGTAAAACTAGAATAAAAATAATGATTTCAAAGTAAAGAAAAACTTATATTTTAGCGATATTATCTTTAGACGTAAGTAATATTTAATAGCAACCAACCCTAGCAACACGCCTGGACGACAGAGGGGTGTAACGACGTGAAGGGGGAAGTAGGTATATAAATGGCGGCGTTTTGGACTCGGTCAAAAGAGATTCCGTTCTACTATGTTATTATTTATTCTTATGCTGCTACTTACTTTATGACGCTGACTGTACCTATTCACTTTTATACATTTTGTTTAACATATCTTGGACCTTGACTACGTAAACTCCATGTTTAGGTAAGATTTTATAAGTACGCGGCGGGTCCGGGCCATAGGACTAAATTCACACGGGTCGCATGTCGGATGTTGCTTACTCATGCGCCGCGCGCATCGCATTCTCTGTGGAGTGCGAATTAAAACGAACCACAAAATGAAGGCATACTGCGCCGAATTCGGCTGCTTGAACAATAGATTCAAACCTCACATTTTTCAGACTTCAAAAGGAAACTGAAAGGTAAAGAAATGCATATACATAATTAAGTAGGGCTGTACCAAAGGTTCACTTTTGTTATTTTTATTTATGTCACTATTATTATTCCTAGGCCTATGTCCAGGATGGGCAACCTGATGCGAATGAGGCTGGTGTCAACTAAGTTAATTAATATAGTTTTTTGTAACACATTCATTAGAGATTTTTTATTTTACTATCTGCGATCAACTAGTTTATTCATAATCAGATAGTTTAATTTTTATTAGTTTTTCAAGAGGTATTACAACAAACACTCTCCCACTTGACTTATTATTATTATTTTAGTGTCTCTGTTCCAACTGCAGTATTTGCCATCTTTTCAGCCTTGGTGTATTATTTCCTGTGTCAAGCACGTCCCTGGCAAGTTGGTTTGTATGCTTGTGAAGCCTTTGCTTGTACTTGGTACAATATCTGTTGATTTCTTCTGTAACTGTTGGCATATCTAAGTATTCATGTATCTCTGTGTTTCTCACAAACCAGAGTGCACATGAGATCATTCTTAAGAAATTATTCTGAAAACTTTGTAGGATCTCAAGGTTAGAATTACTGGCAGATCCCCAGAGTCGAATGCCATATGTCCATATGGGTTTCAAGATGCACTTGTAAACCAACACCTTATTGCTCAGTGCAAGTGATGATTGTTGCCCGATCAGCCAGCACAGGCGCTTGAACTAAAGGTTAGCCTCCTTTTTCTTGTTTTTTTATGTGGTTAGCCCATGTTAGCCTTTTGTCAAGGTGGACCCCAAGGTATCTTACACATGTTTCTTTGGGAAGTTGATCTCCTTGCAGTGTGACAGCTGGGCATTCGCCTCCGAAGCGTAAATGTGATTTGAACGGATTTAGCCACACTTGACTTTATTTGCTACTTTTCAAGCCACTCGTCTATTCTGTACAATTTAGATACTTCATCACCAACTCTGACCTGGAATTATCTGTCTTGCAAGTATGATTTTAATAGCATATAGTATGAGTTGGGTTACAAAGATTTCAACTTAAATAGGAGTCCATCTTGCCATACTCTATCAAACACCTGTTGAATACCTGGTTGAATGCTGCTCACGAAATCCGAATTCATCAGAGAATAAAGGCTATTTTTATTTCTATTTATTTTATATTATTACAATTACCTATTAAACATACAATGACAATGCAAAGAAAAATTCGTTAAGCAGCTGGACTTGAACCAGCGACCTCGGTAATCCGTACCACGCTCCACCAATTAAGCTATACTTAACGTTGGTGTACCTAACGAATTTTTCAATGCCTTGTGTCATATTTTATTTGGAAGATCTCTCCTCAGCGCCATCTATGAGTAGCTTAATCAAGCAGCTCACCCACTACGGAACTTCTACAGTTACGCATTAGTGGCAAGAGATGGAGCTATTTTCTGAATCAATGAAAATAATCGATTTATTGATTATTTTTGTTTTTATTTTATGAAACATTCATAGAATGAAATTCAACATACAATGACAATGCAAAGAAAAATTCGTTAAGCAGCTGGACTTGAACCAGCAACCTCGGTAATCCGTACCACGCTCCACCAATTAAGCTATACTTAACGTTGGTGTACCTAACGAATTTTTCAATGCCTTGTGTCATATTTATTTGGAAGATCTCTCCTCAGCACCATCTATGAGTAGCTTAATCAAGCAGCTCACCCACTACGGAACTTCTACAGTTACGCATTAGTGGCAAGAGATGGAGCTATTTTCTGAATCAATGAAAATAATCGATTTATTGATTATTTTTGTTTTTATTTTATGAAACATTCATAGAATGAAATTCAACATACAATGACAATGCAAAGAAAAATTCGTTAAGCAGCTGGACTTGAACCAGCAACCTCGGTAATCCGTACCACGCTCCACCAATTAAGCTATACTTAACGTTGGTGTACCTAACGAATTTTTCAATGCCTTGTGTCATATTTATTTGGAAGATCTCTCCTCAGCACCATCTATGAGTAGCTTAATCAAGCAGCTCACCCACTACGGAACTTCTACAGTTACGCATTAGTGGCAAGAGATGGAGCTATTTTCTGAATCAATGAAAATAATCGATTTATTGATTATTTTTGTTTTTATTTTATGAAACATTCATAGAATGAAATTCAACATACAATGACAATGCAAAGAAAAATTCGTTAAGCAGCTGGACTTGAACCAGCGACCTCGGTAATCCGTACCACGCTCCACCAATTAAGCTATACTTAACGTTGGTGTTGTCATTGTATGTTGAATTTCATTCTATGAATGTTTCATAAAAATAAAAACAAAAATAATCAATAAATCGATTATTTTCATTGATTCAGAAAATAGCTCCATCTCTTGCCACTAATGCGTAACTGTAGAAGTTCCGTAGTGGGTGAGTTGCTTGATTAAGCTACTCATAGATGGCGCTGAGGAGAGATCTTCCAATTAAAATATGACACAAGGCATTGAAAAATTCGTTAGGTACACCAACGTTAAGTATAGCTTAATTGGTGGAGCGTGGTACGGATTACCGAGGTCGCTGGTTCAAGTCCAGCTGCTTAACGAATTTTTCTTTGCATTGTCATTGTATGTTGAATTTCATTCTATGAATGTTTCATAAAAATAAAAACAAAAATAATCAATAAATCGATTATTTTCATTTAATTACCTATTAGTTATTACAAGCTTTTATTATAACTTGCTATGTTTGTACTTCTGTACGTATGTATCATGTATGTTTGGATTAAATCTTGCGAGTTAAATTTCTTGTTCACATCACGTTCTATCAAGTTGCATGTCATTTATTCACAAAATTTGTGTAATAATCATATATAACCTTGTACTCTGTATTCTGTATGTATTCTGTGACATAACTTATAATTAAATATTCAGATTAATTATTTTTAAGAGAGTGTCTATTCTACTTTGATCATTATGACATCTATTAGACTTTTATACTGATACTGCAGATACCCTTCATTATACACCCAGTAGAACCTTTAAATAGGTCAACTTTTTAGAAGTTATTTCTCATAAATTAGCAAAGATACTTTTTTGATGTAAACATTGAAGAAATTAAATACCTGGACACTAAGGTTTTGTAGGTGTAGGTATATACTACACCATCGCCTCTTAACACTTGTAGGATGCAGTTGTGTGGCTTCTATGAATTTATATCCGTGTAGATATGAATTGTTGCTTACTTACTTGCTTGGCAAATATTCGAAGCATAAATACTGCTAGTAGAAGAATAGTTCCAATCCATCTTCCTCTTGCGTATGGTGTCCATCTATCTAATGTGCCTTGATATATCTGAATAAAGGTAAAAAATAATTCTTAGTTAACGTAGACTTCAAACTATTTGACATAAATTAGTGATTCAGTACAAGTAGGTTACAAGTAGGACATGTTCGTCAATAAGTGCATCAGAAACATGGTACCAAGGAATGTAGCGTTCACGAACACAACCGTTACCTGTGACAAACGTGTCCATGCTTGAGAAATTACTCCTTTTCGCGATGTTTCAGACGTTAAATCATTTCCATCCATCATATCGACAAATATCACTTTCTCGAATAAGACTACTGTTTTTATTAGGCTAGTTAAAAAACATCACTGGTACATTCGAGTTTGATATTAAAACTTTGAATAATTAACATTTAAACTAAACAATAAATTACTTTTATCAACAAATCTATTAATTTGCTGTACCTAACCGAATAAATCTATCGGTCAGCAGGAAATTCGTCGACCCACAGATAAGGACATGGTGATGATGATGACATATTATGACATGACATACAACGACAGATAAGAAAGTTCTAAAACTTGAATTTCAACCAATCATATCGCTTAATTTTGTAAAAAAATTAAACAACTTCCAATCGGAAATGATATTTTATTTACACAATTACATGATATTTACAAATTTAAACCTTTGGGTTAAACGGTGCGGTTACGTGGCCTTTTGTAGTCTATGACTACTATTTAAGATTAAATTAATTTAATTTAATTTTGGTGCTTGGTGGAAACCGGTGAGAGTGGATCATGTCAGTTAGTTTAATTTTAGTTTCAGTGATTGATATAAGTTTAGACAGGACCAAATAGAATATTGGCTTTATTCAATAATAAAATAGGACATGGTAAAGAAACGTAGTTGTTGATAGAATAACATAGCGACATGCAACGTCAAACACCATAGGCAACACAAGTCTTCTTATGAAGACGCAAGGAGGCTGTTATCACATTCGCCCCCTCTACGAAGAGACGTAGTCATGCATGAAGGCTGGAGGCCTGCGATCTCTGCCCGAACGCCGAAGTTGGTTGCTTCCTGCATCCGGATCTATGTTGGCAGGTGGGTCTCGAGTGGCAGAGATTTCTCCGGATTGGTTATCGTCAACTTCATCATCTGAAAGGTCATCGTCAACAACTCGTGGTGCTGGGGCTAACGATCTATTGGAGACAGTTGTCTCTCGCCCATCAGGTAGTCTTATAAAGGAGTATTCTGGGTTACTCTGCAACAATTGGACTTCCTGTACGGCGGGGTCATACTTGGAGCTTCTTACGTGCCTTTTCATAAACACCGGTCCAGGTGAATGTAGCCAAGTCGGCAAAGACTGACCGTTTTGCGAACGGCGTGGGTGATTAAACATGCGTTCATGCGGCGTTGTGTTAGTGCTCGTACACAGGAGAGATCTTATAGAGTGCAGCGCCGGTAGTAGTACTTTTTCCCAGTTTACTATATCTTCATTGTTTGATTTGAGGTTTAGTTGGATCGTTCGCCACAGTGTGCCGTTGAGACGTTCAATCTGTCCATTTCCCTGGGGATTATAGGGCGTAGTGCGGCTGCATGATGTCCCGAGGGAAGACAAGAATTTTCTAAGTTCGTCCGATAAGAAAGAAGTACCCCTGTCGGAGTGGATGTACGCTGGAGTACCAAAAGTGGAGAACAAGTCTTCGAGACAATTGATTACGGTTCTTGAAGATACGTCCTTACACGCATAAGCGAAGGGAAAACGACTAAACTCATCAATTATTGTCAGTATGAATCGGTTCTGGGTGCTGGATGGTATTGGTCCCTTAAAATCAATGTTCAATCTTTCAAACGCAGCTGTCGCTTTGATAAGATGTCCTTGATGTTCCATGTAACGTGGTTTTATTTCCGCACAAGTTGGGCATGCGGCCGTCATTCGTTTTACATCCTCTACGGAGTACGGTAGGTTCTTCGATCTGACCCAATGAACCATGCGTGTGACTCCTGGATGGCAGAGATTCCGGTGTAGTTCCACTAGTTTAGAGTTAGAAGCGGCAGTATTTATTTGCATGCATACTCGTGAAAGTGCGTCAGCGGCGAAGTTATGTTTCCCAGGTCGGTAGACTATATCATATTTGAAACACGAGAGCTCCAACCGCCACCTTTCGATCTTTTCGTTCTTTATTTTGTTAGAGTGTGTTTGATTGAACATGTATGCGACAGATTGCTGGTCCGTAATGAGTAAGAAATGTTTTGCTATCAGGAAATGTCTCCATTTTCGCAAAGCTTCAACTATGGCGCAGGCCTCTTTCTCAATCGAAGGTTGCCTTTTCTCGGAGTCGTTGAGAGAACGAGAGAAGAATGCGACAGGACGACCATTTTGTGATAGGGTCGCTGCGATGGCAAAATCGGAAGCGTCTGTCTCAACCGAAAATATTTCACTGTCGTGGATTCCTGCTAACGCTGATTTCGATATATCAGTTTTAAGGTTTTGAAAGGAAGTGATAGCTTCTTGAGATAATGGAAAAGTAACTTTGATTAAAGGTCTAATTTTCGTAGAAAAGTTGTCAACCCACTTTGAATAGTGGGCGAAGAGACCGAGCGCTCTCTTCAGTGTAGCAGTATCAGTAGGGATTGGGAGATTCGTTAGCGGTTCCAATCGAGACTTGTCAGGCTTTATAACGTTGTGCGCGATAGTATATCCAAGCAAGTTGATTGATTCTGATTCAAATGTGCATTTGTTCATGTTTAAGGTTAGTTTGTATTTTTCAGCGGCTTTCATGAACATTCCAAGATTTTTGTCATGATCGGATTTGTCCTTACCGCAGACAGTTACGTCGTCAAGGTAAGCGAAGGTACCTTTCAGTTTTTCAGTATCAATTATGTATTGCAAGGTTCTTTGAAAAGCCGCCACTCCATTCGTTACGCCAAACGGGATTCTTGTAAACTGGTAGAGATTACCACAAGCCTCGAATGCAGTGTAAACCTTTTCTTTCGGTAAGATTGGGACTTGGTGGTAAGCACTCTTCAGATCGATTTGACTGTAAACGTTGTATTTTGCCACCTTTGTTATGATAGAATCAATGCTTGGGAGAGGATAAGCGTCTAGGTCAGTAAATCTGTTGATTGTTTGCGAGTACTCTATGACGAGGCGCTTACGGTGATGACCTCCGCCGGCAACGAGTACTTGTGCCCTCCATGGCGAGATACTGGGTTCGATTACTTTGTCCTTAAGTAGGTTATTTATTTCGTTTGTTATGAAGTCTTGGTCTTCTTGAGAATGCCGTCTTGAGCGTATAGCTATAGGCTTTATGTTTGGAGAGAGGTTGGTGAAGACTGATGCTGGCGGGACGGACGCTTCTAAAACGTTGCAGACTTTGAGAGGTTGTTTGTCTCCTCCAAATTGAAGTACGAGTGACGAGTGCTTCCTGAGGACATCATGCCCAATGATGATATCTGCGCATAGATTGTTGATGATGAGCAGTGGTTGGTGTTGGTACTTGTGTTCACCAATCTGAATTGTTGCATAGCATAGACCGTCAACGTGAGAGACATTATTGAGTGATGCTAGAGTAATTGCTTGCTTGCAGGGCTTTTGTTTGAGGTTGATTACTCGAGCTAGGTTTTTGTCTATAAAGCTAATTGAGCTACCGGTGTCGAGAAGTGCATCAGCACGATATTCGTTGACTGTAATAGGTATAGTTGCTTTTCTTAGGCTTGCAGGGGCAGCGGCGGAGATGTTAGACAAGTTAGGGTAAGTATATTGAGGTTGAGATTGTTCGTCATCTGTGGCGATAGCATTAGTAAATCGTGAGTTGGGCCCAGAACTGCGGCATACGCTTGCAAAATGCCCTTTCTTGGAACAGAGCTGACATTCGGCGTTATACGCGGGACATCTGTTTCGCTGATGAAGATTACTGCCACCACAGAAGAAACATCGTCGTCTGGTTTGGTTAGGATAAGAATCAGGTCGAGGTCTATTTGGAGCGTTTGTAGCTGCTAAATTAGTCATCAGAGAGTGTTCTGGGGCTTCAGAGGCAGCATTAGCATGAGCAGAAATAGAAGGTGACACTGTAAGTAGTTGCGAAGTGCTTTCGGCAGATTCTAGAGACAAGGCCAGGTTCAAAGTTTTCTCCAGAGTGTCAGTGGAGTTTTCTAGAAGTCTTTGTTTGATTTTCTGCGATGATACCCCGGCAATGAAAGCTAAACGTACGATGTCGTTTTGGTAATCAGCTGCAGTGACATCTGTGAATTTGCAGTCACGAGCGAGTATGTTTAGGGCTCTCGAATACTCAGCTACTGACTCGCCCGGCTGTTGCTTCCTTGAAATTAGAGTATGTCGTGCTAAGGTGGTGTTTTGTCGCTTTTCATAGGCATCATTGAGCGTTTTGATAGCTTCGTCGTACGAGGTCTTTGCTTGAATAATATTGTAAATTGGTGGAGAGATATGATTGACAAGAAGTTGGTACTTAAGTATTTTGTCAGCTGAGGCAGCTTCCCGTGCGATGAAATTCTCGAATGAATATTTCCAATGGGCCCATTTGAGGTCTGAAGCTGTCATCGAAGGTTCCACATCGAACCGTTCGGGGCGCAAATAGCGTGACATAGATGAGTTTTCTTTTCCTTCAGTCATTTTTGGCGACACAAAAAAATATTATTGAATAAATTGATATAAGTTTAGACAGGACCAAATAGAATATTGGCTTTATTCAATAATAAAATAGGACATGGTAAAGAAACGTAGTTGTTGATAGAATAACATAGCGACATGCAACGTCAAACACCATAGGCAACACAAGTCTTCTTATGAAGACGCAAGGAGGCTGTTATCACAGTGATGTTATTTGGAAGCTAAGCGTATTCCAAACTGCGCAACCCCAAAAATTGTACTTTTAGCTAAGTATAGAAATTATCTTGTAAGTGAGATTGTTAATTTCTTTAGACAATAAATGTTCTTTAAGCCGAATAAGCGTATTCCCTCTGTTTGGTGCCCCCAATTACTCGCCGGCCGCTGCTCGTCGTAAAGTATACTATCGCTTTACGGAAAGCATAAGCAGCTGACAAAAAGGAAAAAAAAAGATAAAACATCAGACATGGCTGTATGGACTTAGATTCCTTTGTCTATCGCCTATAGGATGAAAAAAAAAATATTTTTTCAATATTTAAATTCATTGATAGAACTCGCCGGGTACATGACTACTTGTAAAATTTTACATAAACGTGGAGTTGGACCGCCCAGGCTAGGATCGCTAGTGCAGAGTGAGGTCTTTCTGTCAATTTCCTTCAATCATAGGCCCTCTAGTGTAATCGACGGACGCCAAAAAATACGTCTCGAAATGGTCTCGAATGAGTTTGCGTTGTGTCAAATAGCATCAAGTACAAATAGTATGAGCCGTAGACAGAGAAAGGTATTAGCATTGTTTGTTGTCTATACGTGCCACTAGTGGCGCTACTAATTTGCCCATAGTAATTCAGACGTAAGAAAAAGAAACGCGAACGCGATTAAGATGTTTTTTTTTTTGGCTTTTGATTACACTAGTAGAGGCTCAGCCCCCCGACCACGAAGTGCAAAATTCGAACTTCGTATCGTGCCGTCCCGCTCACTCTCGCATTAAATAATATTAGCTTGAGCGGGACGACACGATACGAACTTCGATTTTCGAATTTCGTTGTTTAGGGGCAGGCCCTAAACTATGAAGTGCAAAATTCGAACTTCGTGTCGTGCCGTCCCGCTCACGCTAATATGATTTAATACGAGAGCGAGCGGGACGATACGATACGAACTTCGATTTTCGAATTTCGTAGTCGTCCCCCAGCTCCCCGGCTACGAAGTGCAAAATTCGAACTTCGTATCGTGCCGTCCCTCTCAAGCTAATATTATTTAATACGGGAGTGAGAGGGACGATACGATACGAACTTCGATTTTCGTATTTCGTAGTATGGCGGCAGTAATTTGTCTCTCATTGATGGAGAATACTTGGAGAATGACCGCCGATAGACCTCACTCGACACTAGCTATCCTAGCGAATTTTCTCGCTTAGCGGCTCAGGCCTATACACTACGGGACTCGTGTAAAATAACATACCTTTCGCACTTATATCAAAAAGTACTATTATTGCACTTGTGTGGAAACTTAGGGCGCAGTGCTGATAGAGCCGCACCGTGCGTGCCATTACAGCCCTTGGACGTTATGAGATGACACAATGTCGGACGGAGGGCTTTATTTTTATTTAGGGCATAACAGCAAAGTTAGATTGCGTACTAAGTTATGACACTTCTTCGAGGTTCAAATGTGTTGAAAAATATACAGTAGGTATAATTATTTACGAAAACAATTTCGGACGAGGAGAAAGTAGGTATAAAGGTAAAGACAAATTTTGCGTATTGTTTAAGAAATTTAATGAAATAATTGTTCTAATTACATTTTATACACTGTAGTATGTTACACTTTATTAAGGTAATTTGCTCCTAGTAATTAAGTTCTAACAATACTATATAGTTAATATAAAAGATAAAATTAGAATAATCATTATACTTTATTTATATTCTATTACTCCTATTATTGCAGGTTTTTATTTACAAATTGTATTGAATATTATACAATAGAGATTTGATTTGTAGTATCTTATAAATAACATCACCCTTTTAATTCAAAGAAAATTTTGGTCCAGCTAAATTCTATACAAAATCAAATTTCTAGTGAACAAATTGTCGGATATTGCTAGGTATAATTTTACCAATATTCTGAAAAAATTACAATGTATTACATACATTATTAGGTTGTAACTTCTAATTAATATTAATGTCATAGAAGTAACAAATAATAATACTAAAGTATTTATACTATACATACATGATGCTCTTTGCCCAGTGCTGTCTGGGCATCTCACTTTTTTACAGTAGTATTATTTAATATCGCCATGGTGTTCATGGCATGGTAATATTTTGATGGCTGGTACTAACTTGATACTATTTATTGGAAGCAGCATTCAATAAATATAAGTCGGTTATTTTCCCTGATTATTGTGAAAAATTGTAATTTATGATTGAGGTTTTCGGTGAAGGACAACATCGTGAAGAAACCTGCACACTCCTGCAAACCAATTCAACGGTGTGAAGTTCCCAGCCCAAGCCCCCTCGCTCTGAGAGGAGACCAGTGCCCAATAGTGAGACGTAAACAGGCTGGAGGTGATTTTCATAGTAAAAACTGTTATTTAATCAATGAACGGTTTAACAATAAATAGTAAATAAGGTGAGCGAGTAATTGTGGCTCTTATAATTCACGATCCACAGCAAAATTGCGAACTTCAGATCATGTCCGTGGACGGTGCACAGTACATAGGAAGTGGCTTCATAAAATATTATACATTTTGATCTTCTGTTGCACCTTGGCGAATTATAAAAAAAGCCCTGTAGAGGCTTCAGTGTACCCTTTTAGTAGAATAAAAGGCTCGTTGTCTATAAAGTAGAAAACTAGTGGAAATCATGGAATCACTTAAGTATAAATGAAATAAAAAAAACTTAGATAATTAAAAGGCAAATAAAAACACACTGCAATTTGGAATTGACAGGAAAAAGACAGATTCAGAATCCTACTTTTTAGTAAAGCACAAAAACAAACAGTAGTAGAAACATTTTTAATAACAGAAGGAGGTACTTAACACATTAGCGACCAAGCCTAAACTCGAGTACTGCTGGATAAATTGACAACTCTCCTTTTTTATATTGAAACACAAGTTTTACACAGAATAAGCTTTATACTTACTTTAACGGTTAAAGTTTAACCAATCTACTTTTTATATTTTACTGGGATATAATTTACAATTATAAATTTTAATGGCAAATCAAGTAGGACTTACTTTGTTTTAGTAATTCTCTATATAATTTCGGAATAGAATTTTATAAAAACCTATTGCAGAAATGATAAATGTAACCAACTGTTTCCTTCGTTCTGATTCTGATAATCCCAAATTATTGCACAAAGTTTGTCACTTTTGTACCCGGAAAGCGCCATCACCGAACTCCACCTACCTGCCATCCCCCCTCTCCCCCCTTGTTACCGCGGCAATAAGGTTGATGTGTATATATTTTTGTCACATTGTGTAAATACATATTTTTGCCCTTGACTGTACAAAAGCGACAAGGTACTGCAAACTAAATAAAAAATAAAATATTTTCGTTATGCTTATTGTGGTTTTATTTTAAACTGTTTGACAAGCTGATATTACTTACTACGTAAAATTTGCTACTAAAGTGTCTTGTAGACTAATAGTGAGTAATAGGTTTTAACTAGATAGATAGTCCTACTAAAAATACAAAGTAGTTACGAAATCAGGAAGCGTAGAAATTATTACTTGTTTAAGGCTTTGTCGATTATATTTCTTATCATAACTGCATAACCATTATAATTTCGATTTTTTGCGGCGCAGTTCTAGTAACTGAATAGTAATGTGAACTTTGAAGTTAGGCAGTTATCTGCCACTATAAAAATGGAATGGGCAATAGCACTCGGTCACTACAACAATAGCACTATTTTTATATGAGTGTCTTTTTCTGTTTTCAGATATAAAAACGTTTATTCGGTTATTTTCCTTAATATTTTCAGTCAATATTCCACAAAGGTAATCTTATTAAAAAAAAGATTGCACGGATTTGACGGACAAAGCGTTATCCATCGCAACATCGCAAGTTAATTCTATGGCGTGTAAGAAAGTTATAATAACAACAAAATTGTATATACAAAAACAAAATTTATTTCCATTTATTATTCTATAATATCTATTATAGGTTTGTTACGTTGTAATAGATCATATCGCGACCTTGTCCATTTGCTGTATAGTATCTCCCTTATAAAACTAATTAGGTATTAGTAGACTGCCTAGGTTAGTATGATTCACAGTCTAACTATACACCCGTAATAAATGCTACATAGTTGGCCACAATTGAAGACCTAATTTCGAAAACAAACTAGAGCATTTATTTACACTAGTATAATAACTGTTTCTCCATCACAAATCTAATTATAAACAATACATAATTCAAAGTTTAAGGAATTTATTTCCATAACAAAAATAAAAAGTTTACTCTAATTTACTTTCGGTTCAACAATGACATCGCATCCCAAATGCAACAGAGTTACTACTTTGAATTACTTAAATTCTAAATGTCATCAAATACCGTCGGTACTTTGATCCCATTCTAAAGCAAAATATAAGCTGTAATCCATTTTATTGGAGGTGTGATATGAGATTATAAGACAACCGTGAATACAAATATTCTGACATAACATGAAGTTTATGAAGATTCATTGTGACCTCCTATGAGAGTGGACTGATAGTTTACCTAAAATCGATATGTGCATGGTTCATAGTTTATTTTACTGCTGAAAAACTTTGCATTTGGTTGTTGCTATTAGAGGCCACCCATGAACTGAAGACATCCCTGAAAACAAGACATGTCTTATATAAAACCCTGTACTTTAATAAATAAATACTTGGAAATCAGTTAATGCATTTCTTTGTTCTGCATGTTATCTCCGAGAGTTTTCATGACAGAAAGTGAAAGACAAGCAACTTTAAAAAACAATAGTTCATTTAACCAATTTTTTGCGGTATTGCTTAGCTAGAGGTTTACGTAATATGATTAATTAGTAAGCATTTGTATTATTACCTGCAATGGCTGACAACACATTCATTAGAGCAATATTCATCTTCCCATTCACTATTGGCTATGGCTGGGTTGGTACAACCCTGACGGATGCACGATGGTGTGCTTCTGTTTTCATTTTGCTGCGGACAATTGATCACATATTTCAAATGCCTATGACCAAATTGACTTCATAACTTAGGACCCTAAGCCTGAGACGTTTAAATAACAGCCAGTAAAACAAAACCGCATCAATAAACATTTCAACACAAATTTAATTAAGACTTTAATTAATTAATTGATTTATTTTTATTGCACCTGAACATAATATTTAAGTAAAGGTGGGCGATATACAAAATATCACACTTCTATAAATTAACTTTCAGAAATCATCCCTTCAAAGCCGTAAGGTAGAATTGTCGAATTACCTCTGGGGAATGCTGAGGCATGCCAGAACTTCCATTGCTGTTTGGAGAATGTTGTTCAGTTTTCAAAGCTTGGTTTTGAGGCTGTTGTTGTGCCTGTGTTGTTTGCTGTTGCTGTTGTTGCAGTTGTTGTAACTGTTGTTGTTGTAATTGGTGTTGTTGTATTTGTTGTTGTTGCTGCTGCTGTAATTGCTGTTGCTGCTGTTGTATTTGTTGTTGCTGCTGCTGTTGTTGTTGCTGCTGCTGTTGCTGTTGTTGTTGTTGCTGCTGCTGTTGTTGCTGATGCTGTTGTTGTTGCTGCTGGTATTGCATTTGTTGATGTGATTGTTGCATTTGCTGGAAATTAAATTAAGATTTACATAATTTATTTAATATTCCAATTTAAATTATCATGCAAAAATCTAACTGAAATAATAAATACCTGTTGCGAATGGTGGTATTGCATAGCAGCATGTACTTGGCCCATTGGTGGTGATTGAGATGGCACACGATACCCCGGAGAAGTCAAGCCAGATGTTGGAGCGGCATAGTGAGCTGGAGATGGAGTCGGCGGGTAGCTCCGTGGTGATTGATTGACGCTAGGTTGGCAGGCCTGTGGTGCTGTTGTGGGATTGCCTTGGTATCCTTGAGGATTCTGCCCTGGCACACCCTGATGAAAAAAACACGCATCATATAGCCTTATTAGGGTTCCGAAGAAAAAAAAAAGGAACCCTTATAGTTTCGTCATGTCCGTCTGTCTGTCCGCGGCATAGCTTAGAAACTATTGGTACTAGAAAGCTGTAATTTTGCGTAGATATAATTAGACCGAAAGTGCTGGGAAAAAATCTTGAAAAAATTTTTTTTTGTGGTACCTCCCTGACATGCAAAGTGGTGATGATTTTTTTATTTCTTGCCCACCGTATACGGGCTAAGGGTGTTGTTGAATAGGTCTTTAAAAAATACCAGGGGTGCTCGAAGATCATTTTTCGATAAAATTATTCATTTGCGAAATATTTAGCTTTGAAGTGATCATTTTTGTTGGAGTCCAGTGTCTCCCTCCTTTACCAGAGAAACTGTTATATTTGGAAATGTGAAAAAAATCAGAGCAGTGGTGATTATAGTGAATTTAAAAGGAAAACTACCAGAGATAAGTGGGCTTTACAGGTTTGAGAGTAATTGTTGATTAACTTATTATGTTTGTCTGTGTGGGTAACCAATATAAATATTGACCCCACACTGCATAGTTTGCTTTGGAGTAGGACTCTGCTAACACTGGTTTCGAATAGGTGTGATGAAAATACCTTTAAAAAATTAGGTATCTATGCCAGGGCTTTTTCGTAATGGCTTAGGAACCCTATCCTGGGCGTGTTCGATACGCTCTTGCCCGGTTTTTTGCTTAATCACATACCAGTTCGTAGCATTATATTGTTACAATATATTGAACCATGAAGCTAACTACACACACATCAAATTTCAATTGGAACTCAAAACTATGTTCAAAATTCGCATAAAACAACTTAGTTACACATGAATAGTGTAAGGCCTTTTCATTGCACTAAGACAAAAGTGGGCCGTGGAGTCAACATCAACTTAACATTCAACTCTTACTCATTCATTTAATTTATCCCAAAATGTTTAACCCATCCTCTCCTGCTGACCTGACAAGATTTTTTTTTTTTTTTTCATGCATAAAAAAAATCCAGAAAATACTTTAGAGCTATGTATGGATTTCTATTTTCTTCCGATCTCAAAAAAAAAAACATATGTAACACAGAATTAAATACCTAATTTAAAAAAATTCTTCTGGTAAATGAGCAGACCATATCAGATTAATCAGTTTGAGTAAAGCTCTCATCGTTAGTATAAATGCGTTCAAATAGCTAATAAAATCGCATAATACATTAGGAAATAATATAAGTAGGTATTCAAGTCAAGAATAATTAAGACAAAACCTTTTTGAAAAAATCAACAAGTTTTTAAATGATAAAACTGTACAATTTATACTTTTTATAAACAGTGATTAGCAATTAACAATTCTCAAATTAATTTGACATGTAGGTTTATTTATACTATCATATTTTAATATCTCTTTATCAGAGTAAAAAATATTAATTAAGTAATTAAGAGGCTTCCTTGAGAGGATGACCTTGAACGTTTCGCGCCTTCCTCACCCAACCTCACTTCTACTAAACAACTTCGTTTTAGTGGCGACATCTATTAAATATCGGTCTAATTTCATTTTACAATGTTATCACAAATAGCGGGTCTTTTCGCAATAAAACCGGCCAAGTGCGAGTCGGACTCGCGCACGAGGGTTCCGTAGAAAGAATTTAACGCTTTTCCCCAGTGTTTTAAGAAGTCCAGTGTTAGCAGAGCCCTGCTCCTAAGCAAAATGTACGCAGTGTGGGGTCAACTTATATTGGTCTGCGAAATCTACAGACAGACATAAAAAAATTAAGATTTTGAGACTTTTTTGAGTGATTGTGCTATAAGAGCTACCTTCATACCAAATTTCAAGTTTCTAGGACAATTGGAAGTACCCTTTAGGTTTTGGGTTTTGGCAATTTGTGTGGAAATAGCCTTTTAAATGACTGTTTTGATTGTGTTGACTTAGAAGGTTGATTTTTTCACAGCTTCAAGGGACCACAAACTGAGTATTTGATATTAATTTCAGCATGCTACCTCTACAGGTATTCTCTAATTAATATCAAATAATAACGCGTAGGCGTTCCAGTGAAAAAGGGTCTTGACAGACAGACAGGCAGACAGGGTTCCGTTTTTTCCTTTTCCTTTCAGCATGCTACCTCTACGCGTTTCAGAGAAAAAGGGTCTTGACAGACTGACAGACAGACAGACGGACAACAAAGTGATACTATAAGGGTTCCGTTTTTTCCTTTTGAGGTACGGAACCCTAAAAATCGTTCGAAATCGCACCGAATACGTAAATTACTTATTAAAAAAATTTAAAATATTATAAATAAAGGCCTGTGCCCAGCAGTGAGACGTAAATAGGCTGATGATGATGATGATGTTTAAAAAAGGTATGATAATAATGTTAAACATGGAACTCCTAGCCTATTAAATTCTCTATCCATTGGTGTATGTCACAAGTAAATTATGCTTAAGATGTAGGGATAGAATATTAATTGCGACCTGACTTACTTGTGATGCAGATACCTATCATAAGTATTAAATATGTTGTATTAAGTAGTAAATACAAGTTGAGATGTTATAGATACTTAATGTATTTATAAATTTTATTTTTATTGTTTAAATAATGTACAGAATGGCTCTAAAAAGCAGCCATTTCAGTGTCTGGTTCAGGGGAGCCCCTTAATTAAAGTGTTTGGTTTATTATGTGGCTGAATCTAACCAGCTGGTTTGGCGCATATTTTGTGTGTAGCTGAAAATACACTGACTGAAAGCTGTAATCAATTGGTCCCCAAAAGAGTATAAAATCTATGTTATTCTTTGTTTAAAAAAAATTAGATGTAGACAGCTAGTGTTTATTAATTAGAAATATACTGGAAACTGATAAAAAATAGGCACTAACTAATCACCGAGTTGCGGAATATAGCCCATGGTACAATTACAAACCCTACCCATATATATAATGTTCAAGTTGTGCAATTTAAACTGAAATTAATTTATAAACCTCATTGATTTTAGCACTTAGACAAAGCTAAACAAAATTGGTCTTATGAAGCCAACAGCATAATTTAATAAAAAGCTTTTACCTGGTATGTAGCAGTATTATGTGTGATGTTCCCTTGGTAGTTCTGTGTTGTTTGTTGAGGGTTTTGTGGATAGCCTTGAGTAGGCTGTGCAGGGTATGCCGCTTGAGGTTGACCACTGGGATAGTTCTGAGGTGTGTATCCTTGTGGGGCTGCATTGGGTACATATCCTTGAGGCGAATGACCATTCCCGTATGCCTGTCCCTGGACTCCTTGATAGTAGTTCCCATATGTAGAATTAGTATTATTGCCGTGATTGTACATCGCTGGAGTTTCTTGTTCACCACCCTAAAAAATCCAAATATTAAAAGAAGCCTCTTCGATATCCACAGGGTCATCAAGACATAGCAATTATAAGGTAATGTAAGGATTATGTTTGTATGGTCGTTAAAGGACATTATAGACATATATAATATTATACGTTACAACCACACTACTTCGGTAAGTAACGAAATTATCCTCGTGTGTATTATACATAGGCGATAAAATATACACCAGTGTTTCTGTTAAAACCGCAATAGAACTAAAATCTCAGTTATTGTAACCTTTAAATTGGTTAACTCGCGCCGCTTCTTTGTTTTTAAGCACTAATACTTTAATAAATCATTCATAATCACAACCATGTTGATAATACTTCGCGACAACGATGAGCAACCACAAACACTGAATTACAAACGAATATTGCTAGAAATGCTTTATTTCAGCTAATATTTACGAAATAAGCTCACACTTCCCCTCTCGAAAGCTTTAACTTTTTAAATGTCCAAGGCTAGCGTCGTATTTGGATTCTAGCTAAGTTGCCAGGCGAGCGAACATTGATCGGTCCGACAAGGCGTCGGCACTGTGTGAAAGAGTAAAATATATTCTACTTCTCGTTCATCGGTGTTCCTCGGTTTGTTTCGTAATTTCCGAGCGAGGCGAAGAGAGTTCAAACACGAGTCGAATAAAACTTGTTTCTGTACCGCGGAACATGTTTCATTTCATCTCGAGTAAAACGATTTTGATTATATTGGTCTTAGTGTGTAAAATTGTTATAATGGCGTTGGAGATATTTTAAGACTGAATATTGTTTTGGTAGTTCATTTATCACGGTTTATTTAATGGTGTAATACCACATTATAACAATAACTGGGATGCCTATATTATAGCCCATGTGGTCGTGAGATATTTGTATTTAGTCATACCTAAGCACATTTTTTTTATATGCCTGTGTTGTAGTCTTACCTTTGATACTAAGCTTGCTCTGTATGCGGCAAGAGCTTTTAAGTATTCTTTCTTGGCTACCTCAGTTTTCTGTTTGTACACCTATGAAAAAAAAATTAAAAATGAAACGGAATTAAAGACAGAAGTTGTATTTAGATGGTTAGATTAATTATAACTAGATACTTACACTTTTATGTTCAGAGTCCAGCCCATCCCACATAGAAGCCACTATTTTGGAAACTTCTCCAAAGCTTGCATTAGGATTTTGTCCTTTTATTGCTGCTTGGGTGTCTCGGAAGAACAATGCATATGCTGATACAGGCCTGCAATTATTTTTGAAAATTAACATTGATTCCCTAACTAAATAAATGGGTTGATATTAATTGAATTGTTGCAAGATGTAACTTACTTTTGTGGTTCATTAGGGTCTCTTTTTTTCTTTTTTTTCTGCACTTTAGGTTTCTTTTGCATCTGTCCTCGATTGATTCCATTGTCAATAGGTTCAGGTGACGACCTCTTCACACCCATGTTGCTGGCGCCAATCTGTGAATGCAACTATATTGAATATGGAATGTTACAAAAATATCATCCAATCAAAATATAGTTCATTGGCAATGAGTGTATAATTGACAGTCAACATATTCCTAGAAATATGTATGTAAGATAAATCTGCCTATACCTGATGAAGCGTAGTTTGTTGCTGCCGGCTCGCTGAGCAATAATGGATAGGCAGAAGGCTTTCCGCATCACCAGGCAACTACCAACAAACAACCAATCCATTAGAATTTTCTATGCTCTACTATTTGTATCTAGAGTTTATTATTTTTAATAATGAAGTGTGAAATTGGTATGCCAATGAACTATATTGAAATATAATATAACACATGGGGCACATACATTATGAACAATTTCTTACAAAAGTTGTATGCATATGTGGCTTTATGTTTATGAATATGAATTGGTTTTATCTAACCCTTTGTCTGCAAGGGGTAGTTTAATTGCATAAATGTGTGCTAGATATTGCATTATGTATAATCATCATCAGACATATTGCACAAAAGTGCTCAAAAATTTCTGAATTTGAACAAACTAACATCCTTGATAATGGAGCTATTGTATGGTTTTCTGCTCTGATAATTCTGATGGTGAATGTACATATTGGTGCCATTTTCAATCTACCAATAAGCATTTTAAGGGTAAAGGAGCAGACACATAAATTTAGTTCAAGTATAACTTTGACACAGAGGTTTCAAAGGCTAGTTACCTATTCATTTGTAAATTATAAAATTTGTGGAGACACAAATTTGCCAACAAATTAGAACATAAAGTAGATTTGAATTGAACTTGAATAGATTTATATTCATGCTAGTAGAAATTAAAACCAATGCTATTTCAATGAACATATTATAGATTATCCTGGGTAGGTGTAAACTAATAATATGGCTGAATGGAAGTCAATATGTTCAACTGAGAATATTGAATTATATCACTAAGGAAATCTAAGAGTAGCTCATATACCTACCATGGGCGTAGCCAGGCTTTAGTATCGGGGGGGATTCTAATAATGTAGGTAATAATTAGTAATCAATGAGATATGCGGCACACCTGTTCCTATTTTACTGTACTATGATACCTACAACACACAACATCAATGAGCATTATAATAAGTGTAGTATACTACATTTAAAACCACTTTGACTGGGTATTTACCCTACTAGCAATCATTAGATATTCTTAGATTGAGCAGCTAAGAACCAGACAAAGTTTAGGGAAAATGATTCACTACTTACTACAGATCAACATTACTTTATCTAAGCTATGTAATACATGAACAGTTTATTGAACTACCTGTGAATGGTGAGAAGGCACGCTGTCATCAGAATCGTCGCTAGTGGTCCCAGGTGGAGACGCTCTCTGTGGTGAGTTGTAGACTGGGGCAGAGTTCTGTGTAGGGGTGTTGGGAGTAGGGGGTCCATTCATCACTTGAGAGGGCTGCATCATTAGTAGCCGCTGTTGGCCTCCTGGTTGCTGCTGAATCACGTAGTTACCAGCTGGCGCTCCAGCACCACTGAAGAGACAGCAAATATTAACCAACATAAATTGTAGTTAAATAAATACTGTATCAAGTGTTTTCGAAGTTGTAGAGCTAGCAGGAAATAAATGTTTACCTGTGTGACGTAACTGGCGTGTGTGGTTCTTGCAAGTACAGGGGTTGTTGATACGATGGAGCTCCGCCCGGCGGCGCCAGGCCGTCTTGTGCCGGGTTCATCATACCGACCTATGAATAATACTCATGATATCAACAAACACCTAAATTTATGAGTCGTATACACTTCGGTCAATGTAATAAGATTACACCAAATTAAGTTTTGAAAAACTTAAAGGCAATAAGCACTAGGTATAGTAAATGGAACTCTTTTATTCCAATAAGTACTCAGTTTCGAATTGGATGCAGAAACAGTTTTTATTTTTAATAATACATTCATACGTATGGGAAATAATTAGGAGTTTATTTAAAAAAAGTAAAGAATTTAGGCAAGGAAAGAAATGAAACGGAACAGGAGAACAGAATAGAACCAGAACATAGACTATATGACATGACAGATCGTAAAAAAACAGGACTACTACTAAATTCTAAAATCGAAGTTCGTATCGTATCGTCCCGCTCACTCTCGTAATAAATAATATTAGCTTGAGCGGGACGGCACGATAAGAAGTTCGAATTTTGCACTTCGTAATAGGAGGGCACCCGCCACCTGACAAGCTATTCGGAACAAGTATTTAGACATCATTAAGAAATAGTTCAGGAGAATAACAGAAATTGCTTAGAAAATTGACTTCGAGTAAATTGTCTATCTAGTAAATAATTTTAAATAACCGGTTCGAGAAAATTAATGCTTATTGAGAAGTAGTTAAACGTCCATTTCGTATTCTATCCTGACAATTTATTCCAAATTCCGTATTTTTTTGTTTTATTGTACGTTTCCCTAACTTTACATTGAATTTACGCGTCTGTGCTGTGGCAAATACGCAAACCGCGCGAAGAATTAAAAAAAACTACAAGCGTACTACGAAATTCGAAGTTTGTATCGTGTCGGCCCGCTCACTCTTGTATTAAATAATATTAGCGTGAGCGGAACGGCACAACATGAACTTCGAATTTTGCACTTCGTAGGGCCACAGATAACAGCCAGTTCGACTTTCAGCTCAAGCGAGCGCGGAGTAGCCTTTATAATGTGTATGATTTGGAGTGGTGTAACCAAGGTGTAACATTGTCACTTCACTTCTTTACTTTTAATGAGGGCTATCGTTTTTGTGCTCACCAGTTGGCGTCACTGTTGCATGAGGTCCTGAAGTATGGGTGTGAAAGTTTGTTTACTAGTTTACATTTAAATCATATTTAAGAACCGTAGTTAGAACAGTACCGTAAAAATACCGAGCATGCCACAGTGTTGTGCAATCCTGTATTGTTCGGAAAAAAAGAGGACTTAACACAGGTTTCCGAAAAACTGTCATTTATTGACTCCGTAACTCATATTAGCTTTAACTAATCTTTAATATTGCAGAATATTTACAACAATTAGTAAAAACTGCGAAAAAACCCCGGCAAGTACAACTTTTAGTACTATTTGAAATTTCTTTTGACCTCACGCTAAACTAGCGCCTCTAGAGGCGAATTTATACGCGATAGCTCTCATTTGCCAGCATGCCACGAAGAAAACTTTGAATTTCGGACTTCGGAGCAGGGGCTCAGCATTTAGAAGTTATTATGTTGGATGACTAGATGGCGCCAAAATCGCTACAGACCGAAACTATGCTGATGCAGAAACTAACAAGTAAGCAGTCCCACTATCAGAATCCAATAGGAAATTTACCTGAGGCGCCGCATGATGCATTTGAGTGTATTGTATATGGCCGGGCTGACCGCCGTTCGCATGCTGCCCGTGAATGGATGGGATATCGAACTCTTCGTCGCCGAAAGATGGTGTGTGAAAGGTCTGAAACAAATCAAAAATATTTTAATTAAATAGATATAGTGGGGTGGGGTATACCTATATGAAATATTTCGAGAGACATCCAAATAAGCAGGTAAAAACCACAGATCAGGTAAAAACCTATCTTATGTCTAGAATCTAGAAAGTGCTTATGATCTAGACTCTAGATCATATGCACTTTCACGTGTAAAATCTTTTCTCAATTTAACTATGTACTTGTTTTTAATTTCACTATTTACGTATCATCCAACGTGCTGTTGTTATGTTAGTACTTTGCATTTTGGAGAAAAAATTGTCTTGGAAAAATATACTGACGAAATAGAACTTTATTTCAATCGATCCCTTTATTGAATACTTTTTGCGAGAAGCAAGAATTGTAACATTAGTTCTCTTTCACACTCGGAGGCGTTGCTTTGCTTTGACTTTCTATTCAACGCTAGATGTCGCTGGCATGTTACAATCAAATCTCAGAAGTCAATGAATCTGAAGTGATGTCTGTGAATCAAATGTTTGCGAGTAGGTCATAGAGTAGGTACGTTGTATTGGAGTAGGTTTCGGTAGTATTAACCTAAATATTAGTGCAACTACAATTCACTTTCCAGTCGTTACATTTCTATTTTTAACTTGAACGCAAGCCATGTGAGCGTCCCTTTCGTTAATTTAAAATTATTACTTTTTAAACAAACTACAATTCGTTTTTCTTACCTATTCGCGTTGGGGTCATTGCGTTTGTCTCGTTTATGTAATCTCTTTTACGCGAAGCGAAGTGTACGCTGGCTCGGCGTTAGCTAACTTATTTGTATGACATAGGTGCACCTCCGTAGCCAAATAAGTGCCACATACTACCATTTTGCCTGCGAAGCCTACCCTCAGACAGACAGGGATGACACTAATATTGATCGCTTGCGGCGGCTAGGACAGCATCTTTATCCTGTACGTTTTACATAAAATGCAACGTTATTTGTTTTCAACAGAGCGCCGTCGGGCATTTTATTAACATTAATTTACATCAATTACTATCAGTTTAACATTTTCTGGTTGAGGGGTTGTTTGCCGAGGTAGTTTTTGTGCGGTTTTCTTGGCAAGTCAAGAAACATATGGTATTTCTAAAAGTCCCCACTCCTCGGAGGTGAGCCCTAGGGTGGGGGGTCCAAAAAAGGTCCCGTTTTTTGGTTTTTTGTTCATTTTTCGAAAAAGATGTGTCATACCAAATTTTGTTATACTACACAATAAAAGATGATAAAATTTACTACAACTTGGTCATATATATACTTTTTACCTATTCTCATGTATTAGATATGAGCTCCGAAAAACAGTCATTTTTCAAAAATGCGTTTTTTACCATTCTTTTAATTTAAGTATACTAATATTATCAACTACCGTTGAAAAGTTATACGAATTTCAAATAATTAGTGCACAGCCCATTATTTAAGGTATTCTTAGCTCCAACTATATCAGATATTATATCGGCAGACTGCTTCTAGTCGATACCTGTGCTCTTATTCATCAGACTTGACATTTAACATAATTACACAAATTATAAACCGAAAACATGAAAAATTGGTACAAATCATCTCTTGTACTCTCCGATCGTTCCAGCCTTTGGGTATAAAGATTAATGAAAACAACAAAATAGTACAAGAAAAACAATCAATTGGCACGTAAGAAAGTGGACCTGTGAGAACACCACAAACGAAGTTTCTGCACAATGTTAATGATAATAAAAAGCTCTCGCTGTAATTGTGCCATTGTTACGGTCTACCTACATTATACATGCGTATCAACATTCTATTGTCGCGGTGTTGTGTATTAATAATCTCCGCAATACATTTATAGCAAACAAAAGATAATAACATAAAAGTAATTTATTGTTATTGTTTTAATACGTGTTACAAATGGCTCAAAATGGGGTTACAGACAAGCTACCGGAACTTCCGAATTCTAATTTCAATAAGGGATGATTTTTTAATTAGATGCGTTCAAAAGATTTCATGTGTTGAGAACTACGAGGTTGAGAAAGTTCAAGTTTAGAAAGAGGTAGTAAGCTGAAATTAATATTAAATACTCAAACCTGCAGTCCCTTGAAGCTGTGAAAAAATTAAGCTTCTAAGTTAACGCAATCAAAACAAAATTAATTAATCTATTTTTTGTTTTTAAATAATTTTGTTTTATATAAAGGGTTTTATAGTCATATAAATAAACTGAAAATGTTTGCGAACCAAATTTAAACAGTTATAGATCCTAAACGGTCACTCAAAATAAAAAAAAATATTAAAGAAACCTAAAGTTGATTTTCAAATACCTATTCATTGATTACCCCCACTTGATATAGTTTGTCGGCTTTTTATTTTATTTTTCAGAATATGGCGTCTGGTGGTCGCCATATTGGATTTAAATTACTATCGTGTCTTTAGTGACACTCGCAAGATTAACACGAATCGATTGACCCATTAAAATCGGCCCACGCGTTCGGTCTCTAGAGTGCCACAAAGGAACAAACATACATACATACATACTGTTAAACACATTACCCTCTTTGCGTTTCGCAGTCGGGTAAAAAGTCATTAAAAAGGGTGTTTCCGTACAAATTACAGAGGTATCAAAACTATAGGGTAATTCCAGTTATCCTAGAAACTTGAAATTTGGCACGAAGGTAGCTCTTATAGCACTACCAATGAAATAAGTCGGAAAATCTTTTTTTTTTTGTCTGTCTGTATATGTCAATGGCAAATGTAAAGTGACCCCACATTGGATACATTTTACTTACGAACTATTTACAAACTCACAATTTTGTGCGGAACCCTCGGCGCGCGAGTCCAACTCGCACTTGGCGGCCGGTTTTTATTTTATTTTACAATAGCGCTCACAACATGATGTCTGGGCCGTGTTTTATAAAGCTACAAGTTACAATTAAGTAGCTTTATAAAACACGGCGCTGGTTTGTATTAAGTACAAAGAGAATATGAAAGATACGTCTTTTATTCTATGTAGAAAAGCTCAAAAGATGAACGACGGTCAGCTAGGAATTACATAGACAGGTACCGATGGAAGTCATACGTCAGGGATTTAAATGTAAGTTCCCGTAAAAAAAAACAATATTAAAGTTGCCTGGCTGAAGTAACGTGGGTTTAGTTACCGTAAATCAGATATCACGCCCCATTATTCGTTGGAATTAAATGAAAGTTGTATAAAGTATAATCAAAATATTAAAATCAACCTGCTACACAGGTTTATTATCACGTCACTTAAATTAACTCAATTATCTTTAGGTAAGTTCCCATTTCAATCTGCTGATCATATCATATTGCATTTTATTTACATATTTAGGTACTCAATACCCCAAACCCTAATTATCTAAATATGGGTCTTGCTACTCATACTTTAACAAGTCCCCTTAAATCTTCTAATATAAATACGCCCGCAAAGTAACGTACCTACTTATAAAAATGTTGGCTTGTTTTTAGGCGGTAAAATATCTATAAAAACAATACACTGTTTTTCTTTGGGTAGTCCCTAGTAGTACCTAGGCAGCTTATATTTGTTTCGAAGACTAATTCATAATAATGTGAGTGAAGGGTACACGGATAGAACAAATCTAGATAGTCACTTTTTTTTTAAACTATATTTTAATCTCAAAATGTAGAGCACTCAATAGACTATAAGTTACCACTCAGTTACAGATACAAATATTTATGTAAGATGCCTTTTGTATTTATCACTTTAAATAAAATGTACACGAAAATTATATGGATTAATCGTTCCAAACTTTTAAATCGCGATAACTCAAAAAGCCCCTAACGTGACTAGACATGTTTTTCCGTGTACCCTTCATGTATCTAAATATGTATACAAAAGCAATACTGTGGAAGTCAGCTAGTATCAAAATAAGGGATGTTTACGGAATTAAAAAAGCAATAATGCATTAAATATTTAATATACATATTATGCTATTATACCATGTGTGGTCTATATCGGATTAATAATGTTGGTAGTCATAAAAATAATCGTTATCCTTAAAATATAACGGCGTAATAACAGTGCTTAAAAGCGGAATATAATCTGATTGACCTCGTAGGTATACAGGACTTCAGTTTTTACTTGTCAATGACCAGTAAAATCAGGTTTGAATTTATATACCTACCACTTCGTGCCTTATTTACCGACTTCAAAAAGGAGGTAATTCTCAAAGACAATAAGAAACCTATGCGAGTAGGTACTTGTATTATGACTAATCGGTTTTCGATGGAGTCCAAAACATGCCCTAACCCTGAGTTTACAGTAAGCCTAGACTAGGTACTTTTTAACCGTCTTAAAAAAAGGAGGAAGTTCTCAATTGACATAGACATAGACATAGACATAACTTTATTCGACATCAAAAAAATACACTGACTCTTAAACCAATACAAAAAGTTACAATTGGGGTTGTCTATTTTTTTTGCAATGTATTGTAAATCGAAAACCATTTCGAGATTAATGTTTTTGGATTGTTTCCGGTATTCTTTTCATTTTAATATGATGTAATTAATTTAATTGTTTTTTTATAATTAATTTTGTCTGTTATATTAAACAAGTCAAATAAACTCATTAATTTAATATATGTATACAGAATAAGTAATGACCTTCATTTGCCCTTCACAGCCATTGACAATTATGACATAGGTAGCGGTCCGAACTGTACTTTATTGGCGTGAGTACATACAAGAATTCGTCACTATTTAATTTACCCGTGTTTTATGCTGCTAAGTTCGATTTGGACTGGTAACTTGACAGTTGTTATTGACGTTTGATAGTTCAGTGATAGTGACAATGACAGTTTAACGATTCACCACAGATTAAAGCTGAACTAAAGCAGGGTCTCAACATACGCTTACTCACAAATTTATTGAATAAGCAGCTGTGTGGAAAAGCTAGACACCCTAATCGACCTAAATAATTTCAATAAATTATTTAAAAAATAAGGAGTGCTTTATATGAGGAAATAGCAAAACCGGTTTCTTATAATTGACTTTTCTGTAGGTAAAATAAAAATATAAAGAGCATAGGTACTTTTTTAGACAACCCCAATTCGACGGAATATTTTTTTAACTTGTTCGCTTCACGACTTAGCAATGTATAATGCAACTTACACAATTTTTCTTACTAGCTTACATTATAAATTAACAAAAAAGTAAAATCGCTTTAAAAAAAACCAGCCTAAAGCCATCAGTCCGTAGTCATATAAATATTACCCACATTTGGCCTAGCACAAGTATGAAGTCTGTATAATTTTATCAGGGGCCTACTTTTTTAAGGTCGGTGCCAGAACCTTAAAAAAGTACCTCTATCGAATAAAAAAAAGCGAATCCGCAATATTAACAAAAAAGTGCAACATTGCAGCTATAAAAATCTTATCTGGCACCGACCTCAAACAAAAACAAAAACCCGACTGCAAAAACCATTAACTAAAAAGAGAAAAACTAGCTTATTTGGTATAAGTAGTTTATACACAGGTAGCTTGAATATTATAAGAAGTGCAGGCGGGGCATGTTACAGCTGCTCTTTCGTCATATTTGTTTGCCCCCGCCTGCACTTCTTATAATATTCAAGCTACCTGTGTATAAACTACTTATATCAAATAAGCTAGTTTTTCTCTTTTTAGTTAATGGTTTATGCAGTCGGGTTTTTGTTTAAAAATAATTTTCTTTTATTTAAAACTTTTTAGTCATATAAACTGAAAATGTTTGCGAACCAACTTTAAACAGTTATGGATCCTAAACAGTCACCCAAAATAAAAAAATGATGAAAGGAACCTAAAGTTGATTTTCAAATACCTATTCATTAATACCCCACTTGATATAGTTTGACGACTTTTTTATTTTTATTTTTCACAATATGGCATCTGGTGGTCGCCATATTGGATTTAAATTACTGTCATGTCTTTAGTGACACTCGCAAGATTAATACGAATCGATTGACGTAAGAATCATTAAAATCGGCTTACGAATTCGGTCTCTAGAGTGCCACAAAGGAACAAACGTACATACATACATACATAGGCTGTTAAACACATTACCCTCCTTTGCGTTTCGCAGTCGGGTAAAAAATTATAGGCCCCTAATTGTTTTGTACCAATTTTTGATTTAGTTTTTCGTTGATTCATTTCGTATACTTATCTCTTCTAATTTTCAGCCTATTTACGTCCCCCTGCTAGCCACAGGCCTCCTCTTAGAGTGAGAGAGCTTGGACAATAGTTCTCACGCAGGCCCAGTGTAAGGTACATTAAAATATTGCTTCGTAATTTTGAGTTTACTTATAATTTCTGATGTCGATTTAATTTTTATTACTTTCATACAGTTCCTGATACAGTAAAGGTCTGAAATATTTATATTAGCACCTAGTTTATTTATTACTAACTAGACGACGTACAAACTTGCTAAAAGAACGGCAAATAGGTTACGTTTTTGTAACATTTAATTTTCTTTTTGCTTTTTAGTCATATTAGTTTCAAAACAAAAAGTCATATTAACGATTGAAGTAAGGTTACTTCTACTATTATCTATTCTGTGGTAAGGTACCGTACTTTGTCTTATATCTAATATACATAAAGTCGAAAAACCAGAACGGGATAAAAGAAACGAGACAGAGCGAGATGACGCTCTACAACACAATTTGACACGTTTCTCCTAAACAACGCATTATTTCTCTGGATTTTTAAAGCAATCCGATTCTTTGATCTTGGGAATCGCGAAAAACTTGAGAAAATATGATAATGAGTGTGTAAGTTTTGTATATTAAGCAAAATAAAATCGTAAGTTCGAATTTCGAGCCAAAAGCGAGTGATCTATTGTCTATGCCAGTGTTGCCGTTCAGGGATAAAGAAACCCATTCATTATCCTGCATTGCAGTCTGCGGAAATTTAAAATTTTGTCTACGTAATTTTTTATTTATAACGTAAAGCAAAAAATACGTGTCCAATTTTTTTTTCCGATAATCTGTCTGACGGACTAATTAGAAATATTACTTTTTTACCCAGAGGACACATTTCTATTGCTACAGAGATTCCTAATATTTCACGCGGGCGGAGCTGCGGGCGCTCTCTAGTAATAGAATAATGATAAATAAGAAGAAATTTACTGCCCAACTTCCACGACTGTTCAAAGCGCTTGAATTAATTACATACTTACTGTCCCTACGTGCTGTTAACTATCGGTTGAGGGCATTCTATTCTAATCAATGGTTTGATGGAAATTTATAATTTGGTATTTATTGCTTTGATTGTCGAGTAATTTTAACCTATGTGCTATTTATTCCGGTTTTATTGCGCGTTTGTGAGCAATAGTTTAATATCTTTAGTTGCGTCGTGCTGCAACGTGGCAAGGAGGTGGATACTGGACATGGACAAGCCCAGCCTTGGCTGGCCAAAACCCCTGATGCCACGTGGCCCCGGCGCATGCGGGAGCGAGAAAAATAGTAGCTTAGCGACAAACACTTAAGTCAGTTAGTTTTCTTGGGCTGATCAACCGCATTGGCTTCCGCTAGTTTGTGTCGTAAAATAAAGACGTGCACCGCACCGCATCGCCCCCAGAGGAACCCGGGGCTGTTCAGCGAGGTCGGCGGCTAAGTTGGGTGAGTCCGCCTTCCATTCCCTCTTCAGTTGGCCGCACCCGCACCAACCTTTCCTTAAACCCTCGCGATTGCCTGACCTTTATGTTGTATTACTCATACTTAATATATTTATGTATAGTTATCTATTTGTATCTTGCATGCAAGAATCCATAAATTAAGAGGTCAACGATCTATCGACTTTTCGTGATGTAGATATACCCAGTTATTCTTAAATCAAGTAAACATCAAAGCATCAATTTAAGTAATAATAATAACTCATTTACAGTTTCTGTACAAAAAACACAAAAAGTCTCAAAAAGGGGCTTCCTCTTCCAAAATAGCTCGGGGCATTGTCCCCAAGACACTGGCTGCGCTTCCCCGCTGCACTGCGAGGCTCAGCCTTTGGGCGAAGTAACAGGCTGCTCTGGGGTCGCCAGAGACACCGACTAGCTTACCGACACTTCTTTTATATTTTTTTTTGTGTCGGACGACCACGGCCCAAAAGTTTCGACCGCAAGTGCCACAAATATGTAATTATTAAAAAAAAAAGCATATTTGCGGCACTTGACGGTTTGAGCGTCGTCTGCGGCTGTCCCTGGCTTCCGCGCAGAGCGTTGGACGTGGGACGGAGCCAGCGTATCGACGCACGTCACGTCCCACGCCAACGGCTGCCCCACATGCCACAGCACCAACGTACATCCGTCGGGTCTCTTCCCATCCGCGGCAGACAGACCTGTAGGCTCCAGAGTTGCTGGAACGGATGTGGTGCCGAGGGCCCGACGGATGAGGTCGTTGAGAGTCGCGTTTCTGTAGAACCGGACGGCACTGAATTGGCAATAGAGGCCGTGGCGGCCGAGGGCATCCGCAGAGCCTCCGCGGCCGCAGCAGGGATGGGGTTCGCAGGTATTGAGGCCCAGGCGGATTCACACCGCGACTCGCAGGGATCCCGGGTCTAGGCCCGGTCCTATGTTCCGGAAAGGGAGAGCGTGCCAGTGTCCCGATTCCGCTTCGGAGACTGCCAATAATCGGGCCCGCTCGCTTTGGTTGTGGCTATTTTCAATCAAATCTGTAGGAATGGCTTTGATTTTTATTAGATCCCAGGCAGCTTGACAGGCTTTTTCTGTTGGTGGGCTTTCGGCGGGGTTACTGGCTCCCCATGCCAACTCTGCGTCCGCCAAGCCTGACATCTCTACATCAGCGGGATTGGTAACATTAAGGATACCGCTGATGAGGGTGACAGTGCTGTGAACGGATGAGAGGAAGGCAGGGGAGCCAGGTCGCCCGTTGTGCGAATATCTAGGCCGCCATATTTAATAGGCAAAGTTGCCTGGGTCCAAGCTGTGGATGTATGAGAAATATTTAGAATTTTGCTGGTAGTTTCTTTTAATAAAATATCGATTGATGTGGTCAAATTTGGAAATTACCAGACGGAGCAACAGCGTAAAATACAATTTTGGTGAAAATAGGCACAACCGTAGAATATAGATGGCTATGTGTGGGTTAATTTTGAAAAGCAAGTCAGAGGAATAATGGAAATTGGTTAATTTTGTATGTACTAGTGAGGGAATAGCTTCGTCGAAAATTGGGGCTCCGAGTAAAGTGAGGGAGTCGCGGGAAAGTATGGTAATGTTAGGTGTGATTATTGTTGAGTCTATCAACTATGTCGGCTCGGGTGCTGCCAGTAAGTTTCTCCGAGATAAAAGCTTCACACTTGTCAAAATTGAGCGAGAGGCCTATCTCGAAGAAACGGCTGATGATGAGGTTGAGGTCGTTTACTAATGAGGACGCTTGTCCCCCAATAGTGCCATCGTTATTTGCATATTTATCATTTATTCTAAGCAGATAAAGTCTAGTCTACAAACGAAATGAAATGTTACTCGCTTGGGCTACTCTCCTACTAGCGTCGGAGAAGTCATTTTAGGGTTCCGTACCTTAAAAGGAAAAAACGGAACCCTTATAGGATCACTTTGTTGTCCGTCTGTCTGTCTGTCAATACCCTTTTTCTCTGGAACGCGTGGAGGTAGCATGCTTAAAATAATATCAAATACTCAAGCCTGCGGTTCCTTGAAGCTGTGAAAAAATCAACCTTTTAGGTCAAGGCAATCAAAAAATACAATCATTAAAAAGGCTATTTCCATACAATAAATTGCCGAAATCCGAAAACCTAAAGGGTACTTCCAGTCGTCCTAGAAACTTGAAATTTGGTATGAAGGTAGCTCTTATAGCACAACCACTCAGGAAATTGTCAAAATCTTAAATTTTTATGTCTGTCTGTAGATTTCGCAGACCAATATAAATTGACCCCACACTGCGTACATTTGGCTTAGGACCAGGGCTCTGCTAACACTGGACTTCTTAAAACACTGGGGAAAAGCGTTAAAATTTTCCTACGGAACCCTCGTACGCGAGTCCGACTCGCACTTGGCCGGTTTTTTATTAAAGAAATTTAATAAGAAGCCTATGTTCAGTAAGGAAGTACTCACCTGATCATTCATAGCGTACACACTGGACTTAGTGTCGCGGGGTGCTGACAGCGGCAACTCGAGATTGTCTGGTCGCTGCAACAAAAACAAAAACATCTAATATCCTCCATAACATAAAAAAAACGACTAAGTGCGAGTCAGACCCGCGTATCTATAGTTTGACGCCGCTCTCAGCTACGCCTAAATAGTAGCTTCACGAGCGAGCCTTGGCGCGGCTGCCACTGACTTATGCGCTCCTAGAGGAAAGACTAAGAATCACCCAGAAACATGTCGCCAAACTCAACTTATACGTGAGTAAAAATGACGATGAAAACGAGGGTAGTTGTGAGCCGCTGTCAGTTGCGCCGAGCAGCCGTGCGAGCAGAGCCGCGGCGCGCAGTTTACGTCGTGCCACCGGCGTGGCGTGTGCTCCTAGAGGAAGGATTACGGATGAGTCGAATCATGTCGGGCTATACTCGACTGATATTTATTTATTTATTATCTAAACAATTTTACAGCATTACAGCAAAGCCAATGCGCTATAAAATTTAAATATAAGAAATACACAATACAAAACAAAAGTACATATATAAAAAAAAAAAAAAACATTACAACTATTTAGGGAGTTTTAAATGTGTTGTGTGATATACGTGAGTGACCCGTTTATTTCACGATTATTGAATCTCACGGTAGTTTCATGTTAAAAGTTATACGTGAGTGATCAGTTAATTTAACTGTGATTTAGTTTCGAGGTAATTTCATGTTAAAAGATTATTTTTATGCGGTATTAAGAATATAAATACCGAAACGAGCATGTTAGAGCTTTCTGCTCTTTTTAACCGACTTCGAAAAAAGGAGGAAGTTCTTAATTCGTCGGAATATTTGTTTTTAAATACTGCTAAATTCAAAAAGTGACCAGTTTTCCTACTGTAATGCCCAAAAATTTGCATCGTAAACAATTTTGACCTGCTTATAATCACATACGCATTACCAGCATTGGTAAGTAAGGTACAATTTGCCGCGGCCGCCACGTACTTTTTAGTGCTTATAATCGCATACAACGAGCTCGTTAACTTCCCAGCATGATAGTTACGATCAATTTTGCGTTATTCCTTACTTTTTATTCTAGAAAGAAATGAAGTTCCCTCAATTTCTACCTAGTAAATTGTTGATTAGATCCACCCCCTGGGTAGAAGCAAATTATTCGATCATAGTTATTTACTCTAGTAGAGCTCTAGTTGATTGAGAGTCGCGTGATTGTTCCTGCAACGAGGAAGTTTAAGTTTACTTTTAATGATAGAGAATGCAGCTTAATGATAACTTGTACTGCGAATCATTAACAATACCTATTATCTAGCTAAACATATGAACACTGGTTTCGTTTGTATAAGAAGACAACGGTCCAGGGCCAGACTTGTCTATCTGTTGGTGCCGTTGGTGGACGTATGAAACGTATTGCAAAATTTGCAAAGCAGTGAGGTTGGTTACAAATTAAATGCTTAAAACTAGTCCATATATACAGGTTGTCGCACGGCTAGGCCACATGGAGGGAAAGTATCTTAAATATTGTAAATAGAATATTTTGCTCTATGAAGACATCCCTTTATTTTTACACGACTGCCCAAAGAAAAAGAGTTTATTGTATTCAGGGTTCATATAAGTATGTATGTAATTTAAATTAAGTAATACAGAATTCAAAGTTTTTTTTATATGAAAAGATTGTATGAATATTGTCACCCTTGGGAACCCTAAAAAATCGTGATTTAAATCATGCAACCTTGGGCCGTTTGTCCGTCTGTCCACGGCTTAGCTCAAAGACTACTTATTGGTATTAGAAAGCTGTATTTTTGCATGGGTAATATATTAACTAGACCAAAAAGTGTTGGAATAAAATCTTGTTTTTTTATGGGGGTTCCTCCCCTACACGTAAAGTGGGGATGATTTTTTTCTCTCGTCTACCTGATAGTGTGGGGTATCGTTGGGTAGGTCTTTTAAAAATATTGCGGGTGTTCGAATATCATTTTTCGATTGAGAAATTCGTTTGCGAAATATTTAGCTTTGAGGTGTTCATTTTTTATGGAGTCCAAATGTCGTCGACCTGTATTTTTATGATGGCAATCAAAACAGTAAATGACAAAGAATAATTCCCCTTTAACATTCTAAAATAAAGGAACACCGTGAAATTTTGCACTAAAGTTATTATAACGTTCGAAAACAATGTTAATACAAAGTACGATAAGTGCAAGTAATGTTATTTATAACACTAAATTTCAAAAACGTAATTGTGTATAATGTGTGTCATTAAAAATATAACAATACATGCAAGTATACCTAATGAATGAAAATAAGAATGATAAGAATGTTTTCAGAAATTAAAAAAAACACGAAATTAACACTCGAGTCGAACTCGAAACTCAAATAGTTTTTTCTATATCTACTTCGTTTTTATTGGAAGGTAACAATCTTGACATGTCTATATAATGAAAAACGGTTTCTAAATTATATTTAAAAAGCGTTTTAAACCGTTACGTATAAAACCGTAATAATTTTAATAATTCAATCTCATTGTTATTTAATTGTTACTTGCTGTTACTTTTTGTAAAAAAAGACTGCTGTCGCCAGCAGTAACAAATAGTAATTACGACATCGAAGACTTTTCGATATCGAATTCGATGTCGTTTAGAGTTTCGAATTTGAAACATCTTCAAAAACCAACATAATTTACAATAAATAATAAAAAAACAGCCGATACGAAACGTGAGCTCGGTATGTTTGTCCATGATTAAAAAAAAACAGTCAAATTCGTGATACGTATGGGATGATATGCCTTCGACTTCAGAACTAATCGAGTACTTATAATATGTGTGTAGATAATATCATGGAACAATAACATCATGAGTATGAATGAATAGTACAAAGTAATGTAAGCAATTCTACATAATTAGGAGTTAAAGCACTCGTGTGATCTTATCATAAAACTCGGCTTCGCCTCGTTTTATAAAACGTTTTGTACATTATGCGTCAATGAATATTCATTATTCACCAGCTGTCACCACTACACTTGAAATACACTGCTAATAAGTTTTATTAATTTACTTGTAATGTTATATTGCCTGATTTCTCTCTTTTTGTTGTATTTCGTGATTTTTTAACTTGAGTTTGCCTTGGGGCTTAAAATAAATAAGTAAATATCATGGGACGATTGACTCCAATGAGGGCTATGGCGAGTCAAAAATCCGCTAAGATCGCTACTGTCAAATGAGCTCTATCTGTCAATTTCCACCAATCATAGACATTAGCCAATCCGCACTGGCCCGCGTGGGAACTATAGCCCAAGCGCTCTCATTCTGAGAGGAGGCCTGTGCCCAGCAGTGGGATGTAAAAAAGACTGGTGATGATGATGGTAGACATTAGGGCAGAAGCTTTTCTCTCATTGGTGGAGAATGACGATAGACCTCCTTCTCACTCGACACTAACTATCCTTGCAGACTTTTGACTCGCCATACCCTTATTGATGTAGTCCCAAACTAGGCAAAGCCTGTATTATAGTTGCTACACAATAACGGATAAACATACATATATACAATAGATAAATACATACGTATATACAAATTAAACATCCAAGAACTGAGAACAAACAGTCGCATTCATCATACAAATACCTATCTGCCCCGACCGGGGTTCGAACCGAGAGCTTCATAGTCAGGTTCTGACCACTATTAGACAATTTATCGGTTACAAATCATTTGCCTAATAAGCCTTCCAATGATCGCCACGTTAATTCCAATAATGGACACCCTGCTTGTCACCTTTATTGCTACGTTAAATTACTCTAAAACAGTAGGTGCAAAAGGAAATTCCTTTTGTTACATTTACGAAGCATTCTCCTTTCTTTCTAGGTCAGAAGCTTATTGAACCTACGACGAAATAAAATGAAAATGTTTTATGAGGTCAAAGGTCAAACAGATTATTCCGCATTCAAATTTAATCAAGATACAAAATAAATGTATCAGAAGGTACAATGAATAAAGACAATAAAATTTTATGTCGGAATATTGTATCATAACGTTGCGCATCGACTATAAGTACCTAATATAAACTGTAATAGGTATGGGCTCTGAATGTAACAACCGCAGCCAAACGCTGCTTGACAGAGTGCCATATAAGTGCAAAGTTCTCCGTTTGTGCCATTCAAAATCGCAATCTTAGATACAACTCCTGCAGGTGGTAGGACCTTGTGCGAGGTACGTCCGGATCGTTACCACCATCTTACTCCCTGATCCTGCCACTAAGCAGCAGTGCTTGCACGCGCTGTTGTGTTCCGGTGTGGTGAGTTAAACAGCCTGTGTAAATACGGGCACAATAGGCATTTCATCTTAGCTCACTAGGTTGGCAAAGCATCTGCAAGCCCTCCGGGGTTGCGGGTGCTTATGGGCAGTGGTGATCACTTTACCATCAGGTGACTCACTTGCTATCGTTTGTCTTCTTTGTCGTATAAAAACTGGATCGAGACTTACCGCTCCGAACTGTAATAAACACGGAATAAATATGCTACACATCAGAAACAGATGTGTAAGAAACAGATGGGCATTTTAATCATGAACGTGATCGGTATTTCGTAAAAATTCGAGTACGATATGAAAAGAAGGCTCCGTAAGTTAAAAGTAAAAAAAAAAACCGGTCAAGTGCGAGTTGGACTCGCGCACAGAGGGTTCCGTACAAATTTGTAGGTAAGTAAGTACTTATGTAAATAGTTCGTCTATCACGGGGATCGAGTCTCCAAGATTTTTCCCGCTTTTTACTTTCCCGTATTTAAAAAAAAAGCTGCCAGCTGTCCAGCTGCTTAACGAATTTTTCTTTGCATTGTCATTGTATGTTGAATTTCATTCTATGAATGTTTCATAAAAATAAAAAACAAAAATAATCAATAAATCGATTATTTTCATTGATTCAGAAAATAGCTCCATCTCTTGCCACTAATGCGTAACTGTAGAAGTTCCGTAGTGGGTGAGCTGCTTGATTAAGCTACTCATAGATGGCGCTGAGGAGAGATCTTCCAAATAAAATATGACACAAGGCATTGAAATATTCGTTAGGTACACCATCGTTAAGTATAGCTTAATTGGTGGAGCGTGGTACGGATTACCGAGGTTGCTGGTTCATGTCCAGCTGCTTAACGAATTTTTCTTTGCATTGTCATTGTATGTTTCCCGTATTTTAAAAAGTTATGTGGAAGCAGAGCCCTACCTCCCAAAAGCAAACTGTACGCAGTGAGGGGTCGTCTTATAACGGTTATTGACATACACAAACATAAATAAGTTAGTCAACTATAACCCGTAAATGTGTGAAGCTCACGTATCTGTGATGGTTTTCCTTTTAAATTCACTATATGCACTACTGCTCTGATATTTTTCACAGGACCCTTGACTCTATCAAAACTTAGCACTTCAAATCTAAATATTTCGCAAAGGAATCCCTTAATCGAAAAATAATGTTAGAACACTCCCAATATTTGTAAAAGACTTACCCAACGATACCCAACAATATGGGGTAGACGAAAAAAAAAATCCCCATATCACCATCACACCGCATTTATCTACTTAGTTTACACATACTTAAGTGAAAAACAATTTAGATTATATTTGGGTTAAAGTTTCCGATTACTTTCTTTGCCTTCCGCGATAGTTATGGAGCTGTGATAAGTAATTTTTAATCGTAATTGAATACCACAATATGGGATAATTTTGACTTTTTTCGATTTTTATGTCGAATTGAATACTTTACATGTACGATGTTTTAACAATACAGGATCATTTAATATAGGAAATATTGACAAATACCGCATCAATTTTGACACCTTTAAATTAGGTAAAGAAAAACAAGAATGTTTGAAATCAAATAATATACAGTCGATATGTGCAACATCCTAAAGAACAGTATTATCACAGTATATATGTAAGCTAAAGCAGTACAGAAAGTACGTACGAACGTCCGAAATGACACACGAACACAGAGAGAGTCTTTACAAGGCTAATAAGCGGGAATAGCAGTGCTGTCAGTCACGGGTGCCGCGTCGAGACGAGTGGCGAGTCTTTGTGTTTAAAACCTAATAGTTATTAGATAGATGGTATAATTTAATGATGAATAATGGTAATAGCATAGTGACATAACTTACTTACTTTTTATTAATTTAATTCGAATTGTAATCAGTGGAATAAAAAAAAAATCCAATCTAAGATTGCGGATTGGGATTGGGTTTGTAATTTTTGTTAATAAAATTATCATTGATTTTTTGTTAATGAGGATTTCGTGTAATTTGGCAGCGGTGAGCTCGAATTTGACATTATTTTTTGGATCCAAGATGGCGCGTGACAGTTTAGCATTTTTATCACTAAAAATGGTCATGGGTATCGATTTCACGTAATTTGGCAGCGGTGAGTTCGAATTTGACATTATTTTTTGATCCAAGATGGCGGATGACAGTTTGACATTTTTAATGACTAACGAAAACTAAGTTTTCTTGAAATGTTGATGATTATTTAATTACACAATTTTGTTTGTAAACTAGTCAATTCATTCGATTATTTGATCATTATAAAACCCAAATAAACGTTCTAGTAAATAATAAATAAAAACCCATTAATTTTATAATAATTAAGAGTGACAAACCCTAATGTTCTAATGAAAACTAGCTAGTTATCTCAAAAAAGGCTTAAATAGCTGAGATATAGAGCTAACTACACAAAAACTTTTTCAATTTTACAAAAAATAAGAGGACAACCCTAACGCTCAATTGGCGCTTACGTTATCATTTCAACAAAAAGGCCTAGTTTCTGTACTACTTTAGCTTAGGTACATATATACCAGTATTATTTCGTGATAAATTACAATACAGTACAAGAACTCTTTATTGAATACCACATAATAAACAAAACAGAAAAAAGGTACAAAGGAAATGTAAGGTAGCAATGGGCGGCCTTATCGCTACATAGCGATCTTTACCAGACAACCATAACGGAATAATGGTAAGATCAGATTTGAAGCAGGTGTTGCGATTTAGAATTTTTAGGTAATTTTGGTTTTAAATATTATGAATTAGTACATTATGAGATGGTATTTAAAATAATACTATAATAAAGTAGAGTTAAAGTAACTGAATAATGATAACATCGCAAGGCTTAACCCTGTCTGTCAGGCTGACGGGTGGCGCGGAAGAGATCACGAAACAGTTAATAAGTGAAAACGCCTTGTAATGTAGGTACCTTGTTTAAATAGACTGTTTATTTATTAATCCCCCATAAAAGTTACAAACAAAGGTTTGATACACGAAGTAAACGAACTTTAACCCAATTAACTTAAAATGCTTGGTAATGATGAAAGATGTGAAATTAGTTAGAAAACTTTTCAACATTTTATTTTTATTTTAGTCGTGATTTTTTAAATCTAAAGTGTTCAATTGCCGAGACCAATATTGTGTTTATATAGGACCTAGTTTATACATATGTTATATACACATATTTTATCAAAACTTTAAAAGGATTCGTACATAGAGGTACATATCAAAGTGAATATAAAATAAGTGAAGTAAATGTTTCAGCCGACCCGAACTCCGATTGATCAACATTATAATACTTAGTGAGTACCTTGAGCCACAACACAAGTCGGTCTCATTCCTCTCGGACCGGTTTCCGTGGCACACCGGCTGCGCGGTCCCAACGGGCCGATACAATATTATCAATAACTAAGTGAAAGGACACGTTGATAATTGTTCCTACGTTATTCGTATCATTCTACAAAATAATTTGAAACGACACGCAGCTAGTAAAGCTAAACTCTTAACATAAACCCAGTATTTACATCCTTAATACAAACGTTCAATAACGCGTAATTGCTGTAATTACTCAAGTCAGGACCTAAATTATAATAAACGTTAGCCCATAAGATATATTATGATAACAAGAAGAGTTTTTCTAACCGATATATCTCAATAATTGTCAATTAAACCTGGCATCCATAATGATACGATGTTTCTAATATGTTTTTAGAGCGTGGAAAGTAGAAAGTTTCGTAATAAGTAGGTAGGTTAGATTAAACCATTCGAAAAGTGGGTTATCTGTAAGTGAATTTAAGAGGTAATTTGTAATTCATTGCGCAATGTAAATAGGATACAATAAACGAGTTGAAAGGTGAATTTTTAAAGTTCAGTTGTGAATTGTTGCCGCAATAAGGTACAGGGTACGGCTACACGTTGCTTACAAAGTACAAACTGAGTCGTGTAGTGGATTCTCTAGGAGGAGGACATTATAATTGCCGGTCGGTGACCTCGTTTTGCTCCTCCCACTGTAAGAGCGTTAAATCAATTGATGTTATTATTACAAATGGAACGTGTCTTTCATCAACTGGCACGTTTACATTTTGGGAGTTATGAAACCCCTGTAACTTCACGGAATATAAAGGATCAGAAAGTCAGCAACTTTGTTTAAGTTAGTATATAAGATCACAAAATAAATCTTTAAGGTAGACCTAGTTTGTTTTATCGTCTGGAGGGTCAGAAAGGGTGAGTTATGGAATGCATATTTCCTAAATTCATTTTAAAACGGTGACCTAGTAAATCAGTGTAGCAGTTTTATTGGACATGTAAAACGTAATTTTATTCATCTAATTTCATGTAACTATAAAATGGAACAAACATAAAAAATCCGTTATCAACCCCAATAAAATTGATGTAAGGAGGTTTTATACGAGAAACATTCGTCAGAGCTGCCATCTATCGTAGCAGTTTGGTGGCTTCTCATTTCTTTGCTAGCGAACATGAACCTGCTTTACCAGTTTTTAGGGATTCGGTGGAGCGTGATGGGAACCTTTTGGCTTTTATTATATTACTTTTATAATATTATTTAAAACTATAATCTGTCACCAGCATGTTTTTTTATATATTTATGGGGTTCATGATAAATAATGTGTAAGTACCTACACTAAAATAATTAAATATCTAGTTTGCAATAATTTAAATTTTGGAGGCAATTTGAATCATACAATAAAAGCTTTACTAATTAAGCATTTTGGGATTATTTAAATGAACGAGCATGAGTTTAGAGTTGAATTTTAATGTCAATGTTGACTCTATACTCGTAACTTATTTTCGTCTTAGCGTTCGATGAAAAGTCCGCACCCGTCTTGAATTTCAATTAGTACGAGTCTCATAAACAAGTAATTGATATATCGTAACTTGTAGTATTTACGTCAATTTTATAGTATGTCACTTAATCTGAAAGGACAATACGTATTTTGATGTTACTTCGAAAGTTAATTTGGAGTAAGAAGATCGAACCAGTTAAGAGCAAACTTCGAGTCCCAATCTCTAAATCTATTCCTGCACGCCAAGTTGCTTAATTCTAGCGTATGGTTGAAGGCGCCTTTATCTGTGTCAATAATATTGCATTGAATATGACTACTCATAATTGATTTACTTTTTAAAAAACATCATGTATACATCAATTATTGTTGTGATTTTAATGTATCTTAATTTTATAATTGACATATGTAATTTGTATCTTTAGTAAATTAATCGCCTCTCAATGAAATATTTGCACGCCTGTATGCAGGCTGAATACACTGGTAAAAACCTCATGTAAGACCTCCCTGTACTGTATTCTGGCAAATAAACACTTTGACTTTTGACATTTTGTTTTTTTACAACCAATATATATTGACACTTATGTACTTATATTACTTGAATAAAGTAGTTTGTTAATCTTGTACAAACTAACTCGTAAGGTCTATCGGGCTTCATTTTGGTTAATCAAGGTCAATTTAATATCTAATTGATGGGCATGGAACGGTTCGAATCGAATATCAAATAATACAAGTAACTTTTTTGGGTTTAACAATATTTACATGACCAGGGTAAGTATATTGACGGACTATCAAAATTTATATTAAGTAGGTACTTAATACGTATTTTGTGACAAATACAACCACATGAATAACTAATGTCCTGCGGAACCCTTCACAACTAAAGGCAGCTAAGAATTTTTATTTTACACTTTTTAAATAGGCCCAGTTAAACAAAGAACAAGATGAAAGTGGACCGTGAGTGGTGGAAAAACGAATTGAATTTGAGATTTTGTTGAAACAGTGGACGGTAGACATTTGTAAGTTTTGTTTCGTTTTGGAAGCATTTCGTCACGTAGGTATTTGGTTTACACGACCTTCATAACCAATAATTAGTAAATTATACCTCATATGTAAACAACTTAAAAAGCTATATACTTAAGTGCTTAAAAGTAAATAGAATCTAAATCTATTAATTAAACGACAAGCGGCTAGCTATCACTATCGCTGCCAATAATGGTTAGTGCTAATACTAAAATCTTGTTATCCTAGTGTATTGAACCTAGTTAATAGAAACATATTGAGGTCCCGTTTTGGAATTAAAACAGGGTTCACTATCACCTAAGGTTAAAAATGTAGAGTTTAAAACACACGAAAAGTCCGTTAGACTAAATATTAGCGCAGTCACAATATCTGTTTAGATCTGTTTAGAAGAACCTTTGTAGCCAATGTTATCTTCCATTTCGATTTGATTTAATGATTTTACCTTCGGATTCGATTTAGGTTGCATAGTAGGTATCATAAGATCCTAACCTATTGTCACAGTAAGTACGTCATAGTAAGTATTATTTGCTTTTATAATCTTATAGGTGCTTAAAGGATCCTAATAAGATCCTAAATTAGAATAAGTAGAAAATCGGATGTGAGGTGGAACTATTGTTAAGTAGGTACTACCACTCCTGCATTACATGCGAATCCGGTAGAGCCGATTTAGAAGGTTTTTCACAAAGATTGTACCTATTTACTGTACTCATTACAATTTAATGGTGTTTAATTTTACTTGAAACTACTTAGTTAATATTAGGACAGCATAATTAATACATACGGTATAAATAATATTCACGCTGATTTCATTAACAACACGGAATCTTATCTTTGTATCAATATCTTTCGTGCCAGTTGCGTGCTAGATAAGTGCTGGTAGTTTATCATTACTACAAATATGTTTATAATCATGCTTACTCCATTTAAATTTACTTTAAGTGTATCATACTTAATTAATTCCCTACTACTAAGAAAGTTGCTGTTAGTTAGGTACAGACACGGAAGATTGTCATGTCATAGTTTATTTAGGTTATTCAACATTAAATAATATAAATTCTGGTAATTTGATATGTACATAAGTACGCTAAACTAAACCTTATTTGACTAGTTTCTAGAAGTAAGTACGATAAATAAGTAATAAAAGTTGAACCCACCATTTAAAGTTTAATTACTGCAACATCCAACCAGCAGGGTTTCATAAATTCCATACAATAATTTAATGCGTTCCGGTCCCATGTAAGATCTTAATTAATGTATCGAGGAAGTTAAAAGAGTAAAGCTATTAAGAATAATAGATAGAGCACTGCGCACAGTGTGCGGTCACATGAGTTCACAGGTTGCACAAAGTTTTTTGCAAGTATGCGTGCGCGTTAAAACTGTATAAAGTTAGTTCGGGATTTTAGTCGGGGTTTAGTGGCACGCTAGAAGCACGTGCGAGCCGCGCGGGAAGACTGCGTGGCGTTGGCGCTGCCGCGGCGGGGCGGGGGCCGCTAGTGCCGCCGCGGGCCGCGCGCCGCCGGGGGCGCCAGCCCTGCCGTGCCTCCAACCAAACATGCCCAACGCTACAACAGCGCACCGCCCGCACCGACTACACCATCCACAGACTACAGACTGCGGCACCGGGCAGACATGACTCCACTTCCGAATGTTGTTTTCAGCCTTTAACTTTTATGCTGGTTGCCCTTTTAGTACCTTCTCGTGGAGTCGATATTAGCATTCTTTTGTAATGGATTTTTTCTGTACTGCTCGTAGCCGATGGATGCAAGACAGCGTATTTGGGCTCAAATATAGCGAGTAAACACATTATTACAACGCAAAATCATCTTGAAATACAATTTGATACACGTGATAGCAACCGCGTACTGTGTCGTTAAAGTTGGAGCTAAATACAGGTATATTTTATCTTTTGTCATATTTACCTGAGTCGCACCTGCTCTTAATAATTAATTGACAATGAATAGAGTTTAAATTTTTATACACTCTGCTTAGAATATGTATCTAAGTACACTGAGAATTTATATTTTATCGATAAATCCAAATTTAATTAATAATATACTTATCGACTGAATTCACTATAAGGTTTTTTCTGAGATTTAGAGATTAAAGAATCCCACCTTTTTCTTAACACCATGTCGGTGGCAAACAGGCACGCGGCTCACTTGATGGCAAGCGATTACCGCCGACTATAAATGCTTGCAACACCAAAGATATCGCTCGTGCGTTGCTGACCCTGTAAAAAGCTTTTTATAGGTACCGTTTTAAAGACCTCCGTGCTGTACCTCGCTGGGAAAACCTCTACAGGAATTTAATTACACAATCTAAGGGATCCAGGGAGAAAACACCTCTCTAAGTATAGATGATTTGCGCCACTACCCATACTTGATTGAAATATTTCCCCTTATTCCATTAACGCGCTGTATACTTAAAGATAATATAGTCGTAGGTCCTAACCCTTCAATATTATCCCACTACTCTACTCTTAACTAAATAAATTAGTCCAAATATTAAACACATGTCTGTCATTCGAGGGGCGCCGCGCCCTGTATGGATAGTTGTTACCCCGATGCGACGTAAACCTCTACCATTTTGGTTCACCTAGGTCCCACGGGAATCTTTAGAGGTAAAAGGAGACGAGGCGCGTGGCCGCTCTATACTAGTGGGGAAAAGTAAAAGATAAAAATAGTTTAAGATGAAGTATAATTATACAGCAGTCGTATAAGTATATCTAGGAAATCCTGTCTACGTCTTTGGGACCATCAGGTTTGATAATTAAATAGGATTTTTTTGTCGATTCGTTTTTGGAAATTTAAAAGAAGAAAAACGAAATATGTTCAAAAATGAGGTAGCGAGGTCTACAGCCCACAGAGCCACTAGTACAATAGCAGGCGAAGTTGCGGACAACACTTATTTAATTGACCGAGCGAATGAAGTGAGCGAAGCGTCTCGGTTTCAGCTTGAACAAAAAACAAAATTGTGTGTCTGTCCGGCGTCAGTCCTGTTCTCCTCTACAGGTCGCATTTCTTAATCGATTCTCGTGAAATTTTGTGAGCAGTACGCTAATTATACAGGGTTCATTTTAATGAACCGCCAAGAATATAATTCAGCCAGGGGTTGGGTAAGTCTAAGTGAACACTTGTGTAAAGTTTTATTTGGAAGAAAATAATATAAAATAACACTCTCCCATACATTCTTTGCCTCTGCTGGTTGACAATATGTGAGGAATGATTAAAAAATGCACAGGGGTGCTCCCTTAGACTTACTCAACCACTGGCTGAATTCTTGACGGTTCATTAAAACGAACCTTGTATAGTTTTTTTTGTCTATTAGTTTTTTAAATTTTTTATTGTGGAAAAAATTAAAAATGTTCAAAAATTACCTGATCTTCGCGAAATTGTGTGATCAGATCCGATAATTAGCTATAAGTATAGATTTTTTTTTGTGGATTACATTTTTTTTAATTAAAAATTAATTAATGATGATTAATATCGAACGAACAATTATTATTTGCGTTTTACGTTTTATTATCTGGCAAAAGCTACTTAAGCACGCTCCACTCCAAGGTCAAATTACTTTCCCCACTAGTGGATAAAATGCGATTTTACCCGCTTCTATTAAAGGATAAAATACGGCTTTCCGAGGCAGTGAGGAGAAAAAACTTTTAAACCAGGCGGGTTTTTATTTTAAGAGTAATTACGTTTAAGTAAAAAAAGCGTCGTCAATAATGTAATATCATAAATCATCATTAAAGAAAATATAAAATCCATTGCTAATGATACACCGTCTTTAACAGGAACCATAAAAAACGTCCATGCGGTGCAATTTTGCACTAAGGATAATTTTTAAAGATGATGTTTTGACCAATCAATAAATTGAGTCAAGAAACATTATGCATACGTGGGAAATCAATCAGATAGTTGTGCTCCTACCTAAATTTGAAATAACTTGAGCGTCCCAGTGCTCGACAAAGCCTCAATAGCCCTCAATATTACCTACGAGTTGTTTTCGGGACGAGACAGGCTATGCCTAGTGTAGGGACTAGTGTAATCCTGACTGGAAATTACTTGCTCTTATAAATTTACCGTAAAAAGGGTAGTTTTTATTGGAAGACATTTTTTTTTAAACAAGTAACCATTAAATATAAAACCATAACAATATAAATGGCTAATTAAATCTTACACATTAAATTACAATAGATGGTTAGCAAAAATAAACCTATAACTATGTTAGTTACACATACACACATATAAATAACAACCCCAAAGCGACAAAAACCGTAAAATGATTTCTTATTTATTCCTTATCTACTGTGATTTCGACTATCCGTGTAATTTTTAGAGAAGTAAATGTTTTTGTAATTTTCTCAATGTTAATTCATAGGAATAAAAGTGACAAGCAGGTTGTAAATTCTTGGAATTATGGTGTCAAGCAAATGATTTATTTGGCATTAGACGGCACAATCCAAGTTTGTTTGCGAAGGAAAAAAGCTCGCCAGTTATCTGTGACTATATGACCAACGTAATAGTGAAGGAGCTAATAACCGGAGGACACAAGAATTGTGACCATAATTTAGATTTTAATTACCGACCAATTACTTAATTGGAATTAAATCAATTTCAACGGATGAGATGGCGTAAGCAGCCCATGGCTCGCAACTTCTGGTTTATTGATTATTATTTAACTAAATTCGATCTTATTCTGTCAAATTACTCTTTTTGAACGCGTGGTATTGTGGTACTTTGGTAATCGTTAAACTGTTTAGAATGTTTTGCAGCCACGTCTTTTGATCGTATGACTTTAAATTTGGCATATCGGCAATTGAATTAAATATCGTCAACAAAAAGCTTTTCCTGAAGAGTATATAGCATAGGCTAGTAACGCTATAAGTAGTTGGACAATTTGTACAAACGGATAATAGCTCGGGAATCATCTTAAAATGTACGTTTCACGCACGTTTGACTATTCTTATGGTTCCGTACCTCAAAAAGAAAAACTGAACCCATATAGGATCACTTTGTTGTCCGCCTGTCTGTCAAGACCCTTTTTCTCTGGAACGTGTGGAGGTAACATGCTGAAATTAATATCAAATACTTAAGCCTGCAGTCCCTTGAAGGTGTGAAAAAATAAAATTTCTAAGTCAACGTAATGAAAGGATACAGTCATTAAAAAGGTTCTTTCTATACAAAAAGCCGTGATGTAAAAACCTAAAGGATACTTCCAGTTGTCCTAGAAACTTGAAAATTGGTAAGAAGGCAGCTCATATAGCACAACCAATCAGATAAATCTGAAACTCTAAAATTTGTATGCTTGTCTGCATGTGTCAGTGACCAATACTTATACACACAATACTTATCCACAGGTTTTTACCTATCTAGAGAGTAAAGTTCATAGTATGTTATAAGGAGTTTAAGATATACAACTTTTTATCAATAAACTTTCTATTATATTTATTATTATTGGAGCAGGGCTCTGCAACGAGCTCTGCTAAAACTGACCTATTTAAAACATTAAGGAAAAGCAGGAAAAATCTTCGGGACTCGGTTCCCCATGATAGACGAACTTTGTACAGACGATAATTTGTACAGAACCCTCGGTGCGCGAGTCCGACTCGCACTTGGCCAGCTTTTTTTAATATAGTATGTTGATGACCTACTGCTGGCCAACGACCTCTTCTCTCTACCGCCACTCTTGAATTTATATGAAGATGAAATTATAAGTAGTTAAACTACACTCAACTCAATAAAATAAAACATGCTGCATTTGTTTTTTAAACACATTGTCTCTGAAATGTGGAAAACGTTAAATAATAGTTATATTTATGTAATTTTTGTCACTGATTCATTATAAAGCCCGTCGTTCTGTCTGCCAATATCGACCGCTGAAAGGCGGAGTCTCTCTAAGGGTAGCACACCACTTCACTATATTATTTGCTGAATACCTATTGACGGAAAAGTGTTATAATTGTTATCATAAATACTGATGAGTCGGAAACGGGTATCTTTATGAGAGCTTTCCATACATCTATAACCTGTTATTTTTGCCTTTGAATGTAGGTATTTAATTTTAATATGGCCTATAATTTGGAATATAAAAAACGGCCAAGATCATGTCGGACTTTATGTTACTTTCGGAGCGATGATTTCTGGAACAAGTCACTTAATAAAAAAAAAACTGAGAAAAAGAACCCAAATGGAGCCCTATTACTAAAGCCTCTACTGTCCGTCTGTTCTACCGTCCTCCGTTCAGAGGGCTGTATCTGTAGAGCCTTAATATTTCCACTGAGTGTGTATTATGGCCGCAAAGAACAAAATAAAATTATAAATTACAAAAAGGGGTCCCATACAAGAAACGTACTTAAAAATACGTAATGTTATATAATTTGCGGTAATAAGTTCCTCTTAATGCGTGAATCCGACTCGCACTTGGCCAATTTTTATACCGTTTCGGAGTAATATATGCGAATGGGCGTGCTATTCTTCGATTTTCATTTGATCTCTACTGATCTCTACATCCAGGATCATAACATGACAATTTCTTCCTCATGACACTTACCTCAGTATTTCGTATTTGCAATTTTATTGACGTAAAAAATCATTTTTCTTATCTACCCTAAACATAAAACCTGGAAAAACACGAGCCGTTGGAATTCAGATTAGGTAAGTAAGTAGTTACAAATATTACAAAATAATTATCTACAAATTGCGAAAACTTAAGACTGTAGATAAAGAAAGACTTAAGATAAAGAAAATGAAAATAGTACTCTGGGTTAAATATAAGAAACATAGATGATGATGATGATGACGACGGAAATCACAGACCAATAATGTATCCCACAGAGAATGGAATAATCTAAAGAGTGGAACGGATTAAAAATAATTTCATTCTCGAAATTACGGATCAAAATATTTTGAACAAGTTAAACAATTTCGTCTCTACATTTTCAACTTTTTGTATTCTAAGCGTGCCTCATCCACCATGGATAGTTTCGGTTTGTCATCTTTTGCTTATTTATCTAGTGGGTGTGTGTAATTTCCACCAACTTACGTAATAACTTACCGTGTACATGTACATTTTATAAGCTCTCTCCTGGTCGCGGAGGGTCGCCTGAATTGGCTCCATCTTAAAACATCCACTTCATACAACTTATGATCTGAATTCAAAATAATACGGTCCATTTGACAGATTCATCCAATTTGACCCGTTAAACGATGAATGACTAGAATTGATTAAGAGAACGTTAATTACTTTAATTAAACACGTCTTAATACTTGAGTGCAAGCTGACTCAGAATTCATTGTTTCTAAAATAATTTTAATTAGTACAACTGATTTGGGGCCGTGGTTAATACTATTAAGATTAGACGGCTTCCTCTACTTATGTTCAAAAGCGTGTCGAACGTTAATCGTTAGGGTGGACGGGTAGTAAACATTCAGCCATTAATGTGGGTACTTTTGTAGTATGCCTCGGGAGACCTCAATATTATAAGACTAGTTGAAATTAATTGAAATTCGAATTGTCATGCAACTCCCCAAAAACTCAGTCAGCGTTCGCGCAGTTATTCAAATCGAATTCGAACGGACAGCATTGCACGCAAGCACAAGGCACGTATTTAACTTAATCGCCGGTTTGTAATTACGTGGAATTTATCAATGGAGTGTGCGTAAAAAAACTGGAGTTTCGTCTTTTAGGCGAGCGGAGGCCACGTGGGCGGCACGCGGGTCCGGTGCGATCGCGACGGGATACTTGCGAATCCGCGAGGGAGCGCCCGCCGGAAACAGAGGTGTACCGGGGCTCCTCGAGTACAGAGAAGTGGCGGCCCGCGGCGCGTCCCCGCCCGCGCGCGCGCGCCGCACCCCCGCGCCGCCCGCACATGCACTGACTCCGCGGCCTTCGTCTCCACACCACCACTCACCCCGCTTACCATGTTTGCCTTAATCGCGAATTAAGGGTCCCGCCAATGTTTTCTATTAAACTTTAGGAATTATGTTTGACGTCACTCCTTCAGGCTTGAGAGAGCTTGAGTTTCCATAATGTTGGTAAAACTTTTTCTGATTCTTTAATTTCATCAGGACTAGAATTAAAAAGAATAGAAAAATAGAATGTCTAATCACTGATCACATTTCGCCCTTTTTTCGCCAAACAAAAAACATTTATTTATAACGTTGAAAACATTTAATCATTCCCCGTAATATACGCCGGGTATGCAGTAGATACAAGATAATCGCTCTCAGAATGTTAATTTGCTAAACGGGGCTCGATACCTGGAAGGGACGCGCCATTGAGTTATTCAGTGCCTGTTTTATTACGTACTTTAGGGCAATTAAAAGAGTAAGAGCTTTACTTTATTATAACGTCTGTAATGGTGTAGAATAAGAAAATGGTTGCAAAACAGTAATTAATTAAGCGTGAAATAGGGCTGTAATGTCAAGAGGTGTTTAGTGGCCAGACGGTAGCACAAAACATTTACTAATTAGAGTGGTTTGGTCCCCTGTTTGCAGACCGTATTCAATTTGTCTTCTCTTATTTGAAAGTGTCCATGTCAATTCTTTATTGTCTCAACTTGTTTTCGCAGGGATTGAAATTTTAAGTGGCTGAGTAAATGATTGGCAGCATGTTTGCGCCCGACGCATGCCTATGCCGGTAAATCTAGTTACGTTCGATTGATTCGACTACATACCTTCGTGAGATGGTATGTTATACGTTTAGGTACGCGAGGAAGTAAGGACACGTGCTGGCGTGTCGGCGAGATGGACTACCTGACGGCGTATCGCTCGATCTGACGTAAAAAGGTCTCCAAGTGTGACAGTTACCACCGGTGGGCGGTTTCGAGTTGCGGTAGATCAGATGGAGTCGAGTGGGTCGGTCTATTTGTGGTGACAGGAGAAGCGTGGGCGCCGCGTGTACTGAGCTGGAGTGGCAATGACCTTGACACTAAGCGAGTGGCCTTGGGTAGCACGTGGCGGCTGACACCCGCTGTCTGTTGTCGGAACGCCGCCGCCGCCGCCTTTCCCAGGGGAGCCTATTGTGGATACGCCGCCAGATTAACCGACATTGATATTGCGAATTTAAAAATATTGACCACTTTTCTTACCATCATGTCTTTTTATAACACTAAAAATAAATTAACATTTGGATTAACGTTTTATGAGTTTAATATTAAACAATTATACCAATAAACCACTTTTTAATCTAGGTACGCAAGGCGTGAATAGAGACAGGTATTTTTTATAACCTTGTATATCAGATCAGGATCCATTTACACAATAGGTGGCCCTGGTATGTCTATACTACCACTATTACTATTAGTATTGTGAAGTTTCAAAATATCTGTAATACCTACTGACGAAGCCGTGTGTCAAACAACACAACAAAACGTTATGTTATAAAAATGGCATCCTTATATTTTCCTATTACTTGAATAAAATAATTCAAAAATAGTGGGAATATCCATTGTTATGTTATTGTGTGAATGGGTGCGATTCAGCGCGTCGGCGACGTGCGGCAGCCGGCAGCGTGTCGAGTGCGGTCGCCGCGGGGGCGGCCGTCCCCGCCCGGCCCGGCCCGGCCGGTACGTTTATGAGCCGACACTAACTTTAACGGTGACCCCGCCCGCACTCGTGCACAGCCTGCTTTACATCCCGGCTCAATGAAATACGTCACACCATTACACCTAACCTCAAGAGGTTGCGTGAACGAGACACGTGTCCTAGCACCCAACACTATCATTCCGACTCGAGCTCGTACACATTGAACCGCTGACTGACGATTATTTGGCTGCTATTGAAACTATTAATTCTCAATGGTTACACTTACACACTAGGTTATATACTATTCTAACAAGGTAAAGAGCGAGGGAATAAAGATGTACTTAATAGACTTGCTTGGCGATGACTACACAGATCACTACGCGAGTCCGTACGTGTTTAACAACACTCGCACTATGCGTGATTGACCGGTCACCATATCCCACTACAGTAAAGTTTAATTACCGGAAGCTACTACTACGTGATACTATAAATACTTTACGATACTACACCTGATGTGGGTGTCATAGTAAATCGAGTAGGCATAACAAAGGTAAACAAAGTATCAGCTGTCAGCGTGTGGGTCGGCCGGCGCGCGGCCCGAGCGGCATGAATGGACTCTCGCATTTTATCATTATCACCACTTTGTTGGAAGTGACGCGACGATTCAGACTGCAATTTGCCGCCTCAAGACGCGTGTCGATGATGTTTATCTCGATTGCGCACCGGAGAGCTCGGCTAGTGTGAGGTTTATCTTACATCACAAATGAAAACTTATGTTTGCTGTTTTCAGGTAGGTAGCGCATTTTGAAGATTTGTTTATAGTTATTTGGATTTAGATACTTAGCGTAGAGTTGATTGCTGAACGTTGAATATGTTTCGATCTATCTAGATTCACAGGAGACCAAAAAGCTGGCGGCTTTCTCGGACTAAGGCTAAGCTTTAGCCATCCAAAAAGGTAACGTTGCCAGCATCTTTGTTACTAAGCCCAAGGGAACATATTTTTAGACATATGTAGTTTTGTATTTGTAAAGTAGTTTTATTTTAGTTTTCATTTAGGATTGGTATTTGTTTTACTGTTTTAGTTTAGTTTGTTTTAGTTTTTATTTAGTACCTACTTAACTACATTGTGTAAATACCTAGTTCTCGAAAGATGAGATAAGATTATCGTCATCTCATTTAAGAGTATCACTTTTGCCGATGCAGTTCCCTCCAGTACGTTATTTTCAATGCGAGTTATTTCAAATCCTGATTCGTGACAAAACGTCTGACTTTCTTTTTTATTTGATCCAAATCCACGTCCTTTCCTTTCCCCTCTTTCCTTCCATATTTTTTAGAAACTGATCGTCGTGTCGTACTATTTGAAACACCACTTTCCCACTCCTAGCACCACATCTCGTACGCCTCCAGTCTCTCTCTATCTGTTTGAGTCATAGTCCACGTCTCACAAAAAATAGGATATTTTATTAAAAAAAAAACAGAGAACAGAACATAAACAGAGCCGGCATGACAGATATCTGTCAGTTATATTTATTTAAGGGTGTTGAAACAGGCGCTAGGCGGTACTTAAGTACATATTTCAAATCTTACGTTTATTTCGTGTTTGAAACACTCTTTCGCTCTGCACTATACAACTATTTACCAATTCGATGCGTGAAGTAACTTTTACGCTGCTCTAATAAGCTAAGCTATAAGCAGAATATAATAACTTGAATGTAAAAATTACATTATTTTAATTTAAGATGTTATGTTACTGAATGGGATTTTTTTACACTTTTGACCAATATAAGATGACCCCACACTGCCTACATTTTGCTTAAGAGCAGGGCTCTGCTAATACTAGACTTAAAACACCGGGGAAAAGCGTTAAAATCTTTCTACGGAGCCCTCGGTGTGCGAATCCGACTCGCACTTGTCCGAATTTTTTTGTTATGTGTTTCACAATACCTGATCAATAAATAGTTACTCTATCACGGGAATCGAGTCTGGAAGGTTGTTTAGTGTTAGCAGAGCCCTGTTCTTAAGCAAGATGTACGCGGTTACTTAGTACTGTTCACTGACATAAACAAAAATAGATTTTCAGATTTATCTGATTAGTTGCACCTACCTTCATACCAAATTTCAAGTTTCTAGGACAACTGGAAGTACTTAGTTCTATAGTAAGTTTTGTTTACATAGCAATTTGTATGGGAACATCTTTTTGAATTAAGTACTTTACCTACCTATCCTTTGATTGCGTTGACTTAGAAGTTCGAGATTTTCACAGCTTCAAGGGACTGCAGGCTTGAGTATTTGATATTAATTACAGCATGATCTTAACGCGTTCCAGAGAAAAAGGATCTTGATAGACAGACATACAGGCAGACATACAGACCGACGGACGGGCAACAAAGTGATCCTACAAGGGTTAAATTTTTCCTTTTGAGGTACGGAACCCTCAAAATTCAGTTAAATTATTCTAATTTGAAGTTAATTGCGTAAAAAAACTAGCCTAACCGCCCATACCGTTCAGGTAACTAATGTGATCAATTCAATATTCAAAATAGCATAGAAAAGTTAATTTAAACAGTACATAAATAAATAATACCTCTTTTTAAAAACAATATTCCATTCTTTATTTTGACAATATAACTTTTGGTCGTGAATTGCGTGTTTTTCGAGAAAACTAGAGTTTTAACAAAAAAAAAAATGCCCGTATTCAGTGTCCGATAGCACAAAAACCTAAAGAGATATCGCTTTTGTATGCATGAAAAGTTGATAGTAAATTTAATGAGTATTATTTCGTCCATAAACACTTTTCAAGTATCGTGAACAGTTTTCTTTAAAACTGATGAAAACCACAACTCGAGACACTTTCAGGCTCGAGGGGGGCACGCACCCACTTCACTTGATATTTTTCAACTTCCCCATGCATAGAGACTATTCCCGTAGAATCTTCTCCATTAATTTTGCCAAATTTTGAACTAATTTAACGTAGCTAATAGAGCATAGAACTTGGAACAGACTTATAACAAACGTATAACATTGGTTATTATTGTATCTCGTTTTACCATTTAATTGAAAGATTAGGTATAATACAGAAGTAGAAAAAATTACTTTACAATTTTATAAAAAAAAATTACCGAACTGATTTTGTTACAATTTATATAGGACCACCTCTCAAGAATACCCTTTCAAACAAAAACAATATCATCAAAATCAATTCATAATAAAATTGACTGAGTAATCGCGCAACAAACATACAAATAAAACATACAGCCAAATTTTTAAGTCTGTTAAAAATTCGGGCAAAAAATAAAACCCTCCTTTGGTTTGACAGTGAAATCCGGTTTCCAGGAAGGCGAGGCCGAAAACCAATGACATTTTAACTATATTGGCTGTGTTCTTAAAAATGTAAGTAGGGAAATTTAGATGTTCCTTCGGTCTTGGTTGAAATGTAGGGTTATTTTTAAACCCCGACACCAAAAGAGTGGTGTCATAAGTTAGACCTTTGTATCTGGGAATGGGTGTATGAGTGTATTCTGTGTATCTGTCTGTGGTATTATAACTCTCAAAAGGCAGTGCTCCTTATCATCGTTGCTGTGCTCAAAAAATGCTATTGCTTTTTTTATGGACGTATGTGTTAACATTATAAATAAGCGAAACGTAATAAGCAATTATTATATTTTCACATACCTAGCTCGGAAAGGGTTTCATTATCATTCCAAATCTGCGCGCAAAAGTAGTTATTCCACCCTAGCGTGAAAATAGTTTTGAAATTTGAGCGATGAGCTCAATTTGAAGTTTTTATTTCAAACTTTTATTAAGTACTATTCAAATATTTATTACCTAAGACTTAGGTCTTAAGTCCTTGTTGTGTTGGCAAGGAGCAAGTATGCTTATATTATGATTTTTGATTTTATTTTTTCAATGGGTTTCGGTGAGCTGGGATTTGCTATTTTTTATGAATCCAAGATGGCAGATGACAGTTCTTCATTTTTGACACGAAAAATAGTTACCTGTAAGTTTTGAATTTACGTAATTTAGCTAAGGTGATTACAAATTTGATATTATTTTTAGGATCCAAATGGATGACAGTTTATCATTCTTATTTTGAAAACAACATTGATTGTTTGTTGTAGTTTTTGTTAAAGTTGTTAATGACGTCAAACTATCGTCCGCCATCTTGTATCCAAATGGTAATGTAGTTTTTACCATTATATATTTTCTCTCATCTACTTACCATTTCTGTCGCTATAGTGACATGAAAAGTTGTGTGTTTCGCTAGGCAGCAAAGTTGTTTTACATGTCGTGCCTTGAATCTCTCGCTGTGCTCGAGATTCTATTTTCGACTCGTCGACTTGAAATTTGGAACAGTTTTAGATGATACTTACCCAAGAATTTAGCAAATAGAAAACAATTAAAATTAGGTATATTTATTATTATTGCAACAAGTAGGTACCTATCTATTTCAAAGTAATAGGTCAAGTGGGGTATCACATGAAAGGGCTCTCTCAAACACGTTTCTTTTTTTAATCCCCGAAGTTTTCGAATTGTAACTAAAAAAACTAAAAATTAAATAAAGAAGTTTGCGGAGAGAAAAATCTGGAATTATTAGTACATACGAGGGCTGTTTGATAAGTACCCGTTTATGGAAAAAAAAACCATTTTTTTTTGTATATATGCATTTATTTTTCTACGTAGTCACCTTTTAACTCTATACATTTGTTCCACCTATACTCAAGCTTCAATAAACCATCCAAAAAGTATGATTTTGGAAAGTCATTAAAATAGGCCTCTGTGGCGGCAATGACTTCGTTATTTGATCCAAATCGCTTGCCACCGAGCCATTTTTTTAGGTTGGGAAACAAAAAGAAATCGCATGGGGCCAAATCTGGAGAATACGGGGGGTGAGACAATAGTTCGTAGCGTAACTGTGCTAATTTAGCCGTCACAACTCTGGACGAATGAGCCGGGGCGTTGTCGTGATGAAACAGTACTTTTTTCTTTTTTAAATGGGGTCGTTTGTCCTTCAACACGGCGTCAAATTCATCCAATAAATTGGCATAGCCCTGTTATTGTTTTTCCCTTTTCTAAATAGTCAATATGTATAGTAAACGCGGCACCCACCTCGCCGATACTTTCTTTATACCCATTTTTTCTTCTAATATGTGTTGTACCCTCTCGACTGAAACGTTTACAGCATCAAAGATTTCTCGAAGTTTAATTCGGCGGTCGGCTAAAACGATATTTTAAATTTTCTTAACTATATCGTCTGTAGTCACCTCAACTTGCCGGCCTGGGCGATCCTCATCAAAGACGGTTGTTCTCCCCCGCTTAAACTCGTTATACCAATATCTGACGGTTGTCATAGAAGGAACACATTTATGGTAAACCGCTTGCATTCTTACTTTCATTTCATCACATGTTTTTCCTTCCAAAAATAAGAATCTAATTACAGACCGATACTGTTGTTTCTCCATTTTAACAATTTTAAGTTCACGCCTTCACTGAATCGTTTGCAAATGAGAAAAAAAACAAAAGAATGCCATTTTTTTTAAATTATCCCGCCTCTGAAAAATGGCTTAAAAAGGTGGTATACTTATTTGCGGCCAGTGATATTAATACATTTAGAAAACGGGTACTTATCAAACAGCCCTCGTATATAATAGAGTTTATGTAAAGATTACATGACAGTAAAAATAAACCGATGTGTCTAAATAGCACGGTTTTGTTTACAAATAATCAAAGACTACATTAATTGTACTATAGAGCGAGAGTTGGCGCTGTCCGCCTGTCCGTATTATCCTAACGGAGTCTACGTAATTTAAGGACAAATACTTATTATTACTTAGATGATGGCTCGCTGGTGACCGATTTTTTATTTTCTTGGGAAACTCATATTTACTGCCGATATCGATAGTACGGTAGGTAACTCGTGATAACATTAATAAATACCTGCAAAGACTCATAATACTTTTACTTCTTTTAAGTTACCTACTTACAATTAGGCATTATTTCTTATGGTACATATATAGATTAGTTGATTGTTAAAACGCGAAATGTTAGATTTTAAATATAATTTGTTTAGTAGCCTTGAAAGCTGTCTGTAGTGCTTTTCTCGGAATCATAACTTATTTAATCTAATTTGAATTCAATGGTTAAGCTCTGCTGTATTGTATCCAATTCCATAAACTGGCATTTATATCAAATTTTGGACAGGTTGATGGTAGCAATCAATTCGAATGAAAGCTTATATTTTATGCAAGTTCAAACTCAAAATATCGGAATATGACTGCATTGTACGAGGGCTGTTCGATAAGTACCCGTTTATGGAAAAAAAAACCATTTTTTTTTGTATATATGCATTTATTTTTCTACGTAGTCACCTTTTAACTCTATACATTTGTTCCACCTATACTCAAGCTTCAATAAACCATCCAAAAAGTATGATTTTGGAAATTCATTAAAATAGGCCTCTGTGGCGGCAATGACTTCGTAATTTGATCCAAATCGCTTGCCACCGAGCCATTTTTTAGGTTGGGAAACAAAAAGAAATCGCATGGGGCCAAATCTGGAGAATACGGGGGGTGAGACAATAGTTCGTAGCGTAACTGTGCTAATTTAGCCGTCACGACTCTGGACGAATGAGCCGGGGCGTTGTCGTGATGAAACAGTACTTTTTTCTTTTTTAAATGGGGTCGTTTGTCCTTCAACACGGCGTCAAATTCATCCAATAAATTGGCATAGTACTGCCCTGTTATTGTTTTTCCCTTTTCTAAATAGTCAATATGTATAATACCCTGCGAATCCCAAAAAACGGTCGCCATGACCTTTCCAGCCGATGGGACGGTTTTTGCTTTCTTTGGAGCAGGTTCACCCGATAAAATCCACTGCTTCGACTGCTCTTTCATTTCCGGGGTGTAGTGGTGGACCCACGTTTCGTCCACGTCACGAAACGACGCAGAAACTCCTTCGGGTTACGTTTGAACACGGCCAAACACTGCTCCGAAGTATTCAGTCGGTTCCGTTTTTGCTCCTCCGTGAGTAAACGCGGCACCCACCTCGCCGATACTTTCTTCATACCCATTTTTTCTTCTAATATTTGTTGTACCCTCTCGATTGAAACGTTTACAGCATCAACGATTTCTCGAAGTTTAATTCGGCGGTCGGCTAAAACGATATTTTCAATTTTCTTAACCATATCGTCTGTAGTCACCTCAACTGGCCGGCCTGGGCGATCCTCATCAAAGACGGTTGTTCTCCCCCGCTTAAACTCGTTATACCAATATCTGACGGTTGTCATAGAAGGAGCACATTCATGGTAAACCGCTTGCATTCTTACTTTTATTTCATCACATGTTTTTCCTTCCAAAAATAAGAATCTAATTACAGGCCGATACTGTTCTTTCTCTATTTTAACAATTTTAAGTTCACGCCTTCACTGAATCGTTGTCAAATGAGAAAAAAAACAAAATAATGCCATTTTTTTTTTAATTATCCCGCCTCTGAAAAATGGCTTAAAAAGGTGGTATACTTATTTGCGGTCAGTGATATTAATATATTTAGAAAACGGGTACTTATCAAACAGCCCTCGTAAACTAAAATGTAAAGTGTGATCTTCTGATGTTTTTTTTTATTTACCACAAACAAGCATGCGGATCGCCTGGTGTTAAGCGATTACCGCCGCCCTAGGAAAGCTTGCAACACCAGAAGTTTCACTCGTGAGTCGCCGACCCTGTATACATTTGGTATCTCTGACGAAATAATTTATGCCATTACTCACGTACTGCGTTATCATCATCATGATCATCATCACGAAAGCTTGCAACTACTGCACTTACTTAATTATGGGTTGAAAAAAGTTGAAGTTTAGTAGTAGCATGTAATCAACATCAAAACTAGCTTGTCACTATTTGTATTTGCGTCTGGTAGTCACCATCTCATGATGATGAGCTGATGATGGAAGGTACAACTCCTTAGCGGTTAGGAGTTGGAGGATAATTCTGAAAATGTTAAATCATTATTCGAAAGGGTATACTCCTGAGGTGGTCCCACTGTCACCAAGTCATGATCTGATGATGGGATCTCAGGGAAATCGAGGGCAACACTCAAATTTTATAGGCACGTATCATGTGTTTCATATATTTTCTAAGGCTATTCAAGTATTTGCGTCCGGTAGTCATTATCTTATGTTGATGAGCTGATGATGGAAGGTACAACTCCTTAACGGTTAGGAGTTGGAGGATAATTCTGAAAATGTTAAATCAACGTAAAATTGTGAAATAAAAATCTTTTAACAAAAAAGTAAAACCGCCTTTTAAAAAAAAACCTTAGAAAAAAAACGTAAAATAATCCTGCTTCATTCAAAGAATATTCCGCTCGCACCGCACCGACTTCATATTTCTGCTGCTTAGTGCTAGGCCATAAAACTTTAGGCTTTAGTTTCTGTTCTCCGAAATAAACGCATTTTATTTTATTTATTTATCATTATTTTAGAGGATTATTTTACGTTTTTTTTTCTAAGGTTTTTTTTTGAAGGCGGTTTTTTGTAACACATTGCAATACTGGGGCTTTATTGCTCTTACCCAGATTTGTAGGAAATGAATGCGTATTCCATTTAAAGTATTGTGAGTAAGGCTCCAATAGAGAGATCTCTCTTCAGGCACGTGTTATGCCTGGGGACCAAAATCCGAAGGAAGACAGGTGGAAGTTGTATTTATGCAATCGACATGAGAAACTTCGTTAGTGCGATGTAGAACAGTGATGGTGTCACTCGCGTGTGGCGCTATGGTAGCTACAATGTCTAGGTTCTTTCTTCATGAGGCGAAAAAACGACCTGTAAAACTCATTAACTTAAATCAACATGTATAGAGTAACAGATCATTATGAACTAAAAACAATTACCCGCGACCATAAATGAAAAATACGAGAGTTATATCGGTGCGGCAAATGTATGTTTCCATGCAACACCTCCGCCTCCACTGCTACACGAATCAACACATGCCACGCAGATCCAACTGTCACCACCATTACACTAAGCGCGGCGCGTTTCGGCAGTCTCTACGAGGCCATTGTCAAAGCACCAATACAACCGTTCAACATGCTACCAGTTACACTACTGACATATATGTAAACCACGTACTCTACACTTCACTAAATTGAGTACATGGTTTACAGATCATAGCCAAGTATGAAATATCCAGGCATTTTACAAACAGCACCAGAAATCATTTTGTAAGGATATGCGTCTTCAATCTACTTTCTTACTATTCGCAATTGATAGTAAAGTGACTGGGCTTCTACGTTCAATAAGTAGAAATATTGCCTAAATATCACAAGAAGTATAGCAAACGAAACAGTCTACAACGCAATATCCACGCGTCCATTGAAACCTCGCTATTATAGCGCAGACAATTCGTTTTAAAATTGTTCGCGCACCGACTTTCTCCAGGCTGATGTCAGGAAATTGTGATCTTTGCAATGCAATTGAGTTTTATTATTCAATTTAATATTATGCCCTACTACGTCGGGCGCTTTAAATTTAATTATTTGGGGACATAATAGCGATGGCGTAGAGTAGATAGAGCGCACGGAGTGGCGCGGATCAAGATATTTGTATACGTAGCTATCTCACTGTTTAACTAAACAAAGCCAATGACAATTTAAAGGGAATAATGTGCTATACTGGAATGTACATCTTAAATGTCATTAGTGCCCAAATGTCGATCGATTTTCTTTATGAATACAAAGTGCTGATACGAGTGCTTACACGGCATTCTAAATGCGATACGGATAATATAATAAAATAAAATTGCGATGCGAATTCGTGAGAAAATTTAAATAAATAACTTTTCTGTTTGCACATAAAAAGAAATATATTGCGGCACAATGAATGTTGGGGGGTGGAATGGGTAGTGGGGACAGTCGCGGGTGGATGAGAGACGGGCCCGGGGAGGGCGGGGGGCGGGGCGCCTCGCGGGGAGGTGACCCACTTTAACGGGACAAGTAATATTACTTTTTACTTTTAGGTAACTATTTCATATTTTATCGCGATTATATTACTTACGGATGTAGACATACAACTTTTCCTATTTGGCTAAATTGCTTAAAGTTACATAAATCCAGTACGGCATTAATAGGCACCAAGTTTGAGTTACGAGTACTGCACATGTCCTATTTCCATATTACATTTTGGAACTAGGTACTATTTTATTGAATTATTTTGTATTTGGGCTGAGATTTTGATTACGAGCAATTCGCTATAAACTACTTAATACAAACTACAAATACAAACCTTAATAAAATCCTCACTAGCAAAGGTCTTTTGATGAAAGATAGTTATTCTGTGGAGGTATTCTGTGGAGCGTTTCCGTCAAACCTGCCTCTTAAACTTGAACCTGACGCTACTCGAGGCGAACCCTCCATGGGAATCCCTGCGGTCCCTACCCCTACCTGCAGGACCATGAACAGTTGTCAATCATTTATAGCCAACATCCGTTGTCAGATTTGTGATTTCAGTAATTGTTAGGATTAAAGTGAAATCAAAATTTGAATTCACTTTAAAAGAAAATTTTGTGTTTTTCTCTTATTTAAGTCTTGGTCTCTATCAAGAATACATACTAACCGTAGAATAAAAATCAGAGTTGATTTAATTAAACACTATTTTCTTGTAAACGAATTATATAACGTTTGAGGGATTTTTATTAAAGTGTAAATTAGCCCAGGCCTTGTAGAAACGCACACAAAAAATGTAAAAACGCCTTGCATGTAAAAAAAACCACATGAAGCAAAACTTGACAATCATGTCAAAGCAGGAAGAACGACATACGAACAACATCGCAAGTAAGTACAACTCTATAGCTACGCGTATACACGCCGTTATTTTATTGACGTAGCATAGCTATTGTACATGTGGCTGTGTGATGTTAATTGTTTTCATTCAACCCCACACTCTTATTTTGTTCGCGGGGTATATTCGTTTGAATTAATTATGTTTTCCTGCATTTATTTTATGATTACTTTAATGTAGGATTTACACTTAAAATTTTCAATATTCTTTTAACAAATTGCATAACTCGCGTTATCTTAATAAAGCTTTTACTATTAAAAAACGTCTGGTAGATTCCAGGTACAATTAAGTAGAGTTAATGAGTTTTCATGATTTAATTTTCCGTTCTAAGTAAGTATTTAACTTGGTGAAGTTTATAGCGTATCTATAGCATACATTTCCGAAAAATTACAATTTTTCTTTTCTTGTTTCTTCTGATGCAAATAATATTAGTCGTAAATAAGCATTATGGTTATGGATGGCTATTTAAGTGCCTATCATATGTGTTTGATGTATTTTTTATTGCAAAAGGTGGGAAACCCTTGGGCAGTTATAGGGCGAGGGGCTGTGCTGAGCTGAATGTTTGAGTTATCGTAAATAGAAATGGGAATGTATGACCTGGGAATAATATAATCATGTATTACCAGATAACAGGAGTCACACGTCAGTACATTTGTTTGTATCGGTCATCAAATTTATCTAGATATCTTAGCTTGCCTTAGCTTGCGTTTTTTCCCAATAACAAGTTCCCTTTTGTATACTTTTAAATGTTCTGTTTCCTCCATTCACTTGTCGCCGACTGTACTTAAATGATAGCTTTTTATTTTATAAATTACATTTGGGAAAAATAAGCGGAAAATTCGCCATTAGATGATATTGTAACAGTCGGCCACTACAAGCCCGGGGCTCCCCTGCAAACCAGGCTCTTCCGGTCGGCACTTCCGCCTGGTTTCAGTACGTATGTACTTTGGCTGATTTTGGTTTAGATAGTGTATTTATTTTTATCAGTACTATTATTTTCTACTTATGGCTTTATTATTGTACTTCTAGTCCCGAAAACACATCTCGCCGAATTTTTAAGGCCTAGGTTTTAGCCTTAACGAAAGGATCTCACCTTACCCTTGAGTAGAAACGGACGCAAATCTATTAAAAAAAAATCTGCTTGTGTAACTTCTTTTCTAACAAACCGTTTTTGACGTTGATAATTTTGCAACTGTCACTACCCCACGTCATATTCGGCCATTGGCAATAGCCAATCAATAGGCCCGCATTCATATCATAGTTCAACGCCACCGTATCACGTTCGTTACTGGGGTACATACAACGCTTAAAAATGCTTGAGCAATTTCAGGAATGAAACGAAGACGAGTGCTCGTTTATAAGCGTGATTTAACAACTCCGGCATATTGATTTTTACGTCGCCGTGGGCCCGCCCCCTCCCCCGCGGGAAGAGTTGCACGGGGGTAATGCTAAAATGCTTGTTCCCCTATTTGAGAGTACATGCTACGGGGACGTTCAACTGCATCACTCGCGAATAACTTTTTCCGCGAAATTTTTCAAAGGTTTTTGAGACTTATACGTGCTACATATGCGGGTTAACAAATCAATAACGTAGGAAAACATATCCATCAAGTTATTTGTTTCATTCTAAATCACATTTTCTTATTCTAAAAACATTTATTCCCACTTTTTTCCACTTAACTTATCGTGAATACTTTACGTAAGATTTACGACCGGATGCGTCTTCATTCAAACGTGAATGTGACACACTTTCTATCTAGTTACATTCTTATCTCTCACTTATTGTGTTTTTAACAACTAGTTTAGTGGCAATTTGTCATGTTTTATTTCAATCACCTACTTTTCGTGTTTTGAAATGGAATTTTAGAATTTATTAGTTTTTGCTTTACTTGATTGTTATTACATAATAATATAATTTAATAATAAATATCATGGGACAATTGACACCAATTGACCTAGTCCCAAACTAGGCAAAGCCTGTACTATGGGTACTAGACAACGGATAAACATACTTACTAACATATTAAACATCCAAGACCAGAGAACAAACATTTGCATTCATCATACAAACATCTGCCCCGACCGGGGATCGAACCCGGGGCCACAAGCTTCAAGTCAGGGTCTCTAACCACTACGCTATACGGTCGTCATTTGTTATGGGAATTAACTAAATGATGTACATTACATTACTTAGCCATATAATTGACAGCTTATCTAATAAGATATCTAGGCAGTTAATAGCACAAACATCATTTATGAATTTTTGTGCCGTTCAAAATTATGTCATAAATCAAAGTAATTGAATGTCAAAAATGATTAGCAATGGATGTTTACTTAAAACATTTTTGTTTTGAACCATCATCAATACCTATAGCAATCTTTTTGTATTTTTTATATTACAATTTTTCAGTAGATATAAGATCAAATGAGACTAGAATGCAGGTTTTCTCTTTTCAGCTCTGCCAATTATAGTTCTAAACTTTGTTGTTTGAATTCAGTCACATGAACTTGAAATTAGTTGTAGGTAAGTACGAGTATTATTAGAATCGGGTATGCTGAAAAAATATATATCTTGAAAATAATTTCAATCCCGTTAATTTCCGGGAAGAAAATTGTCGGAAAAGTGTGAGTCCGCAGTTGCATGTCCCCGCGAGTTTGTTCAGCCCCACCCGCGCACTTTTCAGTGGGCGGCCCGCACCCTTCGCTGCACCCCATGTGTTATTCCGCTCCGGCCCGCGTCGGGACGCTCCTTCATACAACTCCAATTTACAACTGAAAAAAATTAACAAACATTCCACAAACTAATCTAATGTTAAATTGGTTACAATATAGCAACATCGAACTACTTAACCAGTTTACACGTACACTCAATTATGAGCCGAGGTTCCCAGCCCTTTGCGGATATCATGGCCACGGGTTAAAAGTCGATCGAGCAGATTAATGTTCGGGAAATTACTAGAGTTTGCCATAACCGCTTGGCGGGAGTCTTGCAAATTTACAGTGCAGTTTAAATTTGAGGATTACGACTATGTTATGGAATATACTTACCTACCTACTCATTTAATAACCCACATCATACAATGAGCATGTCTGGTATGATGTAGGTACGATATACTTAGAACATATCATTTGTAGGTAAATGACTTGTGACCTGTATTCTTGCAATTAGTTATTCTGTGATATTACTTTGCTAATAAATTTGTAGGTAATTAAAACAAATAGTAAAAAGCTGGAAGTTACTACCTCAACCCGGCACCATAGTATAAATACAAAAACCTTATATTACGTAAATGACAGCGCGTACGAAAATGTATCTAGAGCGAATTTAGTTTGTAATAACAACCGAGGGGCGCCACCCCAACCCTACTGAGTTTGAAATGGAAAGCTTTTAAGAGCTTTTTGTTTTGTAATTAATTATATTTTTTATTTACATTCCTTTACAATGCTCTTGATTTATTTTATGAACAAATTGAATTAAATAAGGCATATTAGTTGCAGAGATTGTCTTTAGAAATTGGTTAGGTTGTGCAATATACTCGTAGGAACGATACAATATCCTATTTTCTCACCGTTTTTACTAGGAATGTATCTGCTAATCCCTTGGGGTCTCTAATTCGATTATAAAACTGGGTTTCGATTTTCCCAATTCTGACGCTAACACGGAGTCATTGGCTCGTCTCATTGACATTTATTGCTGGACATCATCCGCTCGGATGGATTGCCTGCGACAGAAATAAAATAAACAATGTCATCTCGGAGATTGAGGAAAATAAGGAACCCTAAAAAGTTCAATAAAACATGAGGGAGAAGGAGGGCAAGAGCGAGACGGCTGTACTTGCGAGGGTAACGTGAAAGTTTGTCTGCGATAGCTACGCCTGTTATAACGTTTACTCTTACCTAATTAATACTTTTAGTTTTAAGACCACGTACATTAATTAGTCATAAGTTTGTTAATTACGAACGGTGTGTTAGTCTAGGCTAGAACAATTATGGTATAATAGTTAAATAACTCCAGTAACAGAAATCTATGGCTGTATGGAAGATAGTACAAAGGCAATTGTACTATTTTTTTATTTTGACAAATCAGTATCAATCGCTGACATTTTGTAAATTTTTGAGGCTTTATTGTTAACGTGCTCGGCTTCGGTTTGCCATTCCCCATCTCCTTCTCTCACGGTTTTGTACCGTTTGACGGAAAAAGATGGCAAGTGCCAAAGAGAAGCCAAGCGCGTTGACAAAAGCCCACTGGTTTACACATACGTTAAAGTTTCTAGCAAATTATAATAAGGACGTTTTCATTAGCCCAGCAGGAATCGTTGTTTCTTACCTATGTGCATAATATTGTCCTGTTTCAGTTATCTGAAACTAATGTATGTAATTATTTTGTCTTCATAGGATAATTTGAGTTACATTACAAGTATTATAATTATTTCTTGCTTTATGTAGAGCTGACGGATGGTTCTTCGTACGGCAGCTTTACTTATTACAAGTTTGCAGATTTCTTTTATCTTGCAAGATAAAATTGGTATTCCAAATAGGGTTACCAGACGTTAAGATTTATTCTGACAAATCTTTATTTTTATGCATATGCCAAAGTAGCGCCCTGACTTAAGAAATTTTGGATTTTTTTTTCAAGTTTATATAATCATGTTTTACTAAAAAAATGTTCTACAAGATAAAAAAAATCTATGTAACACGTGTACTTAAACTAGGGTTACGAGTAAATTTCAGGATTATTCAGGTAAAGAATAGAAATACCTTGATATCATCTTTTTACATATAAAATCAAAGTCCTGACTGACTGTGATATATCAACGCACATCCCAAACCACTGAAGATAGAGACTTGAAATTTGGCACACGTACATATTATACCTTGCGTATCATAGAGGTGCTAAGAAGGGATTTTTCGAAATTCGCACGAGATACGGAATAAATGGGATTAATATTTTCTGATAAAAGTAGGTCTATCTCCATAACTATAATTATTAGGGATTTCAAATATAAGTAGGTAAATATAACAGCTAAAAATCGTTTTCAGGATTTTCCAAAATTCCCAAGGGATAAAGAACAAATAGTATTCTTTTCATAACTACTGACTAAGCGGATATAGAGACTTGAAAGCTTACAGATATATTCTTTGAGGCCATAGAGGTGCACTAAGACTAACCCTACATAACCATATGTCCGACTGTACTTACATGATTCGTCCGTTATTATAATTACTAGACGTTTAAAATTTTACATGCAAGTAGGTAATAAGAACAGCTAAAAACAGTTTTCAGGATTTTCTAAAATTCCCACGGGATAAGGAATAAAGAGGGTTATTTTATACGGCATGGTTTGGGATATTGTCAGTTTGTAAATATATTCAATTGAGAGGCAGTTAGGGCGCTTATAATGTTTGTTTGTAAAGAAAATTATGTCATTTGATACCTGTAGGCTACGCGGGCGAAGCCACGGGCTAGGCAAAAATCAATCTTATGACAATTTCATAAACATTTTTTCTCACTTTAACTATACTACTTATAATAAAATTCAGTTCAGACAGTAAACAATTCTTCGAAGTGTTAGTGTTCTAAAACATTATACATATAGTATAAAACATTTTTTTTACCTGAGTAGAAACAGTTTTAATATCACTCTTTCATATAAACATGTAAAACATCTCACGTAAAAGAATAAACAGACAATTTAAAGTATTATAAGTTTCTCAGAATACAATAAGCTATAATAGCATACATTTCCATACATCAAAATCTCTTATGGGCTAACTAAAGGTTTTAAATTGTTTCTCGATGTTAATAAATTTTAAACAGATAAACCTGTACATCTCGAGCTCGCGTCTTAAAAAACGAGTATTGTGAGTATAGAATCCAGACGAAAAAAGTAGTCGCGCAACATTTCACAAGGCACAACGGCCCGCTGCACTCGCATTGTGTGCCTTAACAATATCCACGAGCTCGCCGCAGCGTCCACAATAAATACAACACGCCGACGTCATTTCAACAAATCAAATACCCTACGCAAACAATCTCAAATCGACTGTTCTAGCCAATTTCAATTTTATGCCCTTTGCTGGATGTTGGCTGCGAGTCTGCAGTCGGATGTGAATTGCGTTTCATACGGAGTACCTAAATGTTAAACGCATTCTCCCACTACTTGTTTCCCGCGATCTCGTCTATTACATTTTTTATAGCTGTCTCTAAGTTATTGTAAATTACTTGTAGGTCTTCAAATCAGTTTGAGACACCTGCGGCTTTGGCAAAGCCGGTTTGCCCGACCTAGATACAGCGTTAAGACTTCGGCTCTGGTAAGGTCGTAATTTGATCTGCTTTTATAAAACGTTTCATTGTGAAATTAAACAGTTTTTAAATATTCTTGTTTTGCTATGACTATGAGATACTTATTGATCACTGAATACTTTCTGTTAATGATATCTATGAATAAAAACCTGCAGTATTGATGCTCTAATGTCCGAGAAGCTTCTTCAAAAAAGCCTAATGTATTTTATATAAAAAAAATCTACCTAATTCATGGCTTATTACAGTTATTACGTTTTGTGTTCATTACCTTGTTTGTTTTATATACTCTGCTGTACTGTACTGTATATTGTATATTGTAACAATTACTAAAACAAAGTAGAGTACGTTAAGTTTCTATATTGCATTTTTCACCGATATTTGATCACTCACGATTTCCTGTTTGAAAAATTACCACTCCCAATTCTTGACTTCTCTGAGGTCATAGTGAAATAAAACGGATCACTCACGTATAAAAGTCGAGTTTAGGCTGACATGTTTCGGGCTAATTCGTAGTCCTTCCTCTGGGAGCGCACGACCCAGCGGCAGCGAGACGCACACTACGCGCCGCGGCTCAGAGGGCCAAGCACTATAATAAGCAATATTCGAATCCTGCGTAACGTAATCGAGTAGTAATGTTATCGAGAAAATTTGTATGAAGCGCCCGCCCGTGAGCGCATTTGGTATTATTTAATATGAATTTCTCGGTGGCGATACGATAACGTTACGTTACGCAGGATTCGAATATTCGTACTCGGGCCCCTGCTCGCGCGGTTACTATAGCGGCGTTTTATTTCACTATGATTGAGTCTCACGGTAGTATCATGTTAAAAGTGTTATTATATTAGTCATTTAAAAAGTCGTTCAGGATGGCTTTATAAGAATGTCCTTACTATTATCTCTGTTAATTTAACATATACATAATTATGTACATAGGAGATCCAGACAGAAGGTAATAATATATTGCTATCGGACCTATATTGATATAATGTTGAGTATATCGCTTGTTGATATCCAGGACGCACCAACTGATCTGGCGGTAATCCTTTATGCAAAACCCAGTTGTAAATTTATGATTATGATTCCAAGAATAGAGATAGAAAGTTTTGTTGAAAAGTTTTCTTAATTAGTGGCTAACATGTAAATATTTAGAACTTTATGATAATATCTCACCAGATAGGGGTATTGCGTGACAAAACGGTAACATTAACGTGGAATTCATTAAAATCACACTTAATAGAAATTCCACCAAAAATATGTGTAAAAATGGTTGCCAAGACTCTCATGTTAATAATGCTTACACTGTCCAGAAAATGTTGAATATGAGATCTCTAGCTTAGCCCAACAGCTAGACATGACTCTAAACTTTACATCTTGAACAAAAAGTAGAAGTCGCATAGTCAACGTATTTCGGATATCAATAAATTTGAAACCATAAAGGATAGATATTTAAAGTGTCTCGTAAGTCTGGTAAAGGTTGTTTTCCTGAAAATGTCAGTTTTGTGGCATTATCGTTATCGAGACATAACCAAAGCTATGACGGTTCGCTATCGCATTGTAAGCTGAAAAATCACAAGAATGAATCTCAGATGTGCACTTAACTTAACCGATTTTCCTCAACAAATTCTTTTAAAGCGAATTTATAAGGAAAATGTAATTCGAATGTTGATCAGTCAAGGAGTCAAGGGCTCGGGTCACTGCAAGACAGCCGCAGCCGCGGTCTCGGGGGAGGGGTCACAAACAGGTTATGACCCCGACAAGTAACTTGTCCGAGGCTTCGAACTTGACCAGCATTAAATACTCCTAAACGTCAGGGATATTCCCCCGGGAAGGCCCTCACTCTACGCCCTGCGGGGGGCAGGCAGGGCTCTGGGAACTTGGTCACAGCCGTTTACTCGGTCCTGTCCCGAACCAGGATGAGATAAAATAATGTTTTGACGTCGTGTGACTTTAAGCTTCACGTGTTTGGATAAAAATGCAGTGTTTTAGGTCATTGAAGTTTTTACAGTGCTTCAGTACCCACATGAAGGTGGCAAATTGTTTTAGCTTTACATAATGCGTGGCAAAAGCACATATATGCTTTTAAGCATTTCTTTGCACATGAATACACCGAATCATTCCTAGAACGTACCGTCTATAATCTTCTTTGTACAGTAAACTATTGCTTTACATTCCGGGACCCACAAAAGCCCAGCGTCGGTTTCATTGGTCGTTGCACGATGATGATAATTACTTATACTTAATTAAAGAAGTCCTGTGGCATTAGATGAAATTTTAAATTGTATAGGGACTTTGTAATGCCGTTATTTGTTAGGATACTTTTTTCGAGCCAAAGTAAAGGAATATATTTCCACTATTACCACATAATACTCCATTGTTCTTCAGTTTCTTGATATTTCTCCAACATTTTCAACGTTTGGACGCTACTTAAGTGATACACGTGCCTAGCGAACCGTGAATACCATAAACTGTTACAGTTCGTGCTGGTATCAAAACGCTCCATTACCATTAGCATAATCCTTTTATTTGAACTGAATATAAAATAGCTCGGTTGTTTACAGATTTTTATAGCTTAAGACATAAAAATCGAGATAATTTTGTTAATACAACCGTTATGGTTTGTAAAATGTAAAACCTGAGCTTGTAGTGTAATTTTTGACACAAGAAAACGTTTCGATCGCGTTCGTCTGAATTACTAAGGGAATAGTACGTTGCCGATACGTGCCGCTAGAGGCTCTGCCGATTGGCCCATAGTATTGAGACTTAAACGCGAATGCCATCGAGACGTTCTTTTGTCAAAAATAACAGTAGAGGCACTAAGATGCACTGTAAGATGCGTAAGCTTCACCATCCAATGATAATAAGTAAATACTAAACTTTTCTTGTGGGCTTTTAATTGCATAATAAGATGCTCGAGTAACGTGATAGGTACCTGGAAATAGCACCACCTGTACTTGCGCTTTCATGCAACTACCGCGTGTGGACGAGAATAACTTGTAACTTTCACCATTTTTCCAATCAATTTGCGTTTTTGGCAAGCTTGTTTGTTTTGATATCATCAGATGAATACCGATAATCCGATTGATTGTATGCATGGCAACAACGCACGCTATGACGACGTTTTGTTCATAATCGCTACCATGTTATCGAGAATATTAAACCTACTTACAAATCTTCTTGTCTGCAAATAATCTTGCATCCTTCGGGCAGAATTTAAAATAACTTAGTAAAAATCAATGTTGGGAACAATTGTTATTTAAAAGAAGGTTATTCTATTGTTACATATTGGCTGACAGTATTCGAGTTGACTGCACACCATTGTCTGCTCCTGATTTATTTCAGCAACCCTTTGCATCGATTGGGTTACTGAATTCTTCTTTTTATGTGGTTTGGTAATGAGAAGTGGACAAAGGCTGTCCTGTTGGTTTTACTGCGCTTGTCCTTCGAACTATTCAGTGCTTTTGCCTGTAGGTATAATCTGGGATAAAATTGACTATTTTCGGATTGCACAGTTTTTTAAAATTTAGATTAAATGATAGAAATGTAAGAAACTTAAGCATACCTACTTGAACGCTGATTACGCGTACGGCGTTCGCCTGGCTCCTAATTTAATAATATCAATGCATGACTATAATGTAGGTATATTTCATATATGTAGTAATATTTTGGCACCATGTAATCTTAGACATAGTAATTATAGTATTTTTTGCAATCGTTGCGTAATGAGGGTTCTTAAAGTCGACTAAGCGCGTTTTCTGACTGGCCAATTAGCTACGAAACTCTAAGACCTAATTATGGCAATTATTGTATCTTCTTTTTCCAGTGCCATCTCCTATCGGAGGTTGGCGATCATCATTACAATCCGTGCTCTGGCGCAAGAGGCTCTACACAATGTTTATTCTTCATATAGAAAAAAAAAATCATTAATCACCGTATCATGAAAATTTCGTAAATTTTGCTTTGCAGTTTTTAGGTAGGAAAGTCACAAATAATACATGATTGTGTCATTTCATGTAATTTTGGCACGGTAGAGAGATTTTAGATTAGAGAATTTGACATTAATTTTTGGAATAGAGAAAATGGATGCCACCTAGGAGAAATGTGTCACAAATGTCAAGCTGTCACAAGATTCGTGTGATTTCTTATTATAAAACCACACTTGTATTTTAAGGACCCTCGTGTAACAGTTGCATGAACCACTATTGGTTCATCACTGAAAACAGATTAAAGTACAGGAGTAGAAAAAATATTATGGTATGCCCTTACAGGGCGCCATGGTCTGATTTATACCAAAGAATAAATAAAATTAAATAAACATAAAACTGAATCTATTTTGGTCTCTTGTTTCGTAAGATTTCATTTTTAAACTTCAGATTGACTGTAGAGTACGACACTAGACAGTAGAAATCAAATGAGAGGGCGCCACTTTCTCCGTAACCGCCAAATTTTGAGGTAAATTTTGAATGAAATATGTTTTCTCTACTCTTTATTCTCGCACTCTAGCCGGAGTGGGGATAGTACATTTTTTATCCTTAGGAACTAGGAAGTGCAAGCAGGGAATAAGTAGTACTTTGCGTTTTATTCTCTAGAACTTATTACACGGGGGAAGCCACGCATTAGTTCTTATTTTGGACATCGAACACAAAGGTAACGGTAATTACGGGTTTTTGCCACTAAAGCCGCATCATAATCGGTTCTTGTGAAAAATTCCATAGCTGGTAAGGAGGGTGCGTGTACGCAGTGCCATGTTTACACGAATAGTTAAGCTTTGTCTATATGGTGGTGTAGAATAAAGCTCTCCGCGATATCAAGCCAGTGATAGGACACAGAATTGATTACTTCAGTACAGGACGACGTCATTTACAAATTTCTGATTCCTAGGGTTCCGAGCCATCATCTAATAGTATTTGTTCTACTTTACGTAGGTTCAGTCCGTTTAATGCAGGATAGACGGACAGGCAGACAGCGCCATCTCTTGTCCTATCGTGAAACTGATGTAATTTTTGATGATTTCTGTTAGATATCTGAGAGACATCGTTTTATTTTTCCTGTAATCGTTTTAGATTTCAGAAGAAGGATTATAATTCGAAAACTATTGGGCTCAACAAAAGAAAAAACGTTTTGGAGAGCGCAAACAGAGCCTTTTCAAACCTCAGAAATTTTAAGACCTTTTCAAACCTCGTTGCGATAAAGATATTGTTTAATAGGTAACAAATAATAATATTATAAATTTCAAATCGATGGCATAAGTAGATCCTAAGATAACCAGCTGTGACGGACAGATAGACAGACCGACGGAGCGAGTCACACTATAAGGGTTCCCTAAAAACTGGCAAGTCTAATATAAGCACGTCACATAGACCGTTTGACATAAAGCACTTAGGTCATTAAAATAATAACTTTTGTATACTTAATATATATTTAATTTGTATTATTAACCAATCCATACATAACAAACTACACCGTGAACACCATGTAGAGACGCCATCTGGTGGCCATCATCCAATCAGAAAAAACAAACCCGCTGTGAAAATAAACAAACATGATTTATAAATAGATATTCTCGTTTCGTTTACATAAACTGACATTTCATTTTGAACTTCTAGGACGTTAAAGTTTACTTCCTGCCGCGGTATTATACGTACCTACAGGCATTTAATGATAGTGGGTATTAATATGTTTTCGTAAGTCGGTAAGACAAACCGGTCTCACGATCTCAATTCTCACATCTTCATTATGACGGGCTATTCAAACATGTTGTAGTTAAAATTTTACTTGCTCTACTCTATTAAAGGTTCATGTTGTTATTAGTTAAGGTACAGAATGAACGCAGACATGGATGTACTCGTAGTAGCTATACATTTACCTATTGCCACTTGACAGGTTTTTTATTCAATTAGTTTGTGATCTAAGTTTAATAATACATACACCTTTTTTAGAACTTTGTATTGTACTAATATCATCATCATTTTAGTTATTTAACAGTCGTTTCACCAGTGCCACAGTAAACATGACCCTGTTCTTAACTGATGTAGAAATCTAGAGCCGTTTACTAATGACCTAATACCTATAAGTTAAGAACAGTAACTTATATTAGGTCATTATTTAAGTAAACTACTCTAGATTTCTACATAAAATTCAAATAACAAAGGTTAAAAGCTACCATTGTGTTTATGAAACGCTGTAGTTAAAGGTCAGATTCTAGTGGGCAAAGCAAGTACCTACAAACTATCATAAAGTATTTGTCAAATTAGTTAAGTAGTCAGATATTGGATGTGTATTGCACTTTAGACTTAGGAGAATGATTTTTAATTTTTAGAGTTCTCAAGTAATAATAACAGTAATAATACGTTACTTTTTTGAAATACCTACTCCTGTTGTCAATTAGTTATGTGCCCAGGTTTTCCATCGGATAAAATGAACATCAAGCCGTAAAGCGGTAAAAGTTTAACTAACTGATTCGCAGTAACAGTGGTAAAAACCTTTCCACTACAAATTCCATTACGCGATTCTGTATCTTCGACTCTACATATTTACCTTAAGTAGGGACATACCTATTACCTGGAGCAGTACGAGGTGATAATTAGGTACGATATAAACCTCATTACACTAGCTAATAAAAAGTATCGTTTATACTTGTAAATACATTGCAATTTTCTGCATTCATGCTACTCCAACCTACCCATGTTCCATCCGCTCGCAGCCTATACTCGTACAATAGCTATGTGACCATGTAACAAAAGTTAATCGTACAAACAATGTTTAGTTTAGTCTGAGCGTCATGTACTTATACAAAAATGAAAATAATAAAAAAAGGCTAAAAATTTTAGAACCGGTCCCCGGCACCGTGGCTCGGAGAGCGTCGGAGGAGTGACCTCAGTTGGCCTTGACAGCTGCGCTCGCTCCGTCCACAGCCGCGAGCCTCACCACTCTGACTCAACCACTAGCCTCACTCCACTAAAACATCGTTACATTATAATAAAAAGCTCTCGCTGCAACTATGCGTTACATTACGTTACCACGCTCACGCGCGCATATCTGAACTCGTCGCCCTAACGCGCGTTCCTATTATATCAATCTGTCGTCAAACCATGATTTGTGTCGTGCATTAGTGCTCAAAAAGGACAATTCCTTCATTTGTCGCAGGAGGGCAGTAGGCCTTTCGTGCGCTCTGCCTATTTGTTTTATTTTTTCACGTCGGGCTATCTATAGACCCATTGTGCCTTAAAGATAAAAAGAGTTAATGAGTCTTTTTCTCCAAGTTAGCTTTGAAAATTTAGATACCTATATAAAATAAAATACAGTTTCTTAGTAGATTATGTAAGTCTTTGTCAAAGATAATATTTACTTCACTAGCTCCAGCATCATTCGGAATTTGTGCGCAAAAAAGCTTATTCCACGCTAGCGTGGAAAGAGTTTTTGAAACTAGAACGTGAAGTTCGTTCGACGTCACATTCGAATTTTAATAACTTATGCTGGCTGAATGGTGATTTCACGATGAGCTCGATTTTACCTAATGTCTTTATATTATTATATTATGTGTAAATTTCATCTACATAATTTGGCTCATTTCAGCTGAAATTGAACATTTTTGGACCCAAGTTGACGTGAGTATGAGAATTTGTCATCTTGGATACAAAAAACGGTCCAAGTGCGAGTAGGACTCGCGCTTAGAGGGGTTCCGTACAAATGTGTAGGTACCTACGTATAGGTTGATCTATCACGGGAATCGAGTTTCGAAGATTTTCCCCTTTTTTCCCGAGTGTTTTAAAAAGTCCAGTGCAAGCACAGCCCTACTTCTAAGCAAACTGCTCACAATGTGGGGTCGTTTTATATTGGTTACTGATATTGACAAACATGAATAAGTTGGTCAACTATATAACTCCTACTTAAACATGTACAGCCTTCACTATATGCACTATTGCTCAGATTTTTTTCATATTTCCAAATATCACAGTTTCTCTGGTAGAGGGGGGGGGGGGGGGGGGCACTTGACACTAACAAGAAATGAGCACCTCAAAACTAAATTACAGCTTTCTATGCAAAAGTACAGCTTTCTATCTAGTGCCAATAGCAAAATTACAGCTTACTATGTTATGAAGTACCAATAATGGTCTTTGAGCCAAGCTGCGGACAGACAAGACGGACATGACGAAACTAAAAGGATTCCATTTTTGCCATTTTGGCTACGGAACCCTAAAAATGGTCCATAAGTGTCGTTGGTTGAAATGGACAAACATAGCCATTTGTATGTTTCAAGAAGTCAGACTATTTTCCGGCATCTTGGATACATATTTTTTCTACCTTTGTATGTTTTTCTTCCATATACCATTTCCTCCGCTCTAATGAGATGAAAGTTATTTTGCGTCTAATGCCTTAAAACCCTCGCTACGCTCAGTATTTTATTTTTGAACTAAGAGCAAAGCAAGAGTTTAAGCAATTGCGCCAAACAATAACTTTGCAGCATTGCACAACAAATAACTATTTAAGCTCTACGTATTGTCTATGCTTACATACCTAATACAAAGTTAATATAAACAAAAGTATTGACATAAGTGGCTTGCCATAACATCATATCGGCAGGACAATGGACATTCCATTAACGGCGGGTCGGGAGTGCGGGGCAGACAAATATGGGGGGGGGGGGGGGTACTCCACGGGTTCCCCTACTGTATAGTCACGTGTAAAAATATGAATACAACCAAAATATTAAAATATATATGTAATAGTTTACGGGTATTTTCGTATCACTCTGTAGATTCTGGTTGTAGTAAAAATCTGACTGATTTTTAAGATATTTTATGAAAAAAAAAATCTGTTACAACCAGAATCTATGAAAGAAATAGAAAACAGCTGCAATCGATTGCTATATTTCTTGCTCTAATCAACCGTAGTGTCTTCCGTACAATGTATGAAATAGACCAAATGGTTGCAGTGATTGCAGTATTTTCTCATAAACCATTTAAATTGTTTCGATTTCTAATTCCAAGGCATCGTCCGTTTATGTATTGAAATGTCGAATTAAATATCTGGTAATACTTAATGCCAGACTATTGAGAAATATGACTGGCTCTACTAAATATTATGTACTATGTAAGTATGTGTTATGTATGTAGATATGGTACCTACGTCCTTAAATGCATACAAATTTGATAGGCTCTCCTCACTCCAATTACAATCCACTGCATCCATCAAATTGCCAGACTCGGTTCGAGGATGTTCCTGAGGATCACTATTTTTTAACCTCCGACGCAAAAAGAGGTGTGTTAGAAGTTTAACTTGGGTGTCTGTGTATGTGTGTATCTATTTGTGGTATCATAGCTCCCAAACGGATGGACTGACTTTTTTCGAAGGCTGACGTGATCGAGGTGGTTCTTTGATTTAATCTGTGAAGATAATGTTCAGGCGTGTGAAGATCATCAGCTTCATTTCCTAGTTGATGAAGGGATCTCACTAACTTACACCTTCTGGGTGTACCGTTACGTCGGTGGTATTGCCATGTGGTATAACCTTGACCTGATGCTGCTGCATCAAGTGGTCTGCGGGATACCTAATTTCTCAGCAGATTACAGCAGACAGCGTAATGAGCATAATCGATGTAATTTAAAAAAAAAACCCCCGACACAAAAGAATCCAAAAAGTAAAAAATACAATGCCTTAGGTACTTACTTAGTCATATTATGTAATAAAGTAATAACAGTAGTCCCCCGACGAGATGAGACACTTAAATCAAATATTTACTAAGTAGATATATTATTAAGGTTTTTATTATCATAAATATTCATAATCTTATAGAAAATTAATATTTAGTAAAGTACGAGTGTACCTACTCTGCATTCAATTATCACTTAGATTTTCAATATTCATGTCTATTATTGGTAATTAATTTCCCTTAATAATAAATTATTATTGTTACTATACAAAAGTCAATGACCGAGGTCACGTGGTCGTTCAGAAATATAAGATGTGTCGTGGAGCCCTCACAAGGAGGTACCTATATAGTCATAATATCTACTTGTAGCACTTATTCAACGCGACGTAGTGTACAATTTAATGCGGTCAGTTCATTAAACAAATAAATAAAATTATACAGGGTTCGTTTTAATTAACCGTCAAAACTTCAGCCAGGAGTTGAGTAAGTCTAAAACGTAAATGAAGGTTATTATTACTTTGAAAAAAAAAACATTCACCCATACAGTCATTGCCTCTGCTGGTTGACTGTTCATATAGGAGAATGATTTTTTTAATTTCTATTAAAAAAAATGTCACAAGGGTGTTCACTTAGACTTCTCAACCCCTGGCTGAAGACTTGACGGCTCATTAAAACGTAACGGTCAACAATAAGACTAACTAAAAATTTCAATCAAATACTTAACTAGTTCCGGGTTCAGTCAAATTACAGTTACCTGTTTATGAAGAGATCTAATTTTCCTCTTAACCTATCACCACCTCAAAATAGAATTCGTAGATCAGCCGTTGCGGTTTGAAGCAATTTGAATCAAATTCCTTCACGTCACGTCCACCAGGTCATTAACATTTTTGTGTTTTACGGATCGTGTTAATTTAATTTGTGCACAGAATCTGTGACATCCCGTACCGACATGACTTGCGAATCAAAAATAAGCGAGAAATACTATTTAACTAATCAACATTTTGCTGCTGGCATGTTTATTAAATCCAGCTCTCGGTTCCAGCTCATGGTTGGATCATGGATCGTGGCATTGCGCTTATTTGGTACTTCATTAGGTGATAGTTTAACGTGACGTTGAAAAATAAGTTTGTTATTAAAATTTTCATCACTTTTTCTGCTAACTGTACTTTTTGTTGACTGTACTTGCATTGTCATCCAATTTGTATATTCATACCAAATCTCAAGACAATCCGTTCACTGAAAGTGGCTCTAACTTGCAATATTTGACTCTTAAACTTTATAAACAAGCAAACAAACAAACAGTAAAAGTTAATAAAAAGCCTTTGTAACAAATGGATGTACTCATACTGTTGTTAGTTTACCGCGCTTACATCTAGATATTTGGTAAGTTCTTAATAAGTACAACATGGAAATGCTTAAAAACCTCTGACATTTTAATAAAAAAAAAACCGGCCAAGTGCGAGTCGGACTCGCGCACGAGGGTTTCGTAGAAAGATTTTAACGCTATTCCCCAGTGTTTTAAGAAGTTCAGTGTTAGCAGAGCCCTGCTCTTAAGCAAAATGTACGCAGTGTGGGGTCAACTTATACTGGTCTACGAAATCTACAGACAGACATAACGATTTTAGATTTTGAGACTTTTCGGAGTGGTTGGCCTATAAGAGCTACCTTCATACCAAGTTTCAAGTTTTTAGGACATCTGGAAGTACCCTTTAGGTTTTTGGAAATCGGCAATTTGTATAGAAATGGCCTTTTTAATTACTGTATCTTTTGATTGCGTTGACTGAGAAGGTTGATTTTTTCACAGCTTCAAGGGACCGCAGGTTTGAGTATTTGATATTAATTTCAGCATGCTACCTCCACGCGTTCCAGAGAAAAAGGGTCTTGACAGGCAGACAGACAGACAGACAGACGGACAACAAAGTGATCCTATAAGGCTTCCGTTTTTTCCTTTTGAGGCACGGAACCCTAAAAACAATGGGATTCTTTCAAAACCCAAGTCCAAATCGGTTTTCCCGTTTAGGAGCTATGATGCCACAGACAGACTCTCTGATACAAATGTCAAACTTATAAAAACCCTATTTTTGCGTCGGGGGTTAAGAATCTGCTTGTATTAGCTGTGCTATTCAGGACGATTCACAATTTTTGTGGTTTATGTTTAGACTCAACTGTTTACTACCGTTCGTGAGTGATTCGTGCGTGCATGGCCATATTGGCCATGAAGATGCACATTATTTGGTCAGTTTAATTTACAATACGAGTACTTATCTTTCCGCCCTTACCTGTTTTCTTACTTCAAATATCTGTGACGTTCGTGTTCACGTTCCTAGTAAATGACCAAATTATCTCAGGAATTCTAAGCACGTTGAACGTAAGGATAATTATGATTAATGCACATTATTACAAAATTATTAGGTTAAGCGGATAAGCCTTTAAACTGTTGCAATAGCACGAATATTGTATCAAACGATCGTGGAATTATACGTACGTAATAATGCAGACTAGTGATTTAGTACAGGTTTTGCTCGCGAGGATCTATATTTCTTAGTTCGCATCGAGGGAAGACGTTATGACTGAAACGTGAATCGGTGGAATCGTTGTGCTACGTATAACTTTTTTTTGGTAGCGGGTGGTAGGACCTTGTGTGAGGTCCGTCCGGATCGCTACCACCATCTTACTCGCTAATCCTGCCGCTAAGCAGCAGTGCTTGCACTGTTGTGTTCCGGTGTGGAGAGTAAAGACAGCCGGTGTAGTTACGGGCACAAGAGGCATTTCATCTTAGCTCTCTAGGTTGGCAACGCATCTGCAATCCTTCAGGGTTGCGGGTGTCTATGGGCAGTGGTGATCACTTACCATCAGGTGACCCACTTGCTCGTTTGCCTTCCTCGTCGTATAAAAAAAAAATATTCAAGAAAAAAGTTGTAAGTACTTGAAAGTTAAGTTGAAAGTTAATGTTTGCATGTCATAAGTTATGCAGAACAACGAACATGCTATGCTTGCAAAGAAGGGTTTAATAAGACCTTTATACCTATTAGAACAAAAATGTTGTTCCGTGACCCCTGGCAACACCCCGGGAGTGAGCCTAGATAATCTTCTATACGTATGTCCAAATTTCATCAAGAGTGTCTATTCGTAAAATTTTACGTGAAGTTTTTGTGTCATTCTAATACTGACAAAAACAATGCACATGGTATATTTCTAACAACACATTAAGAATAAGTTTTTCAGCCATTTCATATTAATATTTCATGAGACTCCGCGGATCCCCTGTTCTCCAGCAAAGTAGGTTTACTCACACCAGGGAAAATCCAATTCGCTCTGTCGTGCACACGCGCGCACACACAGACGCCTGACTTGAGGGAAAAATAAAATTTCTCGCTAAGTTTATAATGGGAAAACTTTGAGAACCACTTAATTATGTTAATGTCCGAAACAAAATTTTATAAGAGACATTTATACATGGTAATGTTTTAATTTAAAAACATTTAAATTGACTTTTGCACACCCTTTTATTATTATGCTGGGATATGTAGGTAGGTACCTATGTAAATAGAGTGAATGTTTTTCCTGTAGGTATGAGGGAGAGACCGTACATGCCAGCCTGTATTGTTTTAAATTTATTCAGAGCTTTTAGCTCATTTTCTACGGTCTGTAGTGCTTGTAATCAAAATGTAAATGCTGGTTTTGAATATCAACATCTACGTTAAAGGTAGTTATAGCTTGTCGTTATGAACAGTATAACCGAACAGTATAAATGAGTAAAGGTTATTATTATAACATTTATAATTATTTTCTGCTTTGATTGCGTGAAGTGTTTTACGTTTATAGTGTTCAGTAGTGAATTACTTTATATGGGAAATAGCGTAAGGTAGTGAAATATTAACGTACCACCACTAAGCTGCTTCATGGAAAGTTGCATTAATTTTGGGCTTAGTGCTGTTTACCTACGTAGTCCTTTGCTTAATAAATTTGGGTTAATAAAAAAAGTTCTGTGTCCTACGTACTTACCATGTGCATGTTAGGTACCATGTTGTAGTCTTTTTCTCTGGGACCAAGTTATTGTTAACTCTATTTTGTTCAATTGCCGGTTGAATGGAATGATCGAAGTCCTGTTGTCCTCCAGTCAAGTTAATGATAGTGATTAAGAGTACATCCTATTTAGGTACTTACGGGTCTTTATATCTCTTACAATCACATTAACACGAATGGGTCATGTCAACTTTTTCTCATTTGGCACGTGGCACCATCGTTTCAAAGTACCGGAACTAATGCTCCTCGATTCTCATTAATGTGTGCTTTCTGTTCTTCTGTAAATAAGTACTTTAATTTTTGTGTTTGGTAAGAGTTAGAGGAGTGGAGCCTGGGACTTAGCTATAACTATAAGGGCCGTTTTTTTATCCCCAGATAAGCTTTTATCCCACAGATAGTGTAGGGGTATCTATGAAATAAGAGCTTACCTACTGGGTACAAGATTTTCAAACAAGTTTTTTTATTGCTTATGTTTTTGATTTAGGATTCAAAGATGTAGGTAAGTATTTCAACAGAACAATATTTTAACATCGCTAGACAGAGTGAGAAAACTGAGTGCAAAACGTTTGCAGCGGGAATTCATAACGCTATTTTAACTTTTCCTTTCTTCACTTTGCTTTAAATGCATTTCGCTATTGACTTTAGTAAATTAATTAAACTTATACTAATCAAAGTTAAGCTGGAGTTACTTCAACTCTCTATTCAGATTCACAAAGAGCTGTGTATATTGTGGATACATACAATACTCCTTTTGATAACGGTTATTATGGAACGGAATTGTTCTCTACAGATAATAATAGATACTTAGTTGACATTTAACCGTGTGAAATTAATTAAATAAGGCTGAAATTTACTTACCTAACTTAGGTTGGAATGAAATGAAAACGTTTTCTTATCAAATTCCTCAAAGCCAATCGTCAAATAGCCTGTACTTACATAGCGGCTCACGCTCGAATCGAGTGTTATTGTAGAGCGAAGTAAAATCAGGAAACATTACCTCATTTTCATTTTAATGAAAATATCATTTCCTTCCAAGAAGGTATATCCAAACTTTACATCCGTCATTTTGCATGGGCCAACGGTCGAGTGCGGAGGCAGGGGTGCAAGGGGGTCGGCGCGGCGGGTGGAGAGGCGCCACCCCGCGGCCCCCTCCCCCCACGTGGGATCGATACGTCATTTGAGCTGGTCGCCATGGAGACCGCGAACGGAGCGGGGCGGCGCCGCGGCTTCGGGATGGTGGGTGCACGGAACTCCACGGGCCCGCGGGCCCCGCCAAATGAAAAAATAGATACAGCCTTATTTGGGACAAATCCCTCTATAAAAACAAGCCAGTTAAGATGCGGAATTGAGATGTTTCTGTTTATTATGTCTAGATATTTATGTTGCACTCCAAATTGAGTGTTTACCTACTTGTAGTCTAAGAAGTAGGTAGTCAACTTTTAGGGCAAATTTTTTTATATGACCAAGTCCGTTCACCTTGGGACTTTAGGTAATTAGGTCGATAAACGAAATGATACTATGTCAGAACCAACAACCCTGAGCCGGTATTTTATGCACACTATAAAACAATTAAAATACAAATAAAAAAAGCAGTGATAGCCTAGTTGTTTGACCTATGGCCTCTCAAGCAGAGTGTCGTGGGTTCAAAACCTCCGGCTTGCACCTCTGAGTTTTTCGGAATTTATGTGCGGAATTACATTTGTAATTTATCATGAGCTTTTCGGTGAAGGAAAACATCGTGAGAAAACCTGCACACACCTGCGAAGCAATTCGATGATGTGTGTGAAGTTCCCAATCCGCACTGGGCCCGCGTGAGAAGTATAGTCCAAGCCCTCTCATTCTGAGAGGAGGCCTATGCCCAGCAGTGGGACGTAAAAAAGGGCTGGTGATGATGATGATGATGATGATGATATAACAATTATAAGAACCTTGCTTCGTTTAATTAAATAAAGTATTTTAAGTGTCTAATTTCAAGTTGCTGTTTTCTTAGACTTCTCTAAGTCTTCATGTTGGCTAGACTGAAGTTCAATAACCCCAAATGTTAAAATTTCTGCTAGGTGGGTACTTTATCGTAGGTATTTAAGTTTTCCCCGTTTCACTGTACGTGTATTTAAGGAAACTTTCAACTGGTGATTGATGAATTAATTGATTAATTGTTGCCTGACGAACCATTACCGTAGTGCTAAAACGAACTCACGTTCCCAAGTAGCCTAGAAGTGCAATAGCAAAGTCATATTATAGCTAATTAAAGGCGTTTTATGTAAAATGCGTAAAGCAACTCACCAAAATATACATTATGGTGCCCTGTACGGCTGCGAGACGTGGACCATGACGCAAAGAGATAGGGAGAGAATGGAGGCGTTCGAGAGTTGGTGCTGTTGCGAAGGATGGAATGGATTGGTTGCATCAAGAGTCATCAATGAGAGGGTCAAGACCAAGGAAGTGTGGGGAAGAAAGAAATATTCTGAAGGTGGAGACTCATAGTGAAATAAAAACGGATCACTCACGTATGTAAGGCGAGTTTAGCCCGACATGTTTCGGACTAATTCGTAGTCCTTCCTCTGGGAGCGCACGACCCAGCGGCTGCGAGACGCACACTGCGCACCGCGGCTCTGCTCAGTGAGTGATCCGTTTTTATTTCACTATGATTGAGTCTCACGGTAGTTTCATGTAAAGGTGGAGACTATGAGAGGGAAAATTTTGCGCCATTTGATACGACACAACTATCTGTTCCTATAAATTATAGAAGGTAAAATATTAGAAGGAAAGAGAGGAAGGGGAAAGTCGAGAATAGAGTATTCGGATCAAATAAAAAAGAAGACAGACGTTGTGTCATATCGTATTGGAAAGAACGGACTGGAGGGAATCGCATCGACAATCAAGAGTTATCACTTAAACAAGATGATGATGATGAGACAACAAGGAGGGTATACTTTCAGCATTGCGTGTGTCTTGGGCAATAAAATATCATTCGCAGTCGTACCTGTATTATCAGAAAATGTGATTAGATTATATTATGGTTAGATGTTTATCGTGAAACTACCGTGAGACTCAGTCATAGTTTAGTAAGCAATAGTAGTTTAATAAATGGATCACTAACGTACGATTATATAAGTCGAGTTGAGCCCGATATTGTTTCCCACTAAATAATTGGACAAAATTATTGGTTCCATTTATAGCCCGAAAATAATTTATAAACAATCTGTGTACATTATACACATGAATACTGCTGTGTACTGTATCAGTTAAGACGAAGCGGAGAAAAAACTGTAGCACGCGTCGGGTCGCCGCGAATATTGTGAAATTTGTGAATCCAGCCTTATGCGTCGGCGTTAAGGAACTTTTTATGTGAGATGTAGGATATGTCACGTTTGTTATTATAGTTTTAGGTACCCATCTGTACAGTTTGACGTTTTAATCCTCAAAATCGGAAAAACACGATAAACTATCCTATTATTTTCACTACTTCAGTAACCCAGGGCCATGCTGACTATTATTTTAAGCGCAACAAGCATAAAATCTAAGAACGTCTGTGTAATTACAAGGAGCAGTTAACCTGTATCTTTAGTGGATCATTAATGGACACCGGTGAAGACATCGATTGGCGAACCTTTCTGGAAGTCCAAAAGTTATGATGAGCATTTCTCATAAAAGTAACTTGCAAACTCTTTTACGTAGACATAAACTTAGCCTAGCGTTGTACAATTCCGTAGGTACAAGTGCGTCAAAACGAATAGTTAGTAAAGAGTATATGTTTGAATCTATTTTATTTATTATACTTCCAAAAAAAAACAGAATATCTTACTAGCTTCTTTGGCTCTACATAATTATGTAATATAATACTAAAGTAGTTGTAAGTTTAAAAAAAACAGCTCATAAAAATAAATCTTCATCACTGGATTCACTATTTTTTTTACGATACTAGAACAGAAAACTCTGGAAGTTGTGTATTTTTACCTAAGACCATAGAGTAATATAATATACAGGGAATAGAGCGCCCTCTCAACGGAAAAAAATGTCACCCTCAACCAGCCTCTACAGCAACGCCATCTTTTATCTGTGATAATCAACAGAACAGATTTCATAACACACACACGCGCGCAAGCACGGACACACACGCGCGCGGGTTCACACTCGCGCGCGGGAGCACACACGCGCGCACACACACATGCATGCGAGCGCATACACACGAATTATGTGTACACACTCTTAGTAGAGTTAGACATTATGAAAAATTCAAACTCAGAATTCAAAATCGTTTATTTCGTATATTATACATTTAAAGCGTCCAAAATCGCAACAACTAACAATACCACAAAACAACAAGTCTTCACAAATCACAAGCATCTGATATCGCAATAAATAACTGAAACAATACAGAAAGATTGTAACTAAAGCGTCCAAATTTTCGCCGCAAAGTCCAATACACACGAACTGACACTAATAAAACGGAGGAGCTGAAAATCGACTCTACGTATTTACTAATGGACAATTAACGAAATAACAGTTAAACATTGCGCATTTCCTAAAAAACAGAAAGCCGCTGGGCGCTGCATGCTGTATGACGTTTACTTGAGTCCGAAAATTTTGAAGGAATGTACAATACAAAAAAAACGTAACGTAACGGAATGTAGTAGGTGTACCAAAAACCGTTTTTTGTCTTCTTTGCATGATGATACATTTGCAATTTTTTTAACAAAAGTACATACAAGTAATAATTTGTGACTGAAAATTACAAGCCTTCGGTTCGATATTTTTTCATAAAATTTTGCAAGATATTATGAAAAAAAAGTAAACCGTATTTTTTTTAAACCGACAGCAATGATTAACGCACTAACTCCTAAAAAGTAGCCTTACACAGGTAAGAGATGGCGCAGCTAAAAACTTCAACTGTCAAATACAGGTAACTTTCCTCCCCCTGCCTAAGACGGAGTCGGTAAGAAAATTAAGCCTATGTTATTCCTCAATATCCAAACTATCTTCTTACCAAATTTCATCTAGATTGGTGCAGCGGTTTTCCCGTGAAGAGGTAACAAACAGACATACAGAATCAATCAATCAATCAATCAATTATTTATTTGTAAAACATAGGTACAAAACAGATATAAAAAACAAGAGCACAGTAGACCGTATATGTTTTGCTATAGGTGGCGTACAAAATTTAGTCTCTAAAAATGCATGTGTGTTATACATGCAACATAGACCAACTAAGATGACAATATTCAAAATAATTAAAAATGCACAAAAAATAATAACAATGTCAAAAATTATAATATTTACTATAAAATTGTCAACTATATATTTATGTCATTAAAAAAAATATTAACAGAGAGACAGAGTTACTTTCGCATTTATAATATTAGTTAGGATTACGATAGGGTTAGTGTCTTGTTAAAGCCGCTACTTAGTTTGATAGTTAAATAACAAAAATAAATATTTCAAGGGGGGGGGCACTCCATAAGTATATAAAAACAGTTACATACATACGCTTAACAAATACTTTCAACGAAAATTGTTTTCAACATGATTGGATTTACCGCTTTTGAGTTATTTCCGAAAAACTACGTATCTCAACAAAAGGACGTGAGTGCCATGAAGATACGCCCTTATTTTCAACGGTTGTACTGCATTTCTTTGTAGTAATGGTTACGGAACCCTACACTAGGCATGGCCCGTCCGACATGCTCTTGCCCGGTTTTTTATACGTTTATAATTTTTGTTTTAAATTTTAAATTAGTGTTCAGGTTATCCAGTTAAAAGTTATGAAACAATTTTGGATCGGGCAACATTGCTTCAAGTTAAATACAAAATACATACTAGTATTTCGTCATCAATACAGCGTCATGCTGAGTCGAATTGAAAAGTGAAACTAGTAGTAGGCAATGGTTAGGATACAAATAAACAAAACAGATATGAATCTGTATAATATCGACAAAAAGGTGCCTTTAATTTAAGAACTATATTTCCATTTGTTTGTTTCTGGCAAGGTGTACATTAAAAAACAAAAAAAAATTCTCATAATATGGGTAATAGGGTATGCCATTCCGTTTACAGTGCCCTAAGCTTGTCGAATCCTGCGTTACGTTACGGTTATCATATCGAGATCGAGAAATCTCATACTAAATTTTAGTTCCAAATACGCTCACGGGCGGGCGCTGTTTCAAACGTCATACAAACTCGTTATAGTTTACTATTCGATTTTACGTGACGCAGGATTCGACAAGTCGTGCTTAGGGCACAGATAACCCCAAAAAGAAAATTATACTTTAGCAAAGTCGTATTCCTTTTAGGTAAGTAACATACTAGCACACTACCATTTATCCCTTTTGCACTAGCATAATCCGCGATATAAACTACATAGTGTGCTAGGCCCATAGGCCGCTTTGAGCTGCCGTGCTTCAGTCAGGACGCTTTGGCTTTTATATGGAATCGGCAAAGCATAAGCAATATTTTCGGTGATGCAAGCGCTTATAAACTGCGGTATTGGATAACTGAGAAACTACGGATATTCTTTTGAGCTTTATCAATTTTCAACGGGTAGCATGCATTTTTAAGTGACAAAAATACACAAAATTATGCTCAATACTTTTGTGGTTCAATAATAGTGCATAAGATATATAAAAAAAAAACTAGATAAGGCCAGTAATGGTAAGTACAAAATATGTAGGTACATTTCGATTTATGAGTATAGCAAGATAAATCCTGTTCCATTTCATATAATACATACAGATTGGAAAACAGGACAAAAATATGAAAACGGGAAGAAATATAAAATACGTACATAGAGATATTTAACCTATACATTTACAAAGAAAAACAAGAGAACCGCCATAAAACAAGATAACTGATATACTTTTTATCTTACTTAAAATCTAAGTTATTACTAACCGGAACTGAACTGCATTAATATCTAATAAGATATAGAGCAACGATTCGAAGTGGGTCTAGTTAATTATAATTCAATTGTAATGAGTTTGAACACGAATCCCAACTAAGCCGATAGTAAATCCAAAGGCACTTACAAACTATCGCAAGCTTCATAGGTCAATAATACAAACCAATATTACGTTAAAATTGTTAAACCTGAACGAAAGTATTATACTTATTCTTATACAATTCAACCTACAAATATACAAACTTTCAAATACGTGTATTTGCTTATACAAACAAGAAAGTTAGCGAACAATATAAAAGTAATGGGATAGAGTGAGACGGCGAAGACAGTCGGCGCGGGTGCGAGAGGGACACGGTTATTCAAATTGAGGGTACATATTTCTACATAGGTAACAAATAGCTAGTAAAGAATTATATGGACATTCCTGTTTTAATATTTTGGATTAGCGTCCATACTTTTCGAGAGTAAAGTAAACCTTTTCTCATAACTGCCGACTTTTCAATGTTTGGTTTTTTCCTTAATATCGCGACAAGTGGTGGTTGAACTAATTAGTAAGCGGTTTGATATACAGGTAATTAGAGATAGATCGTTTCCGTGAATTGGTTTATATTATACATACCTATTTAGGTTTAATTGGATAGAATATTTTTTTGCTTATCCGTATCCGAATATAACTTCTTAACTTAACATTTTAACTTCTACGTTTTAACATATATTTACTTAAGAATATCAGATTTTATAATTTGCAACAGAACTATTGCCTACACAAAAATGGAGCCAAGTAAGTACATGGAACTTTTGAGGGATCATTTGTACGTATTTCACGCGAGCATTCCGTAATGCCGTTATATGTGAATACAGTATCTTCAAGTAAAACGAGAGTGAAACATATTTAAATTTCGCTCATTAATCTTGTAGACTAAAATAACCCTTAGTTCATAATATTGTACCTACAGTAATAACTACATTTATAATCCGCTCCCTAATATTTAACAGTGAAAAAGAAAAGGCATTCCCATGTTATGATTATTGAACAAAAAGTAGAAAAGTTGAAGAGAGTTGCAGGAGCAACTTCAAGAACAGGTATTTACACTGTTTGAATATGTAGGTTGTGCAGGTAGTTGAAGATTATTTTCTGTTAATTTAATTTATGTATAATTTTGTGGATAGACAATTATATATCATATCATATAAAAGTAAAAAAAGGACGAGACCAAGATCATTTTATTTAGGTACTTTGAACGGACTGGATTGCGCTTTGAAAAGTTAACATTAGCTGTGCTAATGTCCTGCATTCCTTGAAGAAATTGCAAATAATTAAAATCAGTAGTGGGCTAGGTAGAGCGTTAAAAGCATTTATTTTAATAGGTTAATGTCAATAACGCAAGTAGGTACTCTACTTTATCACAATTACTAAGAAAATGTTACGTAACTAAGTATTATGTGAGATCGTTATAGTTTAACAGGTGCCACGCATATGCTTAACATTATTGGTTAAAGGCCGCATCGACTTCAAATCCATTCATTATAATAAACCGATACGCGCACTAAATTCTGTGTTAAGTTCATTGGTAATTTTAATTATAATCAGTGATTTATTTAAGGTGGTACGATATTTTCATCAGAAATTTTGTAAATACAGCCCACTTAAATAATTGTAAGTATGTTTTTAAGATATAAGTATACATATTAACTATAGAGACGTATTTACTCTCGTATCTTATCCGAATAATGTTACGAGATCATGAAGGAAAGGGGTAACTACATGTCAGACATGGTGATATTTGTCGACTTTACATAAAAACTGTACGCTAGCGACATCTATCGCTAGGTCCCGGAACGCTTTTAATAAGTAGCTGGGAACCCTGCTTTGAACTATGTTATCCCGACGTTGTGCTGACGCCATGTTGCTCAGTGCATTAATTTGTCACTAGAGGGGGTGTATTCAGTTCAACAACATTTACTCAGGTTTTGTATTCAGTCGCGGCACACTTCAAACAACTGAAAAAATATTAAACTCTACCTTACTGCAAATTTTGCTACGGCTGAAATTATGTATCTATATTGAAATTACGAGGTAAGTACCTACTTGAGACCAAATCATTCCTACGTATCTACTGTAAAATTGTTTTAGTAGGTATTTGTTTAGTTATTTTTGTACAAACTTCATTACGGTATCATTTGCCACACGAGTTCTACATTTTGCCACGTGATCGAACGCTGCACTTTTACTAGTTAAAACGTGCCTAATTTAGAATCATTTGAGATGCATGTTTCCTTCCTTATGAATCCCAACTTGTAGTAAAATTAGTAAAGCTTGCTTACATAATTTCCACATACACTAACGAGGACACCCATAGCACCTGTATTCTAATGAACCAAACATTGCGAGGCGACCATGGGAATCCTAATCCTTTAGGATAAAGGATTAGGATTCCCATGGTCGCCTTCCGGCTTCATCGTCAGATCAGAGGCCTTAATCGTCTCGCTATCTCTTTTTCACACGATCTTGTAACATTTGACAGAACAAGATGGCTAATGCCAAAGCGAAGCGAACGATGTATATAGGTACATATAATTTAATGAAATTATTTGTTTTATCTACGAATTAACATTTATTTGACTATTTAAAACATAAATGTTTGGTTGATTAGAATACAGGCCGTGAAGACACGGGAAAATCGCTGCACCAATCTAGATGAAATTTGGTAAGATGATAGTTTGGTATTGAGGAATAACATAGAGCGACTTTTTATTAAAATTATACAGGATGTGCGGGACGGATCTAACAAAAAGAAATGGCATGTTCCTGAGTTAATTTGGAGTGGAAAATGTAGTATCAAGTTTGCTCAATTCGGCTTAGTTTGGAAGATATTTAACTTTTTGTAAAAAAATAATCTTAAAAATTCTTCAGTGCAACATGCCCTAAGAATAAGCAACGTTACAGCTCTTCAAGCCTAAGAAGTCGCTTTAACAACTAACGTCAGAACTTTGAATGGTTGTCATTGTCAAACAACAATGAAATCGTCAAAACAACAAACGTGTAATTTTCTCCGTTTTAAGATAAAATTATGTTAAAAAATTAAGATTCAAGACAAAATTCAGACCAAAGAACATTATGAACTCTTTTGGGTCTCCCCTAGTCGTCATTAGTGAAACATTTTGGGCGTTTTGTGTGTTGTGAACGAAACTAGTGATAGGTAAATTCAGCCCAAAACATTCCCAAAACAAAGTTCAATAAGCAATTTACGAAATAATCCTGCAACAATCATTTGGAAGAATTACGAAACTTAGTGGCAGTTCTCGCGGGATAGCGATAACCGAAATCTACGCGGACGAAGTCGCGGGCAACAGCTAGTCTGTATTAAAAGATCGCAATCCCATTGACTTTTGGCTAGTTTGAATTATCTTATCAAGGATTCTGGTGCTAGGTGATATCTGAGGTCTGATGATGGAGGCAGAAGATAAAAAAACTCTTCACTGGTCAACAGTAGGTACATACAAAAAACTTTGATACGCATTTTATTTAGACAGAAATGCAAGTACAGTCGTAAAAAGTCTTGTAACTAATAAAAACCGGCCAAGTGCGAGTTTTACTCGCGCATCGATGATTCCGTACAAATTTGTAGGTAATATGTAATTTTTAGGTCGTATGTCACGGGAAGCGTTTCAAGCTTTCAAGATGACCAGTGTTATCAGAGCCTTGCTCCTAAGCAAAATGTACGACGCACTGTGGGGTTATATTATATTGGTCATAGACATAAAAAAATAAATTTGTTTTATTATTTCTGTAATCTTTACCTAAACTTCTATGGTATAGAATTATTTCAGATATTTTTCTTTGTCAACTTCGGAGATATCCTGGGGAGAACAGAGATACCCCACAAGACCCAGTACCCCAATTAATTTTTTTAAGACCCCAGGCCCTTTCATTCCCTATTAAGATAAAATCTTTTAACAAAAAGTAAAACCGCCTTAAAAAAAACGTGAAATAATCCCCAAAAAGCCATGAGTTTCATGGCCTAATAGCAGAAATATGAAGTCGGTGCGGTGCTAGCGGAATATTCTTGGAATGAAGCACCGACTTCATATTTCTGCTAGGCCATGACACTCATGGCTTTTTGGGAATTATTTCATGTTTTTTTTCTGAGGTTTTTTTGAAGGCGGTTTGTTAAAAGATTTTTTATTTCACAATTTTTAGTTACGTTAATAAATATTATCCTCTTAAAATATTATCCTCCATCTCCTAACCGTTAAAGAGTTGTACCTTCCATCATCACCTCATCAACACGAGATGATGACTACCAGACGCAAGTACTTGAATAGCTTTCGAAAATATATGAAACAAATGATAAGTCCCTATAAAATTTGAGGGTTGCCCTCGATTTCCCTGGGATTCCATCATCAGATCCTGACTTGGTGACAATGGGACCAACTAGAAAGTATACCCTTTCAAACAAAAAAATAGTTTTTGAAATCGGTCTAGCCGTCTTCGAGTAATCGGGGAACATACATAAAAAATATATATATTCCGACGAATTGAGAACCTCCTCCTTTTTTTGAAGTCGGTTAAAAAGTATTTTTAATTCATTTTTATTTACTAAATGGTTGGGCAAGTAGGTATCATCTAATACTATTCCAAATATCGAGTCGATAGCATTAGTAGTTCCTGGGATAACCGACAATGTAGAGTGCAGTGTAGAGATTGTTCATTGCAGTAATGTGATAATAAGTAAAACTATTTTTATTATGCGTTTATATTATTTTACTATGCGTTGGAGCTACACCTTCGGGATTGTACAGATAACACAACAATACCTTTCGTTATTGCATTTTTTAAACTTTATTTAGTTCAGAAAAAAGTAAAACGACACCAATTCATTTGAAATATTTTATTTAAAACTCTCATGCACAGTTTGCATTGACAGCTAGATTGTAGCTTGGTAATAACTAATTAAACAAATAAAAATAAGTTTGAAATTGATCTATTGTGTTTTAAACGGAAACCTGGATATTATCGTATTACTTTTAATGTACCAACGTGTGTGATTTTTTCATGTTTATATTCGACTCATTACAATTTAAATCAAAACTACAACTTTAAATAAATAAGAAGAAATATAACTACAACCTACATATACAGAAGAAGATTTGTACGAATTAATGCAATCGCTCCTTAAATTCCTCTTTAATTCCCTTCCTGGAGCGACCGCAAAGTGTGTACTTTCGTACCCGCCTCGATCTGTGGCACATGAAACATCATGTTTTTAAGTCTACCAGCACTTTAATATCAAAAGTTACAAAAGATCCTACAATATGCTCGTTAACACCATACTGCAAAAAGTTCTTTACAAAACACTTTTAAAAATATTGGTCACTATCACTAAATAAGTGCTAGTAAACACTGTAGCCCTCACGAATTAGAGAAAACAAGATCAGTCACGATGTCACTGTCTGTCAGACGCAGGGTAGGAAAAGCGCCGGCCGAGGTGCGCGCGCTGCGCCGCGTCGACGGACGCTTTTCGCCCTATCATCATGAAGTGGCTTCTTTTTTCTAACTTCTAAATTAAAATAGTCACTGGTCTTAAAACATGGCTTAAGTACTATACACCTAAAATATATAAATTATTACAAATTAAGTAAGGCATTTACATCAGGGATCCTTATGAGTTACTTCATATTTACACGATACTAGATCGCTTATTGTAACATCGTGTAAAAACAAAGATTTTGACTAAACTTATTTCGGTAAATTAAGTGTACGAGTAAATGGTCAAGATTTCGGCGATCTAATGACCTACGACACGAAGCTGGCATTGTTTATATTTGTTATAATATTTCGACATCGAATCGCTTCGCTTTGGTCAATTTTCACTTTTCGAGTTTTTATCATAATTTTTGAAACTCTGTAATCATAAAGGCATAGTCGATCACAACTTAGCACTATCGTTTGGCACTGACTTTTGTTAATGAAAAGATAAATAATAATAATAAATTAGCCTTAATAATGAAGACCCGAAAACACTAACAATTTAGATTTGGAAAAAATCTAATTCCATATTTTAATCACAGTCAAGTATTATTGAGTTGTGCGTGCCACGACTTTATGAAAGTTACAAAAAAACAATTACCATATATGACACGAAATCTTATACTACTCCTTCGGGATAATTTGAGCATTATTCTTGTGCATAGAAGAGTAGATGGAAGTATTATCACATAGGTCCTTCATCCTAGTGACGTCTGCGGCGAGTGGGCGAGGTCGCGGGGCCGGGGGAGTTTCACCTTCGCCGCTTGGCGGACACGGCGGCGGCGATCATCTGCCGCAGCATGGGCTCGGGCGTGCACACCTTGGGGTCGCACTTCATCTGCCCGTCTCCTCCACATCTGGAATCACATGCAAACACGTTTAGGACCACTTTTTTTTTCGAACAATCTTAATTACTAATGGCTCCGTGAGCTGTAGACCTCGCGACGTCATTTCTGATCTTTTTTTGGGGGGGGGGGGGGGGGGGGGGGGAGAGACAAAGAAGGTCCCTTGTTTTGGTTTTCCCTCAAAAGGAAAAAACGGAACCCTTATAGGATCACCTTGTTGTCAGTCTGTCTGTTTGTCAAGACCCTTTTTTTCTGGAACGCGTGGAAACACTGAGGAAAAGCAGGGGGATCTTTGTACGGAACCCTCGTGCGCGAGTCCGACTCGCACTTGTCCGGTTTTTTTTTATTTAAGAAAATTAAATGCTTCTGTTCTAAGTACATATCTAAGTATAATTGACCGAGCGAAACTTTCGAGTCGAGGTTATTAGACGAACGAATTAACTAAGTAATGTTTATTTAGGTATTTACCGTTTAATAAGAAAATAAAAGTCTATCACGATTAATTACCTATTGCACACTTTTAACATGAAACCACTGTGATACTCAATCATAGTGAAATAAAAACGGATCACTCACGTGTATATGTCGAGTTTAGCCCGACATGTTTCGGACTAATTCGTAGTCCTTCCTCTGGGAGCGCACGACCCAGCGGCGGCGAGACGCGCACAAGCGAAACTCGAGTTATATACGTGAGTGATCCGTTCTTATTTCACTTTAATTATTGCACACATTTACTTATGCAGGGTTCGTTTTAATGAACCGTCAAGACTCAACCAGGGGTTAAGTAAGTCTAAGTGAGCACCCGTGTGAAGGTTTTTTTAAACAGAAATTTAAAAAAACATTCTCCCTTATATAATATTGTCAATTAGCAGAGGTAATCAATGTATAGTTTTTTTTTATAATATTTTTCAAAGTACTTAGAGACTTTTCAGGGTTTCAACCCCTGGCTGAAGTCTTGACGGTTCATTACAACGAATCCTGTATGCTAAGAATGGTTTGGTCAAACCACATTTTAAAGTTTCATTTAATAATCGAGAAAAACGACAAATAATGCAACGTTGCCAGCTCAGCAGGAATAAACGCTCTTAATTAAGTTATTTTATATTTACTCAATATACAATAATATTTTATTTAACTGTAACATAACCAACATACATACACCAATGTGTATGTTTATAAAACGAGCCCGAAGGGCGAGATTTTATAATAAATCACACGAGTGTATAATGTCCAGTTATGTACCGTTGCATACATTACTTTTTCTACGACTTCATTGTAGAAATAAGAAATATTTTAAAGTACATACTTTCCGAAAAAGACGTACCTAACACTTTTTCAATTCACCATTTCATGAAGTTTTCCGGCAGCATATTTTCCGTCACTCTGTGCCATTAGGTATTATAATTTCTTCGGCAGTACACATTTAGAATTTCCTTTACCTATTTAACCGAAACAAATCCGATAACTACCTAATTACAATTTTTGCGTTAACAGTAAAACTCGTCAGCTGACTCGTTTTTTTTTCATTTACCACAGACCACAGAGCGTATTAGCGTGTTCTCAGTTACGGAATTGTGCTTAAAAAATACTCCTTAATTATGATTGGCTTACAGCTGTTCTTACTCATGTTTAAGCAACCAATCACGAGGCACATGCATGTTTAAAAAAGCTCGATATCAGAATCGAACTTAGTATTATTTTTTCAAATAGAGGGGTGAGGGGAGGGTGCGCGCTGGCGCCGACACATTATTGGTAGATCAAGTCGTTCTGCCCCTCCCTCGCTTCGTTCACGCGTCACGTGTCTCTTGAGTACTGTTGCGCACGGATTGTTTTACTGTATTAGTAGTAAGTACGTTATGATGTCGTAGTTAGTGAAAAAATGCCCAAATATAAAGTTTGAACACGGCAAGCCAGAAAAATGGTTTACGACGTGAATTGTTATGTTAAAAAGGAAACTAATTAAATCATGGGTAATTAAAAGCACGTAAAAAATGCTACCAAGAATCTGAATAAACATACTAGCAAAATAAGTTACAAGCGAAAACGAGTGTTATATGACTTATAGACTAAAGGTACAAAAAAATGCGAAATAAGAAAAATATATTTCAAAGAAATACACTCAGAACTTAACAATTTTGTGCGCAATTGTACAGATGCGCCAAATTGCTCCCACCAGTTTCGCCGAGCGATCTTAATCCATCGCGCGGCCTATATGGGTTATTATGTTACTGAATTTTGATCATAGAGCATAGAACTTGAAAAAGACCTAAAACATTAGTTATTATTGTATACTTTTTTACCATTTAATTGAGAGATTATAATATAGGAGTAGAAAAAAATGTCTATTAAACACTCACGTGCAATGTAAACATGGTCCTGATGATGCTCGCACGACTTCTCCTACTTTATATGTGTGCCCCTTTATCTGACAACCTCTTCTTTGCGCTGCGCCCTTGTAAGCGTGAGGTAGGAAGTGCGGCGGCAACGTTGTGGTGGTGGTCGTCGTCGTCGTCGTCACGTTGAGAGTAGTCGCCATGGACACGGGGCATTCGTACCGAGGACAACAGAAACCTTGGATAGGCTCTTCATGACAACCATGAATGGGAGGAGGACAACTTTGTTGTAAGCAAATAATATCACTTCTGAAGCAGAAGCAGAAATCACAAGGATCGTCTCTTGGTATTTGCTGGGCTGATACGTAAACCTTTCCTCCGTATCGACAAGTTCCGGGTCCAAACGCTTGATCTTCTTCGCCGTAGTCGGGTTCTTGTCCATAACCACTGGTTCCACTTGGCGGGAACTGACTTTCGCTGTCGGGCTGTGGCGCTTCTTCAGTAGTTTGAACTTCATTAACGCCAGGTTTGGGTAATTCGTCGGTGATATCAGGCTTCTGTGTTTCGGGCTCAGAGGCTGGTTTGTTGGCTTCATCAGGTTTTCCGTATTTATCAACTAGAGAAGGACTAGTAAGATCTTCTTCTGTTTTGATAGTTGTAGCTTTAGTTGTTGCCAGGATAAATTCTTCTTCTGGGGCTGTTGTTTCATGGGGCTTCTCTGTAGCCAAAGGCACTAATTTGTCGGCTTCTCCCTGGGCATTTGTCGATGGTTTATCAGCATCTTTTTGTTCCTCGTCTGGAGCAGAGGTAGAAATTACGTTAGTTTCCAGGTCTTGCGGCTTCTCAGTTAGTTGCACCTCTTCAGTAACACGTGAAGGTGTAATTGTTGTTACTTCTTCAGACACCAACGACGGCTCCGTCACTTTTTCAGAAACAGTTTCCTCTGTAACATGTGCAGGTTCATCTTTTTCAGTTGGTATAGCTTCTTGTTTTGGCGGCAATTCAGCTTCAGTAATCGGAGCAGATTCAGTAACTTCATCGACGGAGATTTCAGTTGTTGGTACATAAGAGGCTCCAGTAGATAATCCTTCATCAGGTGACTCGGTATAAATATCTTTTTTATGGGTATGTTCTTCTAATAGTACTAAGTATGGTGTTGTTTCTGGATATTCAGACATTTGTTCTGAACCTTCAGACGCTTTGGTACTTTGACTTTGGGCTTCTTGGTCGGGTGACTTACTGACAGTGTCGTCTTCTTCATCAATTGGTTGGTGCTCCGTTACAGGTAACTCTGGTGATTTTATGTCTGGCTGAACTGATTCTGATGAAATCGATGATTCAGTACTGGCATCTTCCTTTTCTGGTTCTATATGTTCTTCTGGTTTTGCTGATTCGACAGTAGGCATTTCTGAGTATAATTTTTCGTCATCTTTTGGTTTATCATCATCACTATCTTGCACGCTCGTAGTTGGTCTAACTATATCCTGAGACTCTGTCACAAGTGATTCTGGAACCTTTGTGCTTTGTTCATGCAGTAACTCAGCTTCCTGTGACATTGTTGTATTATATTTCGGTGATTCTGTTGCGGTAATTTCTGGAATGACTTGTGGAGTTTCTGTTTTTTCGTTCTCTATAACATCTTGATTCATTGGAGTTCCTGCCATTTCCTGTTGAGATTCTGTTGGAGAAATTTCAGGAATGCTTGTTACACCATCCCGGGAAACTGGTGATTCTGTTATATCATGTTGTGATTCCGTTGCTAAAGTTTCTGGGATGGTGACTGCTTCATCCTGAGCCGCTGAAACGTCTGTCACTTCCTGTTGAGATTCTATTCCGGAAGTTTCTGGAATGCTTGTTGCACTATCCCCGGACACTGGTGATTCTGTTACTTCCTTTTGTGATTCCGTTAAGGAAGATTCAGGGCTGGTGATTGCTTCATCCTCAGTCACTGGGGTTTCTGTCACTTTCTGTTCAGATTCTGTTGCGAAAGTTTCCGGAATGCTTGTTGCAATATCCTGGGACACTGGAGTTTCAGTTAATTCCTTTTGAGATTCCGTTGCAAAAGTTTCTGGGGCGCTGGTTACAATGTCCTGGGCAATTGGAAGATCTGTTACGTCTTTTTGAGATTCTGTTGTCAAAGTTACTTGAATGTTGGTTGCAACATCTTGAGTCATTAGAGTTTCAGTAGCTTCCTCTTGGGATTCTGTTGCAGATTTTTCTGGAATGCTGGTTGCAACATCCTGGGCCATTGGAACATCTGTTACGTCCTTTGGAGTTTCTGTTGCAAGAATTTCTGGTTTGTTGGTTGCAATATCCTGGGCCATTGGAGCCTCCGTTACATCCTTTGGAGTTTCTGGTACAGGAATTTCTGGTTTGTTGGCTTCCGGAGCTTCTGTGGCTTCCATTTGGGATTCTGTTGCAGAAATTTCTGGAATATTCGTTGTAACATCCTGAGGAACGGAAGATTCTGTGGCTTCTTTTTGAGATTCTGTGGTAGGAATTTCTGGAATCTTGGTTGCGATATCTTGGGATACAGGAGCTCCTGTTCCTTCCTTTTGAGTTTCGATTGCCGAAGTTTCTGGAATTACAGTTTTATCATCCTCTGCCACTGGAGCTTCTGTCGTATCCTTTTTGGTTTCTATTAAAGGAATTTCTGGAATGCTGGTTGCAGCCTCCTGGTCTGCTGGGGTATCCATCACTTCTTTTTCAGATTCAGTGGCAAGCATTTCTGGAATGCTAGTTATAACATCCTGGGCCATTGGAGTCTCTGTTATTTCCTTTTGAGATTCGGTCGCAAGACTTTCTGGAACGTTAGTAGACTTATCTTCAGCCATTGGTGTTTCTGTTACTTCCCTTTGAGATTCTGTAGCAGGAGTTTCTGTCACTTTAATAGCAGAGTCTGTAGCAGGAATTTCCGGAATGCTGGCATCATGATCCTGGGTCTCGGGAGTTTCTGTTACTCCCTGTTGAGATTCGGTTGCAGGAGTTTCTGGTATGCTGGCATCATGATCCTGGGTCTGAGGAGTTTCTGTTACTCCCTCTTGAGATTGTGTTGCAGGAATTTCTGGAATATTGGTTACAACCTCTTGGGCTCCTGGAGTCTCTGTTGGTTCGTTTTGAGATTCCGTAGCAGACGTTTCCAGAACTTCTGTAGCAACATCTTGTGCTACAGGAGCTTCTGTCGAGTCCTTCTGGGTCTCCAATGAAGGGGTGTCTGGAATGTTTGTTGCAGCGTCTTGCGACACAGGAGCTGGTGTCACTTCCGTTGGCAATTCTGTTGCAGGAATTTCTGGAATATCTGTTGCAACATTCGGAGCTACAGAAGCCTCTGTCACTTCCTTCTGAGATGCGGTTACAGAAATTTCTGGGATATGGGTAGCCGTGTCATCTGAAATTTCTGTCTTGTCCTTTGGTGCTCCTGTAGAAGGCATTTCCGGGATTTTAGTAGCCACCGCTTGAGACTCCGGTGCTTCTGATGCTTCCTCCAGTGTTATAGATATTGTAGGTACGCTTGTAACTATTTCTGGTGTTTCTGTCACATCCTTCTTTGTTGCGGTTTCTTCCTTTTCCGTTTCAGTAACGGTGGTTTCGGATAGCTCTGGAACCTTAGTTGTTATATCTAGTGAAGATGGTGACTCTGAAGATTTTTTGTCTGAGTCTAGTTCAGAAATCTCTGGAGCATTTGTAGCAACAGCCAGCGAATCAGGTGCTTTAGTAAATACAGTATAAGGTTCTTCATCAGATACATCAAGAATAATGGTTGTATCTGGATTTGGAGCTTCAGTAACATCCTTATTTGTTCCTGTTACGACTGTATCTGGAATATTTGTTACAATATCCTGCGTTTCTGGAGTTTCACTCAATTTTCTTGTTGGTTCGGTGAAAGAAATTTTGGAGTAACTGGTTGTAATATCTTGTGGCGCCGAGGCTTCAGTCGTTACTTTCTCTGGTTCCAATAGATGAATTTCTGGGACCACAGTTGGAGCATTTACATCTGGAACGCCAGTAGCTTCCTTTTCCAATTCTGTTGCTGGTGCCTCTGGAATAGCAGTTGTGGTGTCTTTTAGTTCGTATTCACTTGGCTCCGCGAATGGGTGTCCAGGTGTCACTAATTCATCCCCTGGTGCCTCTGTTGCATCCTTCTGCGATTCGGTTGCAAAGACGTCTGGAGCATTTGTGATACTTTCTTGTAGATCTGGGACGCCTTCTGGCTCCTTTTGGGTACTGATGTCTTGCGGTTCTGTGACTGACATATCAGGTGCCTTTGTTGCTATGTCTACTGTTACGTCAAATTGCTCAGATTTTTCAGTAGTTAAAATAGATTCGGTATGTTCATGAATTGTTAATTCGGGAATGTCAGTAACAGAGTCTTCCTTTTCAACAGAGTCTTCTTTAGTAGGTGTAATTTCTATGTCTTCTGACACCGTTTGCTTGGGTGTTTCAGTGTATGGCTCAGGTGACTTTGTATCAATTATTTCAGTAGGTATAGATGCAAGTGGTACAATTTCACTAGTTTCTTCATCTGGACTAGCAGATTCTGCAACTCCAGCCTCGGTAACAGAAGGTTCTAGGTGCTCTGACTGTTCAACAATAGAAACTGTCACTGGAGTTTTATCGGTGCTTGGATTAGATGCGGGAATTTCGGGTATTTCTGTTTCCTTATTTGGTTGTTCACTAGAAGATTCATCTACCAAAACAGCCTTTTCAGTTCCTGCGTCTGCGTGTTCTTCGGCACCTGCGCTCAACTCTTTTTCGCTGTCTTTATCAGTTTCTTCCATTCCTGGTTTTTTCTGATCAATTTCACTGCCGTAAGATTCCGTGGGTGAGATTTCAGATGTATCAGACTTCTGTGTAGTCAATTCTTGTTCAGCTACAGGTACGTTGATTTCAGATTCTTGCGTAGGCTTTGTTTCATCTTCTTTTTTATCTTTTACAATCGACATAGGAGCCTCAGTCGGAACTTTGTTTATATCTGAAACCTCAGAAGGCGTTATCGCAAATTCATCAGTTGTGTCATGACTGGTTGTCTTGGTATATGATTCTTCTTCAGGGGTGGCTGTAGACTCTGGAATTCGAATGCCATCATCTTCGCTAGGTAAAACCTCCGGTAATATGGGTGATTTGGTTTCTGATTCAACACCTGGTGCTACTGAAACCATGTCATCAGGTTTATTAGTAATAGGTTCATCAGATGTTACGCTAGAGCCTGGTAGTTCTGTTTCTTCTTTTTCTTCTTGTTGATCTTGTGATAAAGTGCTTAGTTTCTCGGGTGTAGCTGTATTTGTATCAAGCTGTTCTTCTAAATCGTCGCGACTGGGGCTTTCAGTTTCAAAACTATCCGGAGCAATTGTATCGCCATCGTATGATTTTGGAGTCGTCACTGTATCATGAGGTTTTTGTTCGATTGGCTCCTCGTCAAGTTTTTTGGTACTAGTTTCTTCTGACACAGGCGTATCAATGTCAATAGGTTCAGTAACATTTGATTCTGAATCCTTATGAACATAATTTGGTTCTTTAATTTCGTCAAGTGGACTTACTGTAGTCGAAGATTTAGTTTGACTTCCATCTTGTTCTTGTACGTATTCCGGTACTTTAGTATTTGAGTCAACATCTGGATAATTCTTCTCTGTATAGCCAGTAGTTTCTTCACTTATTTCTGTAGCTACATCATGTATGGTTGGGATTGGTGTTGTGAGATCATATTTCTGTTCATCATTTATAATATCTTCTTGAGGTCCTTTAGTATGGTCATCAGCTAAGGATTGTTCAGTCGGTCTATCATCGGTTACAGTATCAGAAAGTTTCGGTGCATTTGTAGACGATTCTTCTGAAGGTGCGGGAGTAATTTCTAATTGAGTCACAGTAGTTTCTTTCTGCATAGTCATTTCAGTAGTATACTCTTGTACTGCTGGAGCTTGAGTTTTTATTTCGGGTATATCAGTGATAGATTCTTCCTTTTCTTTATCACTCTCATCATGGTGTGTTGTTGCTTGGTTTTCGTCGTCTTTGACAAATATTGACGCTTCCGTTGTTATATTTGACTCAATTTCTTTCTCAACATCAGGTATTGTTTCGTCAGAAGTGGACAGGTCAGTAATTTTAGGTACAGTTTCTGTGATTGTTTCTAGAGCATCTGTTACTTGTGGAATCTTACTTTGCGATAGGCAATTAGAGTCAGTGCATTCACCAGTAGCAGGTTCGCTAACGTCTGGCACTTCTTTTCTCCTACAGCCTTCTTCTTTACATTCTTCACCAGTAGGACTTTGGTTAGGTTGGGCGCAACTGCTACCCTCTTTGCAATCTTCTGTATCTTTTGTACCGGTTCTAGATATGCATGATTCTCCTTCGCAATCTGGAACCCCTTCAGTAACTGGACCTTCTTTACAACCATCAGCATTATCGCATAGAGCCGAACTACCTGCTGGAATAACTTCAGGTTGCGCTTTGCAGTCTTCACCTTGGCAAGTTTGCTCAACAGGGATCTGACAACCATTTTCACTATCACAGATCTGATTTGTTGTAGGAGATGGCTGACACTTTCCATCTGCACAGTGAGCCTGGGGTGGAGGAGCTTGGCCATCTTTACAACCATCAACAAGATCACATGAAGGTGAACTGTCCTTGGCAGGACTAACTTCAGGCTGTGTTTTACAATTATCGCCTTGACATGCTTGAGTTTCAGGGATTTTACAACCGTTTTCATTATCACAGATTTGGTCTGGTGTAATTGGTGACTCACATTTCCCATCGGCACAATGAGCCTGTTGTAATATACATTTTTCACCAACGCATTCTTCAGTTGGTGGATGAGATCCATGGTCTGGTCTATTATCACTTCCCTTACATCCTTCTGTTCCACATTCTTCAGGCTTCTTATTAGAATCACTTGGTTCAATAGTATCTTCTTTGTCCTTGCTAATTTCACATTGATCTCCATCACATTCAACGGACAGTGTCGGTGCAGGGCTTTCTGTTCCAGCCATTTGACTGTGTGATTGAGGTGGGACAGTCTCTTTGGTATGGTCACACACATAAGTAGGGCAACAGGATTCTGGAGAATCATACATAGGTTGACAATTATCCATGTAGTCAGGTGGTGCACTACAAATGATAGGGTCGCATTTAACAATGCTACTGATACATCTACAACTCGTATGACAATTATTATTGCTAGGTACGATGCTCTCATTGCTATACGTGATTCCGTCAAGTAAGCAGTCACCTTCACCTGGTATACGGCCAGGTGATGGGATGGGATATGATTCTTCATCAATTTCATTATCGACGGGATTAACTGATGTAGTTTCTATCATGTGCTCTTTTCCTGGACTCGTAACTTCAGGTGTTATTGTGGTAGCAGGTTCAGTTTCCGTCTTAATAATATCTGGCTTACTTGAAGATTCCAAGTAGGAATCGGTGGTAGGCTCCTTAACCAATACTTCATTTTCTTGTTCTGGCAAATGTTGTGCTGTTGTTGTTTCGGCTTCTTGGTCTACGGAAGACATTGCGCTCTCAGTGGTTTGAACATTTGCAGCTACGAAGTCAGTTGCCTTCGTAGTCAACTCATCTTCTTTGTCTTCGGGTATTGTGCTTTCAGATGTCATCTTCTCATCTTCATTTTCAGGTATACTTTCTGTCACTTTGGTAGGTTCTGTAGTAGCTTTATCATCCGAAGCTGTAGGTGATGGATAATCAGCAATTGTAGTTTCAGACACAGGAGCAGCTTTGGTAGGTGCTACCTCTTCTTCAGTGGTGATAGTGTCAGTAATGGAAGACTCGTCATCATGTAAAGCAGTTGTTTTTGCATCGAAATATGATTCAGTTGTTACACTGGATTCCGTCGCCAACTTACTTTCTTCTGGTGTAGTTTTATCACTTATAGACATTTCTTGCACGTCTTCATCCACGCTTCCACTTGGAACCGTGTTTTCACCCTTATCTGGCTCGGTTGTTGCCTTGTCAATCATTTCTGAGTCCACAATAGGTATTCTTGACGTACTTGAGCCATACTGGTCAATATTGCCGTCGTTTTCGGTTGTAATAAGTGGTCGAGTGGTTTCAATTTCTGGAATATCCACTTTCTCTTCATCGATTGGTTTGAAAGGTTCATCTTCTCCGCTACCTTCAGTACCAGGTTCAAATGTTGGTTCCTCAGTAAAAGGCTCGCCAGGTTCTTTTCTATATCCACTACCTTCGACAATAACTCTTCTCGGTGGACTCAAGGTAGTAATTTCTGCGAAAGAAGATTCCGTTGTATAGTCAGCTTTTGTTTCAGTAGTTAATTCGTCGCCTTCACAGATGTATGTATCTGGACAACATTGACCTTCTCGCGGGGGCATCGAAGTACAATTCTTGCCTTCATTCTCCATAGGAGTGCCGCACTCTTGTACTACGCAAACAATGTCGCCTTTCATGCAGTAGCAATGCTCGCAAGCTTTTTCAGTTTTAATTAGTGCCCCGTCTGCGAATACTTTGTCATCATGAACACAGTCTTGAGTCATCTGCGTAACAGGTGAGACTGTGGTGGTAGTCAGCAAGAATCCAGGAGTAGGTCGCACTGTAGTGGTCATGTCATCCAAGAGCGGTATTTCATCTTCGGGGTGATCTAAAAATGTAAAAAGTATATGATGAAGTTTTTAATATTTGCGTTGTAGGTGCAGCTGTGTTTACTAATATATTTTTGATAGAACTATGTTTTAAAGTAAACAGTGTAACCACTAAATCATAATGTTAACTTACCACAAGAGTAACGAACTGGGCAACAAACATCTTTATGATAGATCGGCGTGCAACCATCTACGTGGAGTGTACATTCTTGCATAACACAAGTCGTCATGTTTCTGATGCAGTAACAATGTTCGCAGGGCTTGCTCGGGGTAGGCGGCACCTTGGCGCCCTCTGGGAAGTATTTCCCGTTGATGCTGCAGCCATATCTGTCCAGTTTGCCAAGTCCTGTTTCACCATATTCAGCCGGAGACGTCGTTGACGTCGAGGTGAGTAAGTCAACTGGAACTAAAACAAGTTCATGTTAAAAAATTATAGGATTTTTGTTGCTGTTTGTATTTTCGTTAACTGTACTACTACCATTTATGAACTAAAAACAATTATTTTGCTCATCCGCGACCACATGTGAAAAATATTTATGTATGTTGTTGCTAAGCCACACCTCCGCCTTCACTGCTGCACAATAAATGATTCAATAAATTATAGTAACATTGCCACACGATCCATAAGTAGTAAGTAAGTTTGAAGTCAAATTTACCACTGGATGCGGGTTAAAATATAAATTGCAAGACAGGCCACAGGACTCTAGTAAAATAGGACACAAGCTAACCTAAATATACTTGTAATGTAATCACAGGGTTCTTCAGCTTTTAAGATACAACGTGTTCTTATTGATAAAACAAATCAGTAATATAGAGCAAGATTTTAGACGGAATTGAATGAAACTTACCATCAGGACATGTGACAATAGGGCAGCACTGATCAGCGCGCTTTTCAACCGAGCAGTCTTGACCAATGGGCTTTGTGAAGGGACAGACTCTAAGGTAGCACATCAGCATTCGGTTGTGGCAGGTACAGTTAAGGCAGGGCTCGTTTGTCATAATTCGGTCGCCCTCGCCATAGTGCTGGAAGTTGTAGTAGCATCCTTGTTGTGCTCCTGAAAAAGTTTGAACATGATGGTGTGGTTTATTAAAAAGTAATAAATAAAATGTGTCGGTTGACCCTTTAACTTTAATATGCCTAGCAAATATTCTAATCAAGCGTCGTCGCTTTCAATATTTTAGAATTTAGGTTTAATTTAATATTTAATAATAAAAGAACATACTTTAAAGGGGTTTTTATTATTATTAGCATCGATTATTATCTGTATAACAACTACTCGTTGGACTATTCTAATGAGCATAAACACGTAATTTCTGCTGTAAGCTGCAGCATCGGATCAAGGTTACCATGTCATGGAAATACCACCGAAGTAACAGTACACCACAAATCAATCGGACTTGTGGAAGTTAGTGAGATCCCTTCGTCAACTAAGAAATGAGCCCACGATCATCAAACACATGAACAGACCTTCATAAAATATAGCTAAGAACCAAATCGATCACGTAGCTTTCAAACAAAAAACCGCATTAAAAATGAAATAAAATAAACACTAATTTTTCTGGGTCGGGGGTCAAAAAATATGTATTCAACTTACCATCATATAAGTCTAGTGCGGTTTGATTGCTGGCTGTAGGTGCTGTAAACAGAAAACAAAAAACAAGGAATTAATCCTTATCTAGTCATCACTTAATAAAAGTAAGACCTATTTATTTAAGGCCTATTTAAGGTAGTCGCCAACATAGACAGACACTATAATTGGTCCATGAAATCCAATCATTAAAACTAAACTGATTTTTAAATATCTATAGCAAAATAACTTTGTGATATGTACATAATATATTATTAAGTATAATATTTTGGTATTAAATATTCTGTTTTCTTATCATGGTCTACACGCGTCCAGCCAATGCGTGCCAAATGAAGTTGCTAGGTCTCACATAATCATAAGTTAACAACGTATTTACCAATCGCCTTTATTCAGCACGTTGTAACTAAAGAATCCGCATGCCTATATATACAATATTAACATACCTATACAAAGTGAAAAGTTTGTTCATTGTAAGTGCATGGTGAAAATATAACCGGAGTTAATTTTTATTTATATTTGATTGTTAAACTTGTCAACATGAATAAATTTTTAACACCTTGTCAGAGCACGATTAAAAATAGGTATAACGATTTAATTAATACCCAAACCAGTCCCACGGTCCCTCTGAAATCTTTTTTATTTAAATTTATCACTCACTTTGACACTACACTGGTTAATCGACCTTCCGGAACTTTTGTCATCACCTTTATAACCGTGTTTTATTGGGACCATAAGCTTAATTAGAACAGACAGACGGGTGTAGCTTTTTCACTTTTTATTACTGCCACCGATTCCTATCGATTCTAGAATATATTTTGAATATTGTTAGTAAGTAAGTAGATAAACACTTTATTGTACAAAAAAAATACGATGAAGCACAAGTTACAAACAAACAAATTTGAGTACAACAAGAGGCACGGCCGTATCATCCTTTTCTCGAAGCCATTCAGGCCATTTTCAACATCTTGTAATTTTGTGCTGGCTAAAGATAATACCCTGATTTTTTTGTAATTATAGATTACAGGAAAATCTATACGAAGTCTTTAAGAGGTCTATAAGAAGTATTGTATTAACTTAACATAGGACATTTCTAAGCATTTGTGCGTATGAACTTAATTTGACGACCGGATAGCCTAGTGGTTAGAGACCCTGACTATGAAGCTCGAGGTCCCGGATTTGATCCCCGGTAGGGGCAGATATTTGTGTGATGAATATGAATGTTTGTTCTCGGGTCTATCTATATTATAAGTATGTATTTATCTATATAAGCATGTTTATTCGTTGTCTAGTAGTACAGGCTTTGCCTGGTTTGGGACTAAGTCAATTGGTGTCTAATTGTCCCATGATATTTATGTTATGATATTTGTAGTTGTAATGTTACAACCAATTTGCTTCAAATATTTTAAGATAATCAACGTATACGGAACCCTCTCCACGCGAGTTTGACCCGCACGTGTCCGGATTTTTGGTGAGTGTAATGTAATAAAAATTGAACATATAACGAAAAAAAGCTTAGATAATTGCTCGCCACGCTTACAATCGTTCTTGCGCATATTTCAGACGAGTAAGCATTAAATGCAGAAACATCTTTACAGACGTCGTGCAGCCGCTGCCGCTGGTGTTCTCAGAACGTTGCACTTTTAACCGTTTTATGGGTTGAGTTATTAGCCACGTCACAGTCGGACAGAGTATTAGCTGCAAATCGCTCAAGACGCGCCGTTCTAAAGTCGTTTTACATATCCGTTTTAGTGCATATAATGACTGAAGCCGAGCAGCGAGTCGGGACAAAGCCGCAATTAAAGTAACGGAGGGCGTCGTTAACATTTTAACCACTGCTTTAATGTCGATTCGACGCTTAGGGCTCAACTTATAACGCCAAAGGAAATGGATAAGTAATTAATCAACTGAGATTATGACAGTAAACGCATAAAAGTACCGTTTCCTGTTTCCGTGGGCAGGTTTCCACTTCGGTTGTCTATCAGACGTAATAGCGCGGGCGGTCGGTCAGATTGAACATTTATTGACCATAATTGAATGTACTCATACAGGCCCAGTAATTCCAATAGGTCAGTACGATGAAGTTTGATGATAATGGAATTAAGCAGAGAAAATTGTGACGCACATCGAGATAATTGGAAAACTTTGTTGTCGTTTAGTTAAGATCCAATAAAATTAACTAACATTACTTCGAAGCTTTCTCTAGCTTTGTAATAGTTTCATGCTTTACCATACAGCTATTTCAATAGTTCATCCTGTGAATTTATTGCTCCAAGTGAAGGCTTCAGTCTTAAACAAGTTTAAATAGATGTAATGACCTATTATTTACTGACGTCTCGACTATTATATTTTTACACGCAACGCGGTGTCTGTAATGATGTGCTGTTAGCAATGTTCCTGTGTGATTATTCCTTGGGTATTGGCATTATACTTAGCCGGTAAATATGCAATATGTATGAGATTTTCATAAAAACATTTGCACTTTATTGTATTACTGGGAGCGGTAGGTAAATCAATCAGTAGCTATGACTGAAACAATAATATTTCACTGAATCGTTTGACGTCAATATCCCAATCGGTGCGTATCCGCAAGAGCGTGGATAATGTCGTGACGCCAGTTTAATTGATCACGTAGGTTACGCGGCGGCTTATCAGCTGCTCCGCGGGCCCGTTACGGCTCCCTTGTCTGCGCTCTATAAGGCTATTGAAGTTCGAACTTGGTCTTGGGTTGGTGCATTAGACCAAGACAACATTACAGGAGTCCCATAGAAGCCTTTCCCCTCTTGCTCTAACGCGCGGATTCGACCAAAGCCTTCCGTGGGTGCACTTAGCGCTGCCACTTCGCAGCTCGTCCACCTAACGGTCGCCAGGAATGTCGTTGGTATCCAGTTTTTGTCAAAGATTATGCCGATACTACCACAGTTAAACTTATCGTGTCGTAAATCTAAAATAATTAGGACATAAACGGAAATTGGCATCCTGTTTATTCGCATCGACTTAGAATGTTACCCATGCTGTCACTAATTATTAAAATTACTAGTGTTACATTATAATTGCTCAAGTCTTTGCATGCAAGCGTGTTTGATATTGTATTAATCAAGTTATTCATGTTTTACTTAGATTTCGGCAGTCTAAGGAAAAAAAGTAAAACCTCCTTAAAAAATCATAAAATAATCATCTAAAGTCATCAGCTCTATGGTCTAGCACAAATATGTTTTTTTAAGGTGGTTTGACTTTTTTCCCTTACGCTGCTGAAATCTTAACCTTTACAAGAGGTTTACAATTTGATATCTGTACATAGCCCACCATCCTACCATCGACATAAAATATATGTATCAAGCAGCTCTGCTTGATACAATTATTTGATAAAACATTACACGATAAAACATTTCAGTCAGTAGATGAAAACAAAAGATAGATTCAATATTGGAAACGGCTGTAAGGTTATTTAATATTTATAAATTCAGATATGTGGTAATGCCAATATTATGCAAACGAGTGCTAAGAAGAAAGTCTCGAGCAAAAATACCAAAGTCCTCGTGACGTAGCCCCCCATCCCACGAGCCCCATACTAATGAACTGATTGTACGTCCACATGTACCACTGTGACGTTATAAAAGGCTTTGCACGAACAAAAAACTACTTAATGCAAAATCGTGCGCTTAGAAACATGGCCCAAGTCAATCGAAACCAGGAGCCGGCTTGAATTTAAAATTTGCACTACATTAATATGGATTGTTGTTTCAATGAATGAATGTCGTCGTGGTCGCCATGCCTGATGAAGTTCACACGGTAGACCTAAACGTTGTAGGCCGCATTTAAATATACTTCCTATGTAACATAAATTGAATGCGAATTCTTTGAAATAACCGTGCTGTGGATATTAAATCTGTGCGACTGCAGACCAAAATAGCGTCATCTAATAATACGAGTATGCACCTCAAAACAGACACGCACAGCCTGTACAGTTAGGCGGCGCCGGCCCGTCCACCCATCTGCTGCAGGCTGTCTCCCGGGAGACAAAGCCTGCGCGCTGACTAATTCTATTCTATTTTATGTAGATAGTTCCTATGAAAAAACCCAATCTACCGATATATTTTATTGTCATTTAAGTGGACCGTTACTGGAATAAACATAAAGAAATTACCATAAAACGGTGCATCTGGGTGTAGAGTTATATAATTTATCAATAGAGGTTCGATGCCCCAGGAACCAGTTTAAAATGTGATCAAATTAAATTTACAACTCTAGCTGTAACAAGTTTCGGTGTATCTGCGAAAATTGAGATATTATTACGGTTCCTATGAGCGGAAGTCGCGTTCGCTACATCATTAGAGGATAAAGCCGTTGAACTATCATTAAGAGTATATCCGGCCGGAAGCCTAATTAAAATATGCAGAAATACTCTATCCGAAACATCATGACCAATATTAATATTATAAGAATTATATTAGGTGAGGTCGTAATTCAGACAATAATTATAAAGCTCTATTGTGACAATTCGTAGCACTACGCCTACGCTTCTACGCCTCCTCTAAAGCTTGTGCTACATTTGCTACTCTGACCACTTGTTAGTCAATACGCCATATTTAACGATTTATAAAGATTTATTTACAGAATACCATAGAAACAATAATGCTTTGTTATAGCTGCGTGCATTAGCATATTACTCTTATAACACCTGTCAAGCGGTTCTGTCTAAGAAAAGTCTTTTATATTATACATTATTTATCGTAGGGTGTCGCTCCGATAAACCAGTAGGCTTATTCTCTAGATTCTAAAGTCTACAAATATGTGTAGTGGTAATTGCTGTGGCCTGCATTTGACGCTTTAATTTATTTATACGTGCTTGGTATGTCCATTAATGTAACTGCGCAATACCTGTTTAATAATTTGGTACTAATTATACGATAGAACAATGGGAATGTTATTTAGAATCTCATACTCAAAATCTAGGGTAACATTTGAAATAAAGATTGGAACTGTCAAATATATGTAGGTAGTCGGTTATCCCAATTAATGTGTTAATTTTGTTTAGTCGCTATGCAGAGGGTCGATTTTAGGGAGGGCTTTATACGTGAGCATTCTCTGACTTAATGCTCGAAAGCAGATTTGTAAATTTTATGACGGTTATTAACCGTTTACTTGTAATCTAAGATAAGCGAGCTTCTGTAGCACGCCATTTATTTGGTATCAGAACGAAACAATTCTAGGAGGATTTAATTCGGCTCATTTGTATGAGAGTTATGAGACACTCTGGGACGGCTCGGCTTCTCATCATTTCCAAAATATAGACTAAACTAAAGCGATGATGATTAACAATCACTTTCACTGAAAGACGGCAGTTCTACGTACTGGTTTGATCACAACGATTGCTCTCGTTATACGTTATCAATTGTCCCTTCGGTCATAATTAAGGGAATGTACTTACTGAAAATACGATTTAAATTACTTTTGTGAACAATGATGCAATTGAGATTCCCTGAGATTCAGTTCACTAAGACAGTAGCAATCCACGTTGCCTCGGTGTTGCAAACTCTTTACAGTTTTTTGATAATTTTTTTGGTTTATATTACCTGTATGTCTTTTTGAAGTTTTGTTTTATTGCCACTTTGGAGTCAGTTGGTTTGGCGTTTGCTTAGTTTGTATATGTCCACACTTTCATCCACTTCCCTCGGAATACTCCAAAGGAAAGTGGATTTATGTCAGTACATTATTATGTGTTAAGTAATGTGATGTGACTTACCCGCTGCCGTGCTCGCGATGCATGCGGCCAGCGCGAGCAGCGCTCCCGCGCACCGCCGATCCATCTGCGGCCTGCCTGCAACAATCGCACAATCGAATCAATTACCCTGCCTCACCACTTCACTCCCGACTCAAGGACTGTAGGGATCGAATACACCGATAACGGGTAAACGGAGCAGGGACTCCCCACAGACCAAATTACGCTTCTGTAGTGAGAATGCCAAATCTCATTTTCGTTCACTTAGCAATTCCCAAAGAGATTTTCGCGCTCTCAGTTACCTATATAATTATGTTGCTCGTTTTAAGTCTTTGAAACAAAAAAAAAACTAAGTAGGTATGTTGTTGCCGAAAACATCGAAACGTCACCCCTATAAATAAAAGCAGGTAGAAAAATTATCAATTTTATCAAAAGGCAACAACGAAGAGAAACAAGAAATTATATTTTATTTGCAAAAAGCTAAGCAAAACAAGCTAGTGCGAGTCGGACTCGCGCACGAGGGTTCCGTAGAAAGATTTAAACGCTTTTCCCCAGTGTTTCAAGAAGTCCAGTGTTAGCAGAGCCCTGCTCTTAAGCAAAATGTACGCAGTGTGGAGTCATCTTATTTTGGTATTTGAAATCTACAGACAGACATAAAAATTTAAGATTTTGAGATTTTTTTGAGTGGTTGTGCTATAAGAGCGGTTCGTACTAAATTTCAAGTTTCTAGGACAACTGGAAGTACCCTTTAGGTTTTCGGATTTCGGCAATTTGTATGGAAATAGCCTTTTTAATGACTGTGTCTTTTGATTACGTACGATTACTTAGGAGGTTAATTTTTTCACAGCTTCAAAGGACCGCAGACTTGAGTATTTGATATTAATTTCAGCATGATACTCCACGCGATCCATAGAAAAATGGTTTTGACAGACAGACAGACAGACAGACAGATGGACAGACGGACAACAAAGTGATCCTATAAGGGTTCCGTTTTTTCCTTTTGAGGTAAGGAACCCTAAAAAGGCGGGCATTTATAAAAGTATCTTGTATCAAAATGAAAGAAAAAAGACAGGCATGCACGAAATAAAATGGAAGTCCGACTGGGCTGTGTAAAATAAACGCACAATCACAAAGTGAGTCAGATAACGTATTTTAAATCAAAGCTTTTACTTAAGACAATAAGGAATCAATTATAAGTAAGCCCCGTTATCGTAGGTGCCATTTGGTAGCTAGACGTTCTTAGGGATGGGTAAAAATATTTATGATGTCAATATGTTACTTTTCCATACAATTAGTTTTATATGCCATTTTTTAAACTAAAATGTAACATGTTTTTTTGATCCATGATAATCATTGTCATCAGAAGTGCAAACCATTAGCAGTGGAACAAAAACACTATTTTACTTTTCTAGTGTTTCGTGTTGTAGGGGAGTGCATGAACGCTCTCAAGATAATAATAGTAGGTATAATGCTGGTCAATAAATAGTCGTTGTCATCCCACAACCAATATCTCCGAATATTTAGCCGTGTTTATGAAATGAAAAAAAATAATGAAAAATGTCAATACACATATGTATTTTATAATTAGTCCTGTTTTATAAAATAACACGCTTAATGAAAGTCCGACTCTCATTACGGTAAAGAAAAATTATCGACGTACACTTAGCTAGATTTCAAAATATTTTTTACCCATTCCTAAAAACGTCTAGCTACCAAATTGCACCTCCGATAATAATATTAATAATAGCTACGCGAGCGCAATTTCCCATATTTTTTCTTATTAAACACGGTGTATTTTATGGAAATTCAGTGCGAACATTTCAAAGTAATTGACCGCTACTTTAATTTGGAGAGGCGCAACAATTCACAGCTGCAATTAACTACAAGCTTTATTTTAATAACGTTAATCCAACCCATTAAAATTTTGCACAACACCTTGACGCTTGCAACATTCCTTGTGGTTTTGTTAGGTCCTAACAATACTTAGTATACCTAGGTAAGTAGGTATAAATATACGTAAAGTGGGAATATGCGCTGTGCAGCGGAAACGCGTGCCTAAGTGGGATCGCAAGCAGAGGGAGCGATAAAAAGCTGTGAAATAAAAAGTGTTGGTTACCCTAAAATTAGCACAAATAACCTTTAGTAAGGAAAGTGCGATATGGTAAACTTACGATTACCATTAATCAAACACTATGTAACCAAAAATATGTTCAAAATGCAAAGTACAAATTGTAAGCGACAAAACTTAAACTAATATGAAAGTGGTGTTGCATACACTTGACATAGTTGCTTTTCTTAGCATACCTACCTACACCTACATAGGTACTAGTAAATAACTAAAGAACCACTTTTCAAAACTAAAGTCTTTAAGTTAACCCCAAAAGTAATTGGTAGAATGAAGGAAGGAAACAAGGCTCTAGCTCCTAGTAAGCAAATAAGTAAATATTTGAACAAAGTTTAGCAGTTTAGCTGAACTTTGTAGCGTTGGGTGCGGAACGCGGAAACGTGGGTTCAACGGAAAAATCTAGGTAGCCGTTTAGTTCTGAGTGAATGCGAAGTTTAAGTATCCATTCAAAGCAGGCGCGTTGGTCAATAGCAAACAATGTTGTTCGGGAAAATTCAATGAATTACAACTTACTTCTGTCAACTGTAGCTGTTAAAGTAAGTACTCCAACATTTCTGTAGTACTATTCTCTAACTGTATTTCTCCAATATCAAATTTTTAATTTTATTTATAATCGAAGTTACTCAGATACATTATATCGAATTCAAGTCTTACTTTGTAAAACGGCATTATCTATTTATTTCTTAGCGGCAGTAAACTGAACGTGGTCTATCGGCTCTGCGATATCTTAATCTATAGGTACCTATATTTAAGTAGGAAGACAGTTAGCGTAACTGATATTTAGCGACGACGCGGCATAGATTTGATTTGGAACTCTTGCTTTATTTTATTTGCAAATTCCGTTCATTTGAATATTTAATATAAAGACGATGGTTCAAAACAAGAACACATAATAAAAAATCTGTCAAGTCTCGTCACCGACGAGTGTTAAGCTGATTTTGATTCGGCACTTAACGTTATCATCACACTCCATTCAATTGAAGCTTGTGATTCATGTCCGCATAAATAAGCGTAACCATTAGCGCATCCGTTTTCCTTGGCAGGAGGGAAATATTATTTAAAGTCTTAACTGAAAGAGTTTGAAGCTCTGATGGGCTGGTCGTTACTCCGGCTTATTCGCGGGCGGGTTACCGTGGGAACGCGCCGCCTACGCACACACGCGCACTCCCGCACCTACGTCTGCCTGTATTTATGTCTACTTAACTGTACTTGACCATCATATACTTGCATAGGATTTTGCTTGTTACTGAAATTGGACGCCGTACTAAATCGTTTTAAAATTGTTGTTAATAACCATAAATGCGGCTAATTACCGCCTTCTAATGGTTTCAGCGTGCTACAGAGCTGTGTTTGTGGACGAGTGAATAAGCGCCCACAACCGCCTCCCCAACCAGCCTCAACCGTGCTTGCGAGGGGAGATTTTCCCAACTTTTCACATTCTTTTGTCGTCTGCCTCGTGCTATCAACGCAACTCGAGATTTCTATTAAATTGACATTGTGAATGAAATCTTGAATCATCATACTTAGTGAAATAAACGGATCCCTCAAGTATGTCAGTCGAGTATAGCCTGCCATGTTTCGAACTAATCCGTAGTCCTTCCTCTGGGAGCACACGCTTCGCCGGTAGCGAATAGAGGGCTATACTTGACTGACATACGAGAGCGATCCGTTTATTTCACTGTGATGATCTCACTGTAGTTTAATGTTAAAAGCTCTTGAATCATGTAAAATTTTCACACAAAATAAGAATTCCTTTGTACCTGCTGATTAAAAATAGCTTTATTTAACTACCCATCTCGACCTATTTTTATTCTTATGTCTTACTCAATTGCCCTTAACCATGTCTAAATCCGGATAAATTATAAATTATGACACGGTAGCCCACAGCAACCGCCATGAGTAGGCCCTGGCTCTGATCACTTTGAACTAACCTTATTATCTTGCTATAAATATAAATAAGTGTATAGACGACAGCAGGGGTTCTCCGTCCTCCGTCTAGACGCTCTCGCCACTCGCCAGCCTCGGGCGAGAGGGTGAGGGTAGATATTCTCCACTATTTGCTTTACTAAGAAACCACGTGTTACGGACGTGAAGAGCTATTCATATCACGTGTTACCGTGAGCTGGAAACCATCAGGCTTCCAGTTGTCTATGTCTAGAAATACAATACGTGAAGATAATTCAGCTCGTGAATTTATACATTCCGTTAATGAAGATATGTACCTACCGTAAGACGTAAATATGCGTTGCATAAGATGTAAGTAAGTTAAAGTTGCTATTTATAGCAGCAATCATATCAATTCAATTACGACCTTCATTCAAATATTGTTATTACACAGCGGATCTCCAATAAGATTAATTGATAATTTTAAAAACTAAAGTTTCGTATCAAAAACTTTCTCGTTAAAGATCTAAGTAAATCACAGAGACCATACCTAATGAGCATCCTCACAATAGCGGTTTATTTGATAAATTCTTTAAATTCAAAATAGTTACTAGCTACGATGAAAACAGTCAGGCTGAATATAATTATGTACCAAATAAAAAAGACACAAGTAACTTACAAAAGCTCAGTTTACCTCCATCCGTAGTAATGTTTTGATTGCCTACCCAACCGCTGTGCTCCGATTATTTATTTCTATGTACACAATAGAAGCCCACTTCCCAAGCTTAATTTGGCATACCGTTTACTCCAGCGGTGGTTGCGTCGGAGAGTAACAGTTAATCCGATTAAATAAACTCAAATTTGAAAAGCATGGAGATGAAAGCCACAAATGTGTGGCGCTCTTAATTGGTTTCACGGGCTCATAACTGTAGATGGGTGCTTCTGTGCCCTAAGCACGACTTGTCGAATCCTGCGTCACGTAAACTCGAACAGTAAACTATAACGAGTTTGTATGACGTTTGGAACAGCGCCCGCCCGTGAGCGTATTTGGAACTAAAATTTAGTATGAGATTTCTCGATCTCGATACGATAACCGTAACGTAACGCAGGATTCGACAAGTCGTGCTTAGGGCACAGTGCCCTAAGCACGACTTGTCGAATCCTGCGTTACGTTACGGTTATCGTATCGAGATCATTATTGATCATTTTCTATCTACGCCGCCTGCGAGGCGAGTGCTACGAAGCGCTACGGACGCACTTATTCTTCGTTGCCTATCTGAGCAGGAACGTCACTCGCTCTTATAAGCTTTATGGATGGATAGACAACGTTTCGGCGAATTGGTAGTTTTGTTTTTCGAGTTTCCCTGGGGCTACGGAGAGATATGAATAAAATATGTGTTGTAATCTACATGAAACATTATCATTACCTATAAGGCTTGTAGCGAGTGAAGTGATCCGATCGGATGGGCGTTGGGAATGGGCGCCCGGCCACAGCGCGGCGTGCACGAGATGTTGCCCAACACATAATTTCAGAACACTACAACCACAGCGAGCATTGACACCAATTTCTTGAATATTGGACCAATGACTCGGAGGTCCGGAAGCTTAGTAAGTATCTTTTGTTTTCATTTCGGTGAAGATAATAAAAGACTGACTGTTATTATTTAAAGTTTTCTTTGTAGCATGTTTAGAAAGGAAATTCTAACAACGTTGTTTTTTATTGCAAATAAAAAACTGAAGAGTAATAAAAAGTAAACTTTTTAATAAAAACAATAGTATCACGACAGTTTTCCGAGCCTTCTATGTGTTACAATTTTTACATTAATCACATAGGGATAAGAGAGTGCGGGCTGCGTGCTAGATTCTCTCGGCGATGGCCGGGGTCAGCGCGGGAGCAGCGCCCGCCGAACCGTGAATGCTCCGCGAGCGCGGAAACCACTTTTGTGTTCTTTAATGCCGCCCGACAAGATCTCGATAAAAATGGTCGGCTCGTTTATCTCGATCTTCATAGAAGGTACTAGTAAGAATGTGTAAGTTTGATTAATAAACACACGCGTTACTCGACCTCCGAGGCTTGTCTTGTCTGCGTCCGCGGTTGGCTGCGCGCGCGCCGTTCGCACAATGCGCTCACGTACAGTGTCGCGATTATCGACCGTCGTAAATTACAAGCGATTAGCATATTAAGTCGTGGACATGGCGACGTCGAGTCGTTATTAGTTTCGGCTACAAGTGACATTGCATCGTTATTAGGTGATAATTGTCATCGAAGTGTAGCGGTCGATTAACGGCAGACGAACGCAATTGTGTACATACCAAGTGGATGGAGTCCGTTGCGAGTTACCAAGGACCAGATGTACGTCGAATCATTATACCTACTGGTTTAAATACATAAGTCTCGAATTAGTCCATTTGCTACCACATGTTACGTTTGTGCTAGAATACAATACAAAAATATCGTGAGATATGGTTTTTGATCTATAACTTTATTGAAGAATGTACTTATATATAATACCTTTAATGGAAAACTGAGTGGAGATTATACGTGTGGAAATAACTCGACGTGGCGGGCCCGTGTCCCTTAGGGAAATCGGTAGGAACATAGCAAATATTAGTTTCCTTCATGAGATATCTACTCACGGTTCGTTGACCCGTGCAAATTTTGTGCCGGAGGATTAAAGTGAAAGCTATCTAGACTGTATCATCACCTCTAACAGTACTTGGGTTTTTTAAGCACATTTTTATATGGCTTATCGTGTAAGGCATCTGCCGGCATAAGACGTATGTCTAGGTCAAGACTACTATAGTTGTCTACACGTACTGACCCAGACGGTCAGTATTCAATCGGTTTAGTCATCCTAAAAAGTTGTCTACTTGTATAATATAAACATCCATTTTACTACTTACTGTTGCAAAGTAAAATTCTGGATAGAGATCAATTTAAACGGCGTGCTTTTGGTATGCTATTAGAGAAAATAAACTTTGACCTTAAATATAATGACCACCAAAAATGCTTACAAAAAAATAAACACCAAATAAAAGAAACAATGCATCAAAAAAAGGCAGCCTAAAATTACATTATTCCTAACTGCTTTAGTCATGACTGCAATTTAAATTGTATTCGAACGCCAAATGTAGTAAACGACCACCAAATTTTAAAGCGATACTTTTGGGGGCGGTGTTGATTCACTCAAACAGGACAACGCTATCCAGTGACGCGTGTGTCAACAGAAAGAGGGCTAGTCAGAATGCGCTTAAAACACATTGCCTAAGCGCCAAAGCGTAAAAAAAATTTGCTCTAGGTAGGAAATTAAAGTATTCTCATGCTTTTTATACTAAAAAGAAGAACCAATAATTATTGTTCTTTTCATTCTATCATATTTACAATATTCCTTCTCAGATAGGTAAACAGTGCCGAGGCAGGCCTAACTTATAAAAACTTTTATTTCTATCGAGAATGTTGTTTGCAATCATGTTTTCATCTTTAGGGTACTTAAGACATAATTAATTATGGGTTAAAACATTAAACCTTTATTTCAAATATTTAGTGAGATATTTAGAATCTAAAACGAACATGGATAGGCCAGGTAGTGCCTTAACAAGCCAATTTATGCGCTAATCAAGAATTACCTAAGCCCTAAGCAAACTACTGATTGCCATGAAATGTAGGTAATTACCAAATGATACTGAAATGCAGAATAAAATTATGTACATATAAAAATTAAAGTTCTGACTGACTGACTGATCATTGCCCATCCCAAACCCTTGGACCTAGAAAGGGGTGAAAAGGAGGGTGGAAGTTTGTATATATTTTTTTTTAAGTTACCATTATGAAACTCAGTAAACATATTTTTCAAGAGATATTAAATAGACAGTCATATCACCGTTTTTGAAAAATTCAACCCTTAGGAGGTGAAAAAGGGGTTGGAAGTTTGTACGAGAAAAACGTTATTTTGAAAGTTACGATCATAATACTTATTTGGATATAAAGGGATTTTGCAAAATACCCACGGCATAGGGAGTTCTACCACGGGAGCGAAGCCGCGGGCGAAAGCTAGTAGTTTAATAAGAAGTGAAATTGATTATTTTAAGTAAAATTTAGCAAAATAGGTTAGATTAGGTTAATATTGCGTCAACACGCGAAATGATTCAACTACGCGGAATAGGAGCTCCATGCAGCGGAGCTCCGCCGATTTTGTCACATAGCTGTTCAATTCATAACATGTGATTTAAAATTTCGAAGTTCATTTACTATTCTTGGGTTAGGAATTATTAGTTTCAAGGCATTTGTTTTAATAAATTTCGTATAATATTACATTAAAACGTTAAATTTTGATGATCATTTACTATTTTTGGCAGCGAAGTGTTTTTTTTTTTGGCGTTATATTTTATTACATCGGTGATAGATCAAAGGTTAAACCATAAGCCATAAACTACATAATTAGCTATTTACTCATTTCGAAATCCCATAAATGCCGAATTTAAATCATCGCTCATATCCCTACTCATCTTTCTAGTTAAATATACCTTCACCGTTTCAATGAATGTTAATATGGCCAAGGATTGTAATGCATGCATTGGGATTTTTAGCTTAAAAGGTATAAGATAGACAGCGGTCGACGATATCGGATCGCGCGCCCACACGCACGTACTCGACCTAACGCAGTCCGAATAATTTAGGTAAATCCACTCTAGACGCACCAATACCGTTACGCAAGTTGGCATTCCGGTCCGCAACTACATACAATTATCTTATTTCCACGTTTTTTCGTTATTTAGATTTATCAATACTAGCAGATGTGAGCTGAAAGTTTATTCCGCGTAGCGCGTAGGTGCATATTTGATGTTAAACGTGCTGAAAGCTCGATGTGTGTGTGTAAGGTGAAGCCACCGTTAGTGCCTGTGGAGTGGTGCAGCGTGCATGCTCGGTGGTTGTTGCTAAGCATAAGTTGAATTCGCGATTGTTGGCCGCGGCCGCGTCGCTCACACGATGAGCGTTGCCCCCGCGGCGCCCGGTCGCATACCTATCCACTACCTACCGCGGTGGCCTGTCCAGATCTAGGTAACACTCAACACGATCGCTTAGCAATAAGCCTTATCAAATTAAAAGGCGAATAAAGTGACTTGAAAAACATTGCTACCTAATACTAACTTAAACGATTTTATTTTAACCTTGACCCTAAACAAAATATTCCTGAGACGACGAATCTATTTGCACAACAATACAGTCAATTTGTCATTAATAGTCATCGAACAAGTAAGTGATCTGTTGTCGACACACGTGGATCTTAAATAATGTCTCCGGGTGCACCCCTCCGGGAGAAGTGCCGCCCTCGCGCGTTGCAGCGTCGCGCCCTCACCGCCCGCACTGTGCGGTGGCAACGTGATGTACATAGAGTGGATACTACGCTCAATACGAATTGCAATATCAAAAGTCCCACCTCGCCTTAGAGTAGAGCCAATTAGCCGCAATACCCTGTGGGACTTGAACGTAAATATGTTCAGTATCAAGTTGCCCATACATCTTTAAACAGCTTCCAGCGCAAAGAATTCCAGTGCAATATTGCACCGAAGTGTCCGGGCTCCGGGCGCGCCCGAGCCCCGCTGACACCGGCTATTAGGGCGACCGCTGACCCGTGCCACTTACGCGCCCCTCTCACGTACAGCTAAACCAACTATACATCGGGTACTAAATCGGTGACTTTTGAACTCTATTCCCTTGAGACTGAAATCTAATTAAGATTTAAAGCCCAGTTGATATGCTTTGTGATGGCGTGCGAGTTATGTTTTGTTGTGTTAACAGTTAGCTTTACCAGGAAGTGAGGGCCTTCAGTGCAATGTCTATTGAGTTGCATTCGCAGGCATGTTCGAATGCTTCGTGTCGAACTGTGTTTACGAGCGTCTGGCCGATAGCTAGCCGGCCGGCCCGTCATTACCGCCCATATCTCTATGTAAGGAATGAATGGCAAGCTTTACAAACGAACGCCAAGTCTGCGCTTAAAGCAAGAAAGCTTACAAGGATCTTTGTGAAATATTTCTTCAGAATATTTCTTCAACTTATGAAATATGCAATGTGTAGCTATTAGCGATTTCCACTCGCACATATAAGTAAATCACTTTCTTTATAGCTATAAAAGATGTACTCAAACATTGTGTTATAAGCCGTACCTTCAGTGTAACAATCTAACCATAACTTTCCCACTTCATTACACGAACATTGAAATACCAATATATTATTAAACATTATTTACTTCCCTTTCTTGTGTGTGAATTGTGGAATAACAATTGGAGTCATGGTTTATTTTTTTGCAATGGTATCGCATTGTGGGTAACCGGTTATAGTTCAAAAAAATATAATAAGTATGGCTAGCCATGAAATATACATCGCATTATCATATTACACGGGAATCGTGGTCATCGTTTAGAAAATAATGCGATTCGTTTTCACTTGGAAACCACATGGTGATGAAAAAGTAGGTAAGTACATAAACAATAAAACCTTGCACTAAAAAACTAAGGCGAGGGGAGCGTGGCGCGCGATACACTGCCTTGCACATGACTTGTTCTGCACACAAAGGTACTCTATTTTTGCAATCAAGAAGCAGTAATTATTATAGCGTGATAGCTTAACGATGCACTTCACAACACAACTCCTATCAAGATAAGTACTAAGTTTATTGTTATTTGGGCATTATAAAGGGATGACCATAAAAACTGACTTTTAATCAACTATTTAAAGCCATCTTCACGTGTATTTACAGCGGCGTAGGGTTATAGCCTTTCTTTAATGACGGCCTATGCAGTCTCGTCTGCGAGCCTGCCATAAACGTTATGAGTTATGGATTTATTTTATGTTCGGGATAATTACAGTGCGTTATTAAGTATTATGGGCTTGATTGTACACTTGATACTGACACAGCACTGTCTGATGTTACAGCTAAACCCTAGTTTCCTAAAGCGGAAATAAATAATTAGGGTCGCAGTCCACTGCAAAATAGGCAATAGCTGTGTATGAGAACGAGGGAAGATAACAGTAGAGAGCTAGCTTCGATTTGAATGAGCGGCGTACCCTTCAGCGAAACCCGCCGGGGTCAACCTGTGCGTGCAGCGTCGACCCACATTTGAAGGATTACAAGTAGCTGTTGAGAAAATTTACCGCTAACTTCGCCATATAAGCTGTATGGATATTAGGTCGCTACGAGTAAAGCATGGTCTTGCGCCGACATCTGCGCAAATATTGATTTAGTAAGTCGGAACCACAATGGCGGCGGTTGGCCGCGCCCGCGCAGCCTAATGCTGCGGTCGCGAGTGCCGTCGATGCCATATTAACATCAGGTTTTCTTTAAATTACTTGCCACCAAGATGACCAGGTCACGTAATATTAAATAAATATTTGATGAAACATTTCCCACGCGTGTTTCGATCTCCAAAGATTCATAAATCAAAGGGAAAACGGTTAACGATGTTTAGAAATTTAGATAGGTAAATAATAGGTAGTTATATACATAATTGTTGAGTTATAAGTTGGGTAAGTACTGTTACTGAAATAAAGTTGCATGGTTTGCCAATCTTTTATTTTTGACCTTTACTTATTATTGACAATGGAGTGAAAACAAAATGAAAGTATTCAAAATTAGTACAGCGACCGAGCGGACTAAATTAGTAGGTGAGTAAGTACCAGTGTTTACATGCTCATTAAATGTTACTCGCTAAACGGCCCGCAGTCCATCTACTACAGATTTCAATTTAAAATAAATAAACGACTCATCAATTGCCGATTAGTAAAGTGATTTCGATAAAAAATATTGGCGCCTTCCGCGGTTCCTCTCCTTCCGCCTAATTAGACAACTCATGTACCTACTTGAGTAAAAACAACAGTGAATATTGGTTTGTATTTATATATGTTAATGCTCTATAAATACTTAGTTTAAACTATGGACAGCTTATCGTCCAATAATATTAAAGGAGAACCCGGTGCAGGAAATGAGCTTATATTACTTGTCATTATGCAACATGCAATATTAATGGTGGTTTTGTACCGTTACTGCGATGCCGTAATTTTTAAGAAACCACTTACCGCATCGAAAGACATGTTTGCCTGTCCGTAATAATATCATACCCGCCAACTTAACTAGCAGTGTGGCCAATTGGAAACGTTTTAAACTTTTTTTATTTACAGCGTTCAGCGTTACACGTTAACAATAATTTTAAAAATAAGTGTCATTTTTTATTTATAAGAGCAAATGAGATGAACGTAAAAGTCGATTCAAGTTCGGATCCATGAGCGCGATAAGCTGACGTCTTTATCGCGTATTCGTCATGGCTGTCATTTCTTTTGTCGAAGGCGATTATTACATACCAACAACAAGCCTACTTTGCACTCGTTTTACACTACGTCCGAAAAATGTTGACAAGACTGTTATTTAACTGCTTAAATAATCAATACCATGTCTATATAAAAAAATCCTTAACTACTTATCTAGTTAATTATACGCTATGCTGACAAATTATCGTATGGTCATTGTTGTGTTTACCGCCTCTGCCAATTTCTTTACAATGAAGGACCTTTATGTTTAATGTTTACTCATTTAAAAGTATATAAATTACAGTAGATATGTTTATGAGTCTGGCGAATTTAGACACGATCAATAACCACAATAAGCGCAAGTGATCCATATTGCACAGTTTTTGCAAAGATGTTTGAAAGCAAATAAAGCTCGAATTAAGACAATAAAAACTATTAATATTAAGGAAATATAAAAGGTTACATCATTCCTATAGTTATCAGCTCCATAATGACCATCAAGCGTATCTGTTTTTTCTTAAACACATCAGAACAGAAACGATCGTGATTAGCTCCAACATCAAGATATTGAATGAATACACACTTCCAAAATTATAATTATTGTTATGAAAAAACAGCATCAAAAAATGCCTATATTATATTCATTCAAGGTGAAGATGTCGGCGCACGAATGTCTAGAGCTAAATTCAGGGAAGCGCCGAATCAGGAAGTACTTGTCGCAAATTAATACTGGCGTGATCGTTTCGGTTGTTAAATTATGAGAATTAAATCGTTGCATCTATCTTAGAAAAATTTTCAAACGTGGTTATTCCATGCTTGGATTTCTTTCTTGATTACTTTTATGTGTTTACCAGAATCACATACGTTTTTGTTGTTGTTGTAGGTACGTATACGATACCCACACAAAATCTAGCAGACTGAAGATAAAGGCGTGCCGAATGACGTTATGAAATTATGTTGTTTACCCAGCTTACCCTTACCGAATAAATTCTGGCAACTTTTAATAGACTACTTCAGCGTAAACGCTTGGCAGGCTTTTTCGCCAATTTATTGATTTTCGTTACACATTTCCTTTGAGCGTTCCTCAAGTGTGAATAATTCATGTGGAGACTCGGTTGACATATTACTTTCATCGAGTCTCTCCCCTCTATAAGAGAAGAGAGTGATAAACGTACTCCTACTCCATGGCCTTTAAAGTGTTTTCTTTGATATAAAGGTGACGATAGAGAAAGGAAACGAATTCACATGAATATTCGTATTACTTAAATGATGCCGCTATTCATCGCATGAAAAGTTTATACGTACTTACGATTTTTGATTTTCAGTCAACGTTAGCTAATAATGAAATAATTTATTGTCAACTCCAAAAGGAATTGTACAGGTTTTTTTTTAACAAAACAGTCCTTAGTAGCCTTTGCGAAGTACTGGGAGTCTGAACTTAGGTGCATACCAGTATTACAGATCTCCAGGTCCTCACCCCGAAAGCAAGTGGAAAGGTATTTGATCTCAAAATAGATTTTCACTAATGTTGTAAAATAAAATAAATTAATAAGCTATCCAATGAAAGTTACATTAAGTATTATATTGGAATTATACTATCATGCAATTTAATGAGTGTGTAATGTGTACGTGTGTGTGTGTGTGTGTGTGTGTGCGTGTGTGTGTGCGGGTGTGTGTGTCTCTCTCTGTGTGTGTTACCCTTAAAAAAATATTGTTTATTTTTATTTTGGAGATATTATCATCAGCGGTGGTGGAAGTGTTTGTCGGAGGCAGTCGAGGAGCAAGCGCCTGCCGCCGTAGGACAATGACATCGCGCGTTCCGCACGATAAAACACAATCTGGACATTATGGAGAGCTACCCGAGCCATTTTACTCACGTAAAAACTGTTAGATTCAACTTATAATTGCGTCATTAAGAACTCTATGCTTGTTTCGCGAACAGTGAACTGTTTTTCGAGACCATTCACTTGCGATATTAGCGTAAACATGGACTTAAAAAGTTTTCAAATGGTCGTCGACAATACGGTAAATGAATGCCAAAAAAACTGCAAATACATTTGCTTTTTAATCACGAAAAGAGGCTAAGGTTCATGATTGAAAGTCGAACGTGCACATCCTTCAAATAGTTGCTTCGGATGCCATGGCCGTCGCTTGCCAAAAAAACAAGCGTTCGATATCTTAACGACATAATATGTGAAATGCCTACAGGTAATTTAGTATAAGTAGGAAAAAATTGTGTTGTATGATCAAAATACAACCTCGGTTTGTTTGAAAACAAACAAAAGGTTGTTGGTAGTTAAGAAAGACGCTTGTCACAGCTCGCGGGCCGCACTCGACCTCCGAGAGGGGTGCCGGCGGCCACTACACAAGTACCGAGTGCAACAGACACCCTTCTCCAACGCAAACGTCGTATATCGGTACAAATACTAATTGGTAAAAGGCCTATACAAACATGCCATGAGAATTTTTACTTGGTAAATGGTAAAGTGGACATGTCTATTTGTCTTGTTACTTAGAGCGTGTGTGCCACGACTGCAGGCATCGCCCATTCAACCTCTTTGGGCTGTGGCTGGGTAGCCAGAGCCTCTCTTTAGTCGGCGTGGGGCACGCGTGGGGCAACAAATGAAAACCGTGAGGTCGCTATAAATTCTAAAATTGTGCATAGTAAATTACCCTTTCCGGAACTGCTTATGCTTACGAAAGCTAGGTACCTAATGATGTTTTTGAGTCTATACATACATTAAACATACCTATCTATACCTATTCTATGAAGGCGGTTAATTTGATATTATGGAATCAAAACAGCCAGCGTTTCCAATTTAATAGTCTATTCAATTATTACTTGCTTATTTGTTACAATATTAGTTTAGTAAAGATAATCCACAAATTATCCGGTGGGTACGGAAAAGAATTTATTTAGTCAACAAATTCAAAACTAATGTAGGTGAGCTCATTCCCACGTACCCACGGGCAATAAGTGAGGTATTGGCTCCGCATAAGCAGGTCGATCCAATAGCCAGGGGTGATATCACATTAACGAAGCGAGATTTGGCACAGTGACGTCAGTACTTTCACGCCTTATACGATGCTGATTGACATGAAAGGAGATAACTATTGTAATAAAAACTCAGACCGGCAAAAAACTCGGGCTAAATAACATCATAACCTACATTCCATTTGGCGGCAGCGAGCGCCTAGCGCGCCCGCTATTGAATGTGAATTTTAAACGGACCTCGGGTAGGGCCATATTTGTGTGTTTCTCTTTATCGGTCATTGTGACCTGCATCACAGCTCTTATTCTGATATTGATATTCAGGCGGCGCCCGCGCGAGGTTTCGTACTCGTACCGGCAACTACACTCGCTACTCGTCTACATTAGGGACCAATAACCATCCTGCCGTAAAAGAAATTTCTTTTTCTTTGTTTCGCTCACACGGCAGTAACTTTTTGTCCTTGTTGGGCCTCGAATGTATTCCCACGGAGGGTGGGGTCGGGAGGCAAAAACTTGCGGAACGTACTTACTCTCATTAGATTGGTTGTATGGTTAAAATAATGTCCGTATGCAGACTTAAATATGTAGATTGTAGACGACGCCACGATAGAGCATAGAGCTGTGAACGTTTCAGAGGAAACTTTTGATTTACGATGAAACGGCGATGGCATTGAAGTTTTCTTGTTTAATTCTTACATGTAACGCACTTTATTTGCTAAATGATGTAAGTCTTAGACGTGTAGCCTTGGGTCATTATCTGAATGAAACAATGGAACCAAATTAAAATGTGTTTTACGCTTGTGACGTCATCAGCACATTTATAAATCATGTAAGACGAATCATAAATAATGAAATAAAAGTAAAAGTTAATGTGCGGATTATATAAATTGCCTATTTCTGTTGATTTCATGCAAAAAAAACGTATTTTTTTCGTTTACAAAGGCCTGCAATTTTGTCACAATTCCGACTTTGCGGTTTTACTTTTCGTGCCCCTTTCATTCAGCGTTATCTTAATTAAATCAAACTTTATCAAGTACGGGTATTAATAGTTACGATACAATAACGATTGTCACGATGCTTTGATTACATTATCACGAACTGCACGCTTTGATACTTACATAATTGTACGCGAAAATCTCATTGAATATACCATGAAATCAAAGTCACGTCACGATATTACGATATGGCAAGGGAAACAGAAACGGTTTCCGAGCTTTTTTTGCGACATTCTTGTGGTCCGGTAACGGTGCTCGTTCCTAGCGCGCCGTCTCGCGCGCCCGCGGCGCAGTGCACTCTCTCGCCTCAATTTCGGACACAAAATCGGCATATGAAAACGTCCATCATTTAATACGCCGAATTTCAAATCCAGAGAAAAACACAGCAATTAATTACTACCCGCGATTCGATTCACCGCACCTATTAAAATGATAGCCCATTCCATCCAATTGTGGCTTTTAATTCTTCCAAGACCATAAACCTACATGGATGGTATGTGGGTAAATAATAAATGTGAATGGCAACACATGTGCTTCGAGTGTGGCAGGTTGCGGAGGTCAATGGCACCGGCGCAGATTCAGTTCCCCATAAGTTGCCATTTTCCCAGGAAGCGGGCGGTGGCGACGGCGGCGGCGCGTGGCACCGCGCCCGCGCAGCGCAGCGGGCGCATTCTGTCACGCCGGGACTCGCGCGCGCATATTGACGTGCTTTCATTAATGCGGAGTCAGCAGACCTTTCTACGTTTCGAGGACACTCAATTTTATAGCTGCTGTTTATATGATGCCTATGTCTCAGCATGGATGACACGAATCAGCGTGTGTAGTTGACCCATTGATGAAGATTGTAAGCTTCTTTACAATGAAAAGCGATGTAGGTACTTACCTAAAGGTATTTAAATTTTCTATTGTTTTTAAAATATGTTAATATGAAAATGAACCCAGTGCTTATTAGAGACAGATGTATTCATGTTTCTTCACAGTGATTTCATTTACCGGAAAATTCGTGGTATATTACAAATGATATTATTTTAATACCTCATATTGAATTCCAAATCTCAAATGTTTCGTAAACCTACGGCTCTATATATATAACAGACGGTAGGTCAACTGTTCACGATTATGAAAGTTTATCTGTTATTAAATACTTGAATGCGTAATAAACTTGTTTTGTAAAATTCAGCTAATAGGTAGGTATATTCCAATCAGTATTTTTTGCATTGAGTATAAGCAACGAACGACGCACTGTGACACAAAGTGCTTAAGAATGTGCAAAATGTTTGCCACCTAAACTGTTAATTGCGACTCTGTGTAGGTAAAACTGAAAAGGAAGAAGGTAATCCAGTCATTTAACTGTCATCAGCAAGGCATGTATCCGCGGCCTAAGTGCGAAGCACTTAAAACAAAAGAATCGCAAGTTTTGGTAGGTACCCGTCGACCTCGCCACTCTGCCGTCATCAATGGATATTTGTTTATACGTGACTTCAATTAAATTATTAAAAATACTCGTCACGCTCAAAACACTTCCCCAAATTAACGGAATAAAGATTCAATCTCCAACGCTTAATACCTACTGCTGTTAAGCTAAACCCGTAGCATCGTTTTATCTCCGCTGTAACGAGCCTCGGGCTTTGTTTTTTTCGTCAGTCGAACAAGAATTTCAATTAAGTAATTTAAGCCTTCCAGCCGGCAAAAAAATTTACTATCTTTAAAATGTAGCGCCCCCACTTTTATGTCTTATTACCCAGGGGTAACTAGTGCGAACTCTTCTAGTTAATACTAGAACTTTTTAAAATAATTTGCAGAAATCGTATAGATTCGGAAATAAACCCACCTTTCAATCAACGAGGTTCACAAAACTAATTTGATATTGTTTACCGGAATTCGATTTAAAATCTGCACACTCCTGTGAAGCAATTCAATGGTGTGTGTGAAGTTCCCGATCCGCACTGTTTTATACTGAGGAGGCCTGTGGCCAGCCAGTGGAACGTAAAAATAGGCTGGTGATGATGATGAAATGCCTAATATGACCATGACTTTCAAGAACAAATTGTCGACATTGGAAGTCAGTAACTTTATCGTTTCAAATTAATTACATTTAAACCTCATTCTCCCCATTATCCATCAAAGGTTTTACGTAATAAACGTACCCTAGTGTAGAGAAGCACTGAGGTGTTAGAGTGCACCGCGCGCGCGCAGGCGTCCGGCCAAGCCGCGGAACCTTCACCCTGCACTTGAACTCGGCTCCCAGCGCGCGCGCCTCTGCGCAATCATCCGAATAGATCGCGAAACTTCAACGACGGAATCGACTGTGCTTTTCAAACTATTCCGAAAACTGTATCTTTATACTGTGTTTTTGATTTGATATCTAGTTAATTTTGAATTATAAACGCTATCTACCTTAAAACCTACCCACCTACCTACCTACCTTACCTTACTCTACCTTATTATTTCTTAAATTATTCTGGTTATTATGTTAAATGCATTGGGGTAGGTATATACAGGAAGTCAGTTTTTGAAAATCAATACAGAAGTATGAGAGGTTTTCAATAATAACTGCTTAATAGTACCGGCCTAATAAATTTTAGAATTATTTCATTTCCTTTATTTCATTCATTCAGAAATTCACAAGCGGCTGACTAAAAAAGCTGCGCTCGTTTAGTGATTCAAATAAACAGGCTACCACATCCTACTTGTCATGTACTAAAAGGAATCACGAAAGTAAAATAAGTACATATACATAACGATTTCAGTTTTAGAGGATAATTTAAATGCATCGCAATCTCAGTAGTATAATATTGGTAGCAGACAAATGAAACGACAGAATTTAAACTAAGTTATGCTTCAATGGTATTACTACGTGTATAACTGTCAAATGTTAAATAACATGTATGTACCCATGACAAAGTCAGTGTCTTCCTATTACGTTTAAGGCAAATGATTGAGGACATCTTGTCAATTTGTGCACCGCGACGACGGCTAACGAGCGTTACATGACAATCGTTTTTTAGGCCCGAAGGTCGTCAGCCACCGTACCTTCTCAAAACAAAGCTACAACCACTTGCATGTCTTAATTACTTCCACTTCTGACAAGCAATTCAATAGGCGACATGGTATGGATTAGGTACACATTTAAAATATAAAAATACTGTGTACATACCTACTCATGTCATTTGCTAAAATTTGGTTCTTAATGTCCGATGTATTTCAGTGACTAAACCAGTAAGCAATTTGCAAGTAATGGACAAAAAATAAATGGGGGAAACCAATATAACAGGATGGCGTTTGATACACGTCGTAGCGTAAAATTACTGGCTTCTTCGTTCTTGCACCTTGTTTAGAATCTAAGCTGTTTAATTATAAATCTGTTTACCGCAAACCTACATCTCAATGTTCGGTAATAATAATAATAATGATCGTACAGTGGATTTTTCAGGGATATTAACACTCTTTAGACTACTTACACAAATGCTTTTTTCACATAGGCAAATAGTTAGTTTAGTTAGTGGAATATTTTCTTAAAAGATTTTGAAATTAGTTAAATTCGCTAATTATGATATTTTACGGCCCTTAAATCTTTTTAACTCGCTAAATGTCACTTACTTAATTGATAAGGGTCTATCTCAAAATTGACACTTAATAAGAATTAAATTCGAGAAAAGCTCCTGCTACGTTGCAGAAAAAATCTGTAGTAAGCCTTAATTTTGCGTTGGGCTTGATTGAGTTTTGCTTTGTACGTACGGTTTGGATTTGATTAGCTAGTTTCAGCTTAATTAAGTGTTATGGATTTGCTAGATGAATTGATTTTGTACTTTGTAAAGTACAATCGGGAATGATTAGTGGTCAGCGGTGTGAAATATCGGATCCGCCACGCTTGCGGCACGCGGCGCGATCGGCTCCACTCACGCGCACTTATTCAAACTGTTATTCACTTTTGCAGATTCGCTGTACGTCAATCAATAAACTGTTTTTTTTTTCGCAGTAGTCGTTCCCTTAAATTTTATAATTATATACCGAAAGGCAAAAGTTATTATTTTTGTTCTGATTATTGTACAGACAATTTAATTTAATGTTTTCAAAATAAATTTTACTTACCTACTTCGATATTAAAAAGTTTAAACAATATGTTTTGCACAGTTATGGCTGTGGTGAATTGATTTCACAAAAAAAAAATGTAACGAGATTGATCCGACACATATTGTACGTTTTCAGCAGTACAGTTGTACCTACTTAAATATCTTCAAGTGTAAGAAGACCTTTAAAATACAAAATTGATTAATGTTAAATAATAAAAAAATTAAAATACCTTAATTTGTAAACGGATCAGAGTAAGAAAACTGATTAAAAAAAATAGCATTCATTTTTAATCGCATCCGATAGAACGGACACGTTTGAATAGCTCGGCGGAAAAGCTTGCCGGCCGGCTCGCGCTTCCAGTCTACAGCCCACTTCAGCGAACTGTGCCTTTTTTTACTGCTTCCACTTACTTAACTCAATCAAATATATTTTTTAATTTATATTATTAATTATTTCGTGAAAAATCCTGAAAAGAACCACATATTGCGTTTTTTTTTTTGTATAATTATTCCTCGACTCACCTCTTAATGAATGTTAGTGCAAGTGTTCTCGTAGTCGGGGGCAGGTCGGATGAATGTTTATGTCACTAGTCCAGCTGGCGAGGTGCGTCGTCGGAGCGTGGTGTCTGCGGCGCGGCCGGCCCGGCACTGACGCGACGCGGACGCGGAGCGGGGCTCGCGCGGTGCCGCCGAGAGCGGCGGGAGCTGCAGGCTTTGCCGCGAGCTTTCAGCGACACAAGACTCGACCGTACGCACTGCACACTGCACTCGCCCTTGTCTACCCACGCGGTGCGATTCGCTTCTCAATCGTCTACTGTTCCGAGCGCCCGACGCACGTTTGAACTCTTCGCGATGCCCGCTTTAGCGTATAAATATGAGGGCCGGTGGCGGGGGCCGGCGCCGGCCCGCGTCGCATCACGATTCCACATCGACATAAATTGAAGATGCAGCCGATGTCCTCCCCATTGAGTTATAGCTTATCTATCTGTTACAGTCAATTAGCGAATCCTCGACTTCCGAACGATGTCACGACGGCCGCTGCATGCGCGGCGCGTATGCCATGTTCATGTAATTACAGCCAGTTCACACAACTATTATGTCATAGACGTAATGCATTGTTGTTGTCGTTATAGCATTGCGGCGTTAACTTCCACTGCATCAGTAGTCTCATCTCATTACTTCACACACAACGAAAAGCTCTTCTGTTGCTGATATTCATGATGTAAATTTCAGCGAAGGATCATCGCATAATAATAATAGCATTTAAATAGGAAGGACTAAATATCGCATCAGGAACTTTTGATTGGTTTGTAAGCTTCGAAAAAAAATGCACTTTACATTTCACCATTAACTGAGACCACTTTTCTTCACAAGTCTGTACAGAGCATGTTTCCCTTATTTGGCATAATCTTGTTTGCCCGAAACTCACTTGGCATAACTCATATCGCATAATTTTTTGTAGAAGTATAATTACTTTGCATAAAATGTACTTGGCATAAAGAGTCATTTCGCATAAGACTCATTTCACAAAATTTAACATCACCGAAGATTCATTTCCCCGAATATCTTTGCATAATAAAGGTAGGTTCGTTAGTTACCTCGTAACCCTCAGAGAGGAAATGGAAGCCCCGCGTAGCGTCTTCGACTCGCCCTTGAACAGATCCTCAGTTTGGTCAAAAAATCTGCCAGTAAAGTAGATTAAGTTAAAACTGCGACCCCAACAGAACCAAATCTAAGACATTATTAGGCCAAAGAAGATTATACCATAGCATTATTAGACCAAACAAGATTATGCCATAGCATTATTAGGCCAAACAAGATCATGCTATATGAGTTTCGGCGATATGATAATTATGCCAAACGATACTTATTATGTGATACCAAGTTCATGCCAGAAAAATTATGCCGAAAAAGGTAGAACCGGACAGAGCGCATGTATAGGTCTCGTCTCACAATGGGAGGACTCGGCCGGTTCAGTATAAAAATATTGACAAACAATTGCTCTTACAGTAAATGTAAAACTAAAGTAGGTATGTTATTCAAAATAAGTAAAAAAACTCTTTGAGGACACACCTATTCGACCAATGCTGCTATTGTTGTAAACTTTAAGAACTGTAACTAGTGATATTTTACCACCCCACAGCATGTTAGCAGGCAGGTACTTACTCTTGTTGTATATAATATTATAATACAATCGAATCGAAAAAGTTTTAGAATCACGTACCCATCCCACTTACACCCTGTTTGCTGTGCATTGGTTCTGCCTAACAAAACTACCTACGTACTTAAATAGATTGCTAAAGTTTTTATTACGGCATGAGCAGATTTCCGGAACTCTACGTAAAAACTATTTAGTAACTTGCTCCCAAAACACGCTTATGGTACACTTGCATCAATCGTATGTTTTTATCCCGGTAAGTTATATTTACATATATTAGGGAAGTTGCGTAAAAAAGAGCACCTCTCGTAATAGTTACAATTTAACATGTTTTGGAAATTTGATTCTTTTTTGTGATCGGCTGTTTCTAAGGACACCTAATGTGGTTTAATTATAGCAGTAGGTACAGGTATTGTAAACCTGTGCAGAACAGTCCAGAAAATTAACCCTGAACCGTTCCAAACATCAATCACTTTTCCCTCATACAATATCAGTAGGTCTGTAACATATTTACGACCTCGACCTGAACTGTGTTTTACGGTAAATGAGATTTATTTACACGCAAAATTAGGCAAATCAATCCAAACATTAATGACGATAGTGATTAATGGTTAAGTGCTTTTTATCGTGTTTACATGTTCAGGGGTCGAATATTTTACCTGCCGGTATTTTTTACGATTCCTATAACTGTACTAGTTATTCCGCTTTACAATAATTTTAATTTGCGATAATAGGACGAAATTTAAGAGTGATGATTAAACTTCCCTAAATTAGTCATTAAAGTTCAAAATGTATTTTCAGGAGGTTTAAATTTTTTACTATTAAATAATTAATAATTATTATCTCAATAGCTTCGTACGTGTACAAAGAACATTTATAAAAAACTACCACTGTCAAAGGATGAAAATTGATTTTATTATTTTATGTAAATACCCAAATCATCGCACTTGAAAAGTAAAGTACTTACTCGTGCAGTCCTAAGTGCTTCAACTGTATGCACAATGAGCTATCGCGAGTCAAAAATCCGCTAGAATCGCTAGTGTAGTGTGAGGTCTATCTGACAATTTCCGCCAATCATTTGTCTTTCATTGGTGGAGAATGACAGATAGACCTCAGTCAACACTGGCGATAATGGCGGATTTTTGACTCGCGATAGCCAGTGGCGTATTTACCCTAGGGCCAAAATGGCCATGGCCCGGGGCGCTAGGCTGCGAGGGGCAGCGTAAGCCGCGCCTCGCGTTCAGATTTGTGCACCTTTTTAGGGTTCCGTAGCCAAAATGGCAAAAACGGAACCCTTATTTTCGTCATGTCCATCCGTACATGTCACATATAGGCATTTTACTCGAAAACTATTTTATTTTTTGTATTTTTTAATTTAAAACGTTTTTTTCCTTGACATCTGGAGCGGCGAAATTTATTGGCCCGGGGCGCCAATATCAAAATACGCCACTGGCGATAGCCCTCATTGGGCGCGAGTTGTCCCGCGCCGGTCCGGTAACTGGCCGCCGCGACCCGCGACGCGCGACGCGGCCGCGGTCCAACAGACCGGGACCGGGCTACGTTAACAAGTGCCCGCAGGAACAGCGTTTAGGCTACAACTTTTACATACCTAGCTGTAAGTAATAGGGTAATAAAATTGGTTACAGCGGCTCTTCCACCCAAAGGCATGCGTTTTCTAATCATCATTCCAGAGGCTCCGCAACTCGACGCAAAAAAGTAAGGGAGAGCTTTAATAGTAAGGCAAGATTTGCAAGCGACAGGACAGTGAATGATTTATCTTGCATTTTCTTGAGATAATTTTAAGGTTCTTTGTTCAAGTCATCCATGTATTCCGGTATTCTCTATAGGTCTTCTTACTAATTGTGTCAACCTACCCTTTATATTTACATAATTATGATTGCATAACGATACGTTATGAACTCACGTGGCTGTCGACAGCATACATATATATATCAGCACATGTATTCTAGACTATTAAGTCAAATTATAGCCTAAACCGAAACTGTAACTTTAATTGGTTAGGAATCATCATATATACATATACGAGTCCAAATCAATACGGAATGTTAATATTAAAGCACCGTTACACCCCGCTAATACGCTGTTAAAGCTTAAGCTAAGCTGTTAAAAATTTCCGGAAGGACATTGTATATTCATTAATTCTAATATAATGCCTGACCAATAGGCGTACGCATTAACTATTTTCAATTTATATAAGTGGTCCGCAAATTAACGAAATTTTATGAGCAATTTATTTATTTTTATCGACGATATATTTACAGAATTTGCGATAGTGGGTGTATTTTTTCTTTACGAAGAAAAAAAACCGGCCAAGTGCGAGTCCGACTCGCGCACGAGGGTTCCGTAGAAAGATTTTAACGCTTTCCCCCAGTGTTTTAAGAAGTCCAGTGTTAGCAGAGCCCTGCTCTTAAGCAAAATGTACGCAGTGTGGGGTCAACTTATATTGGTCAGCGAAATCTACAGTTAAGATTTTGAGACTTTTCGGAGTGGTTGTGCTATAAGAGCTACCTTCATACCAAATTTCAAGTTTCTAGGGCATCTGGAAGTACCCTTTAGGTTTTTGGAAATCGGCAATTTGTATGGAAATAGATTTTTTCCCCTCACTACCTCGGAAAGCTGTCTTTTATCCTTTAATACGAGCTGGTAAAATCGCGTTTTATCAACTAGTGGGGAAAGTAGTTTGACCTTGGAGTGGAGCGTGTTTAAGTAGCTTTTGACAGATAATAAAACGTAAAACGCTCATAATAATGGTTCGTTCGATATTAATTATCATTAAATAAATGATAAATGGTTTGAGAATTTAATAAAAAATACCAAATTTAGCTTTATTTTATAGTCCTTAAAATTCTATATGAAGCATTTGTTTTTTTTATAATCATGTTGAATATAATTCTGAACGCACAAGTTGAATCGATGCAATTTCAAAACGCATCGTCAGAAATGTCAACATTGTCAACAAAAATTTTCTGTCCGACTCCGACTCACGTAACTAATACACAACTTCCAGAGTTTTCTGTTATAATACCGTGAAAAAAATAGTGATTCTAGTGATGAAGATTTACTTTTATGAGCTGTTTTTTTGCATGTTGCGCTTTCCGTGCTACAGTGAGGTGAAAAGTTTTGTGTTACACACAGGTGCAAATGTATTTTACTTCTCGTGTGTTAAAACACTCGCAGGTAAAATACAACTTTATGATTGACTGTATCTTTTGATTGCGTTGACTTAGAAGGTTGAATTTTTCACGGCTTTAAGGGACCGCAGGCTTGAGTATTTGACATTAATTTCAGCATGCTACCTCCACTCCTTCCAGAGAAAAAGGGTCTTGACAGATAGACAGACAGACTGACAGACAGACGGACAACAAAGTGATCATATAAGGGTTCCGTTTTTTCCTTTTGAAAATGGAATTTATTAAGTTTGCGGGTGGTAGGACCGGATCGCTACCACGATCTTACTGTCTAATCCTGCTGCTAAGCAGCGGTGATTGCACTTTGTGTTCCGGTGTATAGAGTAAGACAGCCGAGGAAATCACAGGCACAAGAGGCATTTCATCTTAGCCCTCTAGGCTATCAACGCATCTGCAAACCCTCCGGGGTTGCTGGTGTCTATGGGCAGTGGTGATCATTACCATCAGGTGACCCACTTGCTCATTTGCCTTCCATATCGTATAATAAAAAAGTTATTCTTGTTGTAGCTACCAAGTTTATTAATTTAATAATAGTTAAAATAAATAAAAAATCCCGAATTAAGCAGGGCGTGAGTTAGGGTAAGGTATTAGACAAGAGATATAGATTTAGATTAGATATTTACATTATTTATTCGTCCCATAAAAATTACATCATAAATTGTACAATGTCAAGTTAGGAGAGTTTATATTGAAATCTTCAAGAGTTTAAAGAAATAAAAGTTTACTTAAATAAAAAACCGGACAAGTGCGAGTCGGACTCGCGCACGAGGGTTCCGTACAGAGATTTCCCTGCTATTCCCCAGTGTATTAAGTTGTCCAGTATTAGCAGAGCTCAGAGGGTCGAGTGCGACTTTACGAATGCTGCGTAACGTTACGGTTATCGTATCGAGATCGAGAAACCTCATACTAAATTTTAGTTCCAAATACGCTCACGGGCGGGCGCTGTTCCAAACTTCATACAAACTCGACAACGTTTACTATTTGATTTTACGTGACGCAGGTTTCGAAAAGTCGTGCTCGGCCTAAGCAAAATGTACGCATCCGACTCGCACTTTTTCCTTTTGAGTTACGGAACCCTAAAAAACCGGACAAGTGCGAGTCGGACTCGCGCACGAGGGTTCCGTAGAAGGATTTTAACGCTTTTCCCCAGTGTTTTAAGTTGTCCAGTGTTATTAGATCCCAGCTCATAAGCAAAATGGACGCAGTGTGGGGACATCTTATATTGGTCTACGAAATCTACCGTCAGACATAAGAGCCACCTTCATACCAAATTTCAAGTTTCTAGCACAACTGGAAGTACCCTTTAGGTTTTCGGGGTACGGTAATTTGTATGGAAACAACCTTTTTAATGACTGTATATATAGAAGTTTGATTTTTTCACAGCTTCAAGGGACTGCAGGCTTGAGTCATAGTCATATATCTTTATTCCATTGACACAAAAAGTATGCACTAGAACAAGTCTTAAATTAACACATGTTTGATTCTTTAACATACTTCTAAAATTAAGACATTGATGAACAAGTTTTACAAGTTCAACAAGTTCCAGAGAAAAAAGGTCTTGACAGACAGACAGACAGACGGACAACAAAGTGATCCTTTAAGGGTTTCGCTTTTTCTTTTTGAGGTACGAAACCCTAAAAATTGATCGAATGTCGCTAAATGTCAAAATCGAAATAAAATAATAATAATAATAATAACAGTAGAACTAAATACAATAATACTACGAATTTCCGATAGTGTGAAATACATTTGAAACATCCAATAACTCGCAAGCAAACATTCATATTTATAATCCAAATTTAATGTCAGCTCCAAGCGGTGATCGAACCCAGGACCTCAAGCTCATGTTGATTTTCTTACACTACTTTAGCAGCTCTACAATGCAGATGCTTCATCCTTACGCTTAGCTAGCCTGAAAGAAGATTTCTTGAGCATTTAACTAATTCAATTACGTAATGAAACTAAATACATAAATGATTCTCAAATAATACGCGATTCTCAAATCTAAGCGAACTAAATGCACAAACAGAAAGTGAGAGACAAGGCGTCTTTGCCTTTTACAATGACTATTGTATTTACGGACTTGTTTAAATATAAGTCTAAATCAGATGTTCTAAAATTGTTCGAGTACTTAGATTACGTTTGTATGCATGTACTTAGCATGTAACTTGCCAAATAAAAATCTAATCTAATCTAGAAAAATTCGAGTCAAGTTTTTAAAATCGCGACAAAAATAATGCCACCCAATCATCTACCTGATCAGTAGGTAACTCACGATCCTCAGTTAGCAAGCCATCTAAGTAGGGATGGAATATAATGTACAAACGTACTTAAATTTTACAGAATTAATCCACGAAAATAATGTTGGTAACATTTATCCAAAGCTCTACTATTTTACACTTGCCTGATGGCTTTTTTGCTAAAACATTTCCATTAACAGAGCAATGCTTATGTTTGCCAAAGTCCTATGTTTCCCTACACGGTATCGGACTGATCAAGTCCTCACCCAGGCTTTTTGCAGTAATCATGTATACAGGATCCAAAGCCGTAATTATGATGTGAAGATGTGGCAAGTGCAAGTACACGTTAATCTAGAGCGGGGTCATTGCCTCATCCTGGCTACCAGCTTCTACTAAGCAACCTGTGTATATTTCTTCATACATTATTAACATTATTTTATTCAATAGGTTGCGATTGCAGCTTTATTTAGAACTTACCTTCGGTAACATTAATTTCATAAGTACTCATAAAATGTAAGTAGGTTTAAGGAAAAAAACAAATGTCGTTTTTTACACGACGATCGTCGATAAATAAGAGTTCAAAGTATTACCGTTCATAATGCTCCGATACACAGGCATTTATTTCTTAATATTTAGGTACTTTTAAATCGCTTTTTCTCAAAAATTACCATAAAAGTTGTCATTATTAACTACAATAATAAAAGGTAAAGTGCATTGTTTATGGTCAACCGATTTTTTTTTTAAACCGGGCAAGATCGTGTCGGACACGCCCAGGATGGGGTTCCTAAGCCATTACGAAAAAGCCCTGGCATTGATACCTAATTTAAAGGTATTTTCGTCACACCTATTCGAAACCAGTGTTAGCATTAGCAGACACCTACTCCAAAGCAAACTGTACGCAGTGTGGGGTCAATTTATATCGGATAATGACATAGACACACATAATTAACTATTACTCCCAAACCTGTAAAGCCTGCTTATCTCTGATAGTTTTACTTTTAAAATCACTATATGCACTACTGTTCTGATTTTTTTCAACAGTTTCTCTGGTAGAGGGGGGGGGGGGGGCACTTGACTCCAACAAAAATGAGCACATCAATTCTAAATATTTCGTACACGAAAAATGATCTTTGAGCATCTCCAATATTTTTGAAAGACCTATTCAACGATATCCCACACTATGGGATGGGCGAGAAATAAAAAATCATCGTGTAAGGGAGGTACCCCAAAAATTTTTTTTTTCAACATTTTATCTCAGCACTTTTCCGGCCTAACTAATATGTATATCTATGCAAAATTACAGCTTTCTAGTACCAATAGTCTCTGAGCTATGCCGCGGACAGACTGACAGACGGACATGACGAAACTATAAGGGTTCCTTTTCGCCATTTTGGCTTCGGAACCCTAAAAAAATGCAGACTCGACAGGAATGTTAGTTACAAATTCCTTTATTGTCTAGTTCAAAACTTTTTAAACACACTATACACACACTATTATGAAGTGAAGGCTGAAGACTTTATACAGCCTAATCCTAATCCTAACTACCTAACTAATATTATAAATGCGAAAGTAACTCTGTCTCTCTGTCTGTCTGTTTGTTACCTCTTCACGGGAAAACTGCTGCACCAATCTAGATGAAATTTGGTAGGAATATAGTTTGAATATTGAAGAATAACATAGGCTACTTTTTATTTGGGAAAACTGTATAGCTCCCGCGCGATAGCGATAACCGGAATCTATGCGGACGAAGTCGCGGGCAACAGCTAGTAAATAAATAAAGTTAGTAAGCCCTGCCGCTAAACAAAAAAACGTACGCAGTGTGGGGTCAGTTTATATTTTTCACTGACATAATACTTCACTGATTTACCTGATTATTTGTGCTATAAGAGCTACTAGCGTTCAAGAGAAAAAGGGTCTTGAGCGACAGACAGAAAGACGGACATCGAAGTGATCCTTTGAGGGTTCCTTTTTTAGGGTTCCGAAGTCAAAATGGCAAAAAGGAACCCTTACAGTTACGTCATGTCTGTCCGTCTGTCTGTCTGTCTGTCTAGAAAGCTGTAATTTTGCATAGATATACGTATTAATTAGGCCGAAAAAGTGCGGGGATAAAAATTTAAAAAAAATATTTTTTGGGGTACACGGAAAGTCGGGATGATTATTTTATTTCTCGCCCACCCCTTAGTGTGGGGTATCGTTGGATACGTCGTTCAAAAATATTGGGGATGCTCAATATATATATTTGTTATACAAGGGTATTTTACCCGCGAGTGTGGAATTGAAACACAAGCAAGCGAAAGGAGTCTATAGTTGAACCACGAGCGAAGCGAGTGGTTCTAAAATAGAATCCTGAGCGTAGCGAGTGTTTCAACACACGAGAAGTAAAATACGTTTGCACCCGTGTGTAACACAAAACTTTTCATCTCACTGTAGCAAGGAAAGCGCCACATCCAAAAAAAACAAGTCATAA